>VZRZ01004370.1:22116-36117 GCA_013398175.1 Climacteris rufus | reverse complement strand
TCAAAACCGAGACACCTGTGCTGGCTTTAAATGGTCCTGCTATGCAGCATTCCAAAGTTGATTTTTAAAATGGAAAAAAGGTATTTTCCCCTCTAAGAAATTAGAATTTCTAATTCAATCAAAATTGAAAGACAGCAGCCTTCGATGTCTGAGGAAACTCTGTGACTAAAACCTCCCATTTTCAGCTGACATCCAGATTTCTGCTTTCCTAGATGCTTGCACATGCACGCACACACACCCATACCTCTTGTCAGATGAGATGAGCCAGCCTTAACTGTTGTATACAAATGTACTATAGGAGCTCCAGACAAAACACTAGCATATGTAAAGAAATCCACAGAATCTTTCAGCACAGGATAGTTAATCACATCAGCATCAACAGAAGGTGGAAGAAAATAGACTGCATTGGATAAGATGTCAGGTGATGACCAGCAGGTCTGCAATTACATTGATCCTTTACAATCTGATTAGTAACTAAAACATAAGCATAACAGCCTTGCAATAACACAGGCATTATTACTGTCTCATTTCAGATGCTGTTCGTGGGACAGTGCAAGTGATCCCATGGCACTGGCATTTAGTAAGAAGGTAAAGTTTCTTTCTTTGCCAGACTCTAAGGTGTCTTAGGATGTCCTAAGCAAGTATCTGACAGGCTCTAAAAGTAGGAAGCAGGATCTGAGCCAAATATTCACAGAGATTCTCATTGCTTTGCATTAGATTATAAGGGTGTTGACTTTAGTTTTCATTTAGTCTTCCTTCCAGTCAGGAAAATACTTCTTGGTATAAAAATTACTTGCATGTAAATACAAAGATCTAAGCAGAAAAAGACAGCTGAAAAATTATCTACTTGTCAATGCAATTCAGATTAGATGGCTGATAACTTCAAAATCAACATAATCTTCAGTCTGTAAGAGACTGCTAAAAGTTGTCCTAATCCATACACTGTAAGAATTTCTAGTAAGTATGAAAAAGAATTTAAAGCCAAAGTGAATAAGTAGTGGAAAAATTAATTGGAAACACTAAGCAGCTTTTTTAAGTTTTGCATTTAGAGAAGTTTCAAAGCTGTTATTCTGTATACATAGAGAGTAAAATAAAATGCTCCTACTGGAGAGAAGTTTAAAGAATGGGTTATTTTCCCCTAAAACTCCTTTAGCTATGTGTTTATATGGCAAGCTTTACCAGATCTGGCAGTTATATTAATTCTGATTGCTAATTGTTTTCAAACACATAAGGTAATGTTACATTTTATACTTTATGTCCCATTAAAAATAAATATTAATTATTTACTCTTTTTAGCTATACTTTTGGTGTGTATTCTAACTTTTGTTCCTACCTTTCAAGCTAAAAGCAGAATTGAAAAATATTAATTGGACACTGTTTTCAGAAGAACCTGGGCTATGTGAAAGTGTATTTTTGGAGGCAGAGAAAGAAGAAAAGTCCAGAGGAGTGGGAAGCCCTTCCCTGGCAACTTGCAGGGTGGATATTCTGAAGGTTTACAGCACAGCAAGTGTATGACTTGTGGGGATGTCTGAAGCAGGGAATGAAGGGCCCATCACAGAGAGCCAGGCAAGGATGGGGTATACAGAAAGTGATAGTAGGAATTTGCATGGGATTTACTGGATTCGCATAGGAAAAGTGGAGGGGAGATTGCATTAGGATAGAAGCAAAGGAAGGGACAACGAGAGTTATCCTTGAAAGATACACAGGAATTCCAAGGAGGAGACTTCCAAGGTCTGCCTGTGTCTCCTGAAGTACTTAGCCCGAACGCACTGCTCTGTGCAGAATATGATCCCTTTCCCAAAAGGAGAGCATTCACTGTTAATCTCCATGTGTACTGCCCTCCACACCAGAGGGGCTTTGTTTGTGTGGTCTTACACCATCGGTATTTTGTTTGGAATACAGAAAGAATGCTCTCAGGAATTTGCCAAGTGTAAGAAAAAATGGGAGTACCAGAGCTTCCTCTCAGAAACCAAAAGCTTCACTTAATTCTGCAGTGCATTCATTAATGATTATGGGACAGCTGTGCATCAGGTGCTGAGGCAAACAGCTTTCAGCCTTGTGTTTTATGATACACCTGAGGCAGCTGCTTTTCCATCCTTCTCTCTCCTGCTCCCTTGTTTATTTAGTACATTTGAGTGTTCCTGGGTTTGAAGCTCATCTGGTTTATAGTGACAGGTGTGCCTTTTGCTCCTGAGAACATTAACTCATTGTTAGGAACGCAATGAAGGAAGATGGCAGCTGAGCAACTTCATGTTTTAACATGCACCAGCTGTATTTAAAATCTGCTTCTGCTGCAAATGAAGGGCAGCCCACTAATATTTTGTTTGTATTAAATCTCTGCCTTGTATATATCCATTTCTGAATGATAAAAATAACTGAAATTCCAAAGGTAAACAGTGGCTCCTAATTTGTTAGCATGCTACGAAACACATATTTCTAAAGAACGATGCATTGTTCTTAGTTGCATGGTGAAATTACTTCCAATGATGTTGCATCAGGTAATCCGGGCTGACTGGGCTTAGCACAACGCATTTGTGTAACTAAGTACTATGTCAAAGCAAATGTGTTTTAAGCTATTTTTACAGTTTGTTAGTCTGCTCTTTCTCCATCTCTCCCTTTAATTAACAATCAATCAGCCTTTGATTTTAAGAGTTATTTGGATTTTTTTTTTGGTGGGAGATGATCTTTTGAGAACATTGGGGAGTTTTGGGTGGGATTCGGCAGAAACCTTCATCAAAGAAACTGTGCAACTGTGTGATGATGCCAGTCATGAAGTTCCAAAGCACCAAATATTTTCTGAATTCTGCTGAACAGTGATGCATTTTTTGTTGTTTCTATTCACATCACTGCTGATTACTAAGATATGTGTGTAAACAAAACCTTTCTCATCTATAATTAGCCTTCTCTGACTGATTAAGGAACATGCTTTGAATGAGGATGTGCTTAAATAGAATGCTGCTATTTAAACCCATCTAACTTCATAATCAACCACTAGATACAGAAAAAAATACTTGATAATTTAAATGCAGTAAGATTGCCTGACTATAACAGAAATGCTCTTAAGATATTATTTTTTGCTTCAGCAGATTATAAAGTCCTATAGTACCTGAACTGAAAATTACATCATTTGCAGCTGTTAAAGTGGAAATTATCTATGATGACTAGTTTGTGGTCCTAAAGAACAAATTGTTCTGAGTATTTGTTACTTCATATTTATAGTTATTGCATCAAATACATCTTCCTTGTTACACAGTCTAGCAGTAGTTGAGAGGGTGCTTTGAAATTGTGTAACTGCTGCTATTTAACCATTCATTTTACATTTAAGTATTTTAATATCAATAATGCAGGATTCCTCCTAGAAAAAAAACCACCACATTTCAGAATGTTTTACTTTTTGTGTGTATAGTATTCATTTTATAACCTCACATATGCTTGCAAGGTTTAGCACTTAGAATAAAT
Source organism: Climacteris rufus (assembly GCA_013398175.1). Lineage (NCBI taxonomy): Eukaryota > Metazoa > Chordata > Aves > Passeriformes > Climacteridae > Climacteris > Climacteris rufus. Next base: position 32,658 of record VZRZ01004370.1, on the reverse strand, counting down.
CATCATGACAGAGCACTTCAGAGCTTTAGTTTCCCTTCTGGATCCGATTCATTGTGACACTGAACAATGACACTGATATGCTGTGTATATTTTTCAATGAGCATTTCCCACAAAATTGCCTCTTTTCTCTATGTATAAGTAAATGAGTTTACATGCTTCAGTTTAAGTATTTAAATTTAACTGTCCCAAACAAAAGAAAGAAATGTTTTAATTAGGCATCTGGGAAAAGATTTTGTTTCCTCCTTCAACTGTTTTATCCAGTTATCATTAGTGATAGCTCAAGATAGAAGAGGGAACAGAAGTTGCCATGGCAGAAAAAAGGTAGTATCCTTAAGTGTATGTAATATTTGTCTGAATGCCTGTTTTGTTAAGTAAACCCATTAAATCAACCATAATTTATTTTCATGAATGATAACTCAGAATTAGTAAATGCAGAACAATGAAAAATGAGTGTTTTATTCAGCACCTTATGTCTTGGTAAATGAGAAAATAAAAAGATAGGGTAGTATTTATGCAGGAAATGTATCCACATGCAAAACCAGGAAATGCTTCTTTTCCAGTGTGCTACATGGGCTTCAAAGAAAGGAATGGTTCCGTTATGGAGTGGTGTAAGAAGTATCTGTATTTGGTGCCTTGATGTTTCTTTATCAAGTAGGCTTTGGCTGTCACTATACAGCTGCCCTTTGAGTATTTCAGCAAGATTTGGAGAACCTAGTAAGTCTTGAATTACATTCTTTTTTTCCCCCCTTAAAAGGTTATATTATTTTCTGTGACTCCTCATTTTGTTCTGGTCAGGCCATTTTATATTACAAAAACCTTTTCAGTATAATTCAGCTGTAAGAAAAACTGGGAATGTACTTTGCCTTTCTGAATGCCTTTCCCACAGTCTATATTCCATGAGGCAAAGGGTATTTTGTTATTTCTGTATTGTAATGAGGAAATGTGGCTCTAGATATCATCCTGAATGCATACATAACTGATAACTGTTGCACCTGTCAAGCAAGTATACACCAAGTATACATGTTTATTTTTTTCATATTGTCATGTCTCTGCAAGCTAGTAAGTAATAGGTCATGGGTATTTTCTTTTAGATAATATTTTAACAGTGATTTCATAAAGAAACAAAATGGAGAAACAGTCTTTAGACAGCTACTGCCCAGTACTTTAACACACAAACTTTAGTTTCACTGACCTGCAGAAAGGACTAGATACAGTAGGAATCTTGTAACAAATCCCTCCGTTTAGACAAAAAGATCCATAACTGGTCCCACAGAGTTCTTCATGATCTTAAAAATAAGACCGAAACAAACACTGAGAAAAATAGAGACTTCAAAACCAAAAACTACCAAAATAAATCACCACACAAAACTGTCCTATGAACAAAAAAGGTATCAATCTTGCCTTCCAGGCCAGCAGCATAGAGCACTATCTTGCAGAATTGTTTCATGTAACAATATGCAGAAAAGATCACTGATTTATCACCATATCAGATGGGAAGCACCTAAATTAGTTGAATAAATCAAACTTTCTCCTGAAGTGAGAGGAACTTTTGAATTCTCCGTTACTTCACTTGCCTTTTGTGCCCACTCACTGCAGTGGGCAGTGAGTAGAGTGATTCGCATAACGACCTATGTGAAGTCTGGTTAGACCAGGTAAGCTATCTTTAGTTTAACTAGCTCCTGCAAGAGAACCAGTCAGTACAGAGACACCCAGAATAGTATCAGGTGTGGGCCAGGACATTCTGAGACTGCTCCAGGCTGCATTAAAGCTGAATCATAGCACAGCTGGACAGCACCGGGTTTTCCCACCCCAATTCCTACTGACCACAGGAGGAGACAGCCTGCAAACAGTCACTTTTGTAGAGGATTGCTGGCTAGAATATAACTTCCACAGATCTCAAAAAGGCTTTTTCCTAACTTCATAGGCTTCTTAGATGAATTGTTAGTGTGTTAAACATAATCAGGCACTCTAATTAAACACCCCAAATACAGGACACTAATGTTGGCACTTGTAGCAGCAGTTGTCCATTTTATGCTTAAAAAGCATATCTAACTGTACCACTTCACTCCTGAAAGCAGTCTAAATTTGGAAGTTGGACTGAATATATTTATGACATTTAATGCATCAGTAACTCATTTTCTCTATATGCATATATATTTTTATAGCTTTCTTCCACCTTGTGAAACCACAGTATCTCAATCAAAACAAAAATAGAGCAGTCTTCTGACATCACAGAAGTGAGAATCATGTGTTACCTCACACTTTAGGTGTTCTTGCTGTTATTTCTCCCAGAAGTTCTGAAAATACGAATTCTGCTGTCTCACTATTTATGTATAGAAGACATATTCTATACACAACATAGAGTTAAGAGGTATCAAGATTTTAGTTTTCTCATTTGTGCTTCAAGAAAAAGAGTTAGGGTTCCCTTTTATTCCTGCAGAAAAAAAAAAAAGTGAGAAGTGTGGCCATAAGCTATTCTACCCCAGGGAGAGCTTCTACACCTTTGTATATAAAATAACCCTGGCTTTTCTAAGAGTGGCAGAAACACTCAGCTACTTCTACCTCTGCAACAAAACCATTGTGCATCCTGATATCCTCTAGGCCATCTCTATCAATTCCACTCTTCTATTTTTTCATACATTCCTGCATTTCTATGACAACATATTGATGTAAGAGTGTGAGTAAAGTCTTTATATTATTTGAAGATGAAGACAGTTATACCCTAGTGCCAAACAGGAATTCAGTTTCATGTTCCTGTTCCTTGTTAAAGTGCTAACATCCAAAAGGCAACTGGACCGTCTTGCCTGTGTGCAGATAAATTAGGAAGCTGGAGAAGGGGAGAAGAAAGGTTGGAAAGATTGTTCATATTTGAACTTCTTGCACAGAAATGTGTGTACTCTCCTACCTTCTTAGAAGTTAAATTGAAATTTATTTTAACTCCAAAGCTTTCTGTGCTTGTCTACTGGCAATTCATTTATTGCAAGTTCATTATTGAAAGATTTTTTAAATTATTTTGTATGGGTAACAGTACAATTGCAATAGGAATAAAATGGAAACAGGACAAAAACAAGGAGGTTTTTAAACAAGAACTACAAATTATTTGGTTTTAGTCTATTCAAACATAACAGTGGACCTTCTGTGAGAGTGTAATTCAGTTGAAGGCTACATCCTTCCTTAAATGAAGAGAGGGTACTGACCACATAAACACTGCATCAGGTATTTATACAATTATAAGAATCAAGTGAGAAAAACTCTCAACTTTGACCTGCGCTCAACTCTGTTATATGTCTGAGGAAGTTACCTGTTGAAATTCTGCCAGATGGAGAAGCAAGGTGATTGAATGTAGGTCCTTCAGAAAAATCCGTTTGCACAGCTTGTGGAAAGGTTTCAAAGAAATTCTCATGAGAATTAATGAGAATTTGTTAACCTCCTTAAAATCCTGCCTTATGGTTCTATTTTTTTTCTTCATCTTTATGCAGAAATAGACCTGTCTCACAGTTGGCACAGTGGTAGAGTACTGAAGAAAGCTAAATGCCTCGAGTCATTGAGGCCTTGGAACATCTGGGAGAATGATCACTGTTAAGGTGCCATCTTTGTATTAAGGACCAGCTCTGCAGCCCAGCCAGACATTTCTGTTCTAGCAAATACTGCAGGCACTCTCTCTTGGCACTATTAAAGGAAAGTGAGAGAGGTGGAGAGAGAGAACAAAAAGTGCCTAGGAAGCCTTTGAAACCTTTTTGATTGTAATTACAGACAATTTTTCTATAGGCTATTTCTTTCTAGAGATAGACATTTTTTCCAATACTACAGGAAAAACGGTAACCTTAGTTTAATGAGAAACTTGAAGAAACCTCTATGTCCATCTGGATCAGGTGCCCCACTTTTCGTTAGTTATTTTTTGTGTATTAATACTTTGCTACTAATTAATGAAAGTATCAGAGTAATACAGTATAAAGTAGATGTCAGATTAATGAAAGACAATAAAAAGAAAATTCAGGAAGCTTTAACACTAGAAAAAAATATTATTAGCAAATTATAATTTGCTACAATACAAAAATAGATATGATTGTACTCCACACCAACTGTATTGAAATGCAGTAGCTTGCAGCAAATTTCAAAGGTACTGTTCTGTATTTATAGACAGGAAAGTGTGAAAGCACCAGTTTATCCCTTTAAATCTATAGTCAATGATGCAAAAGAGTGTACTGGAGAATCAGAGGGGGCTCAGTACAAGGCAAAACCCAATTACATTAGCATTGGTGAATGTGTTATGGTTTTTCATGAGGTAAGTCAATACATTATATTAATCTCAAAATGCAAATTGTATGCTTTGAAAGTCAAATGTATACTGCAGTCACAGCCCATAATCAAGACAAGTCAAGAAAAGTTTAACAAGTCAAGTGATGATAGGCAATTAAAAAAACACAAAGATTTAGGTTTTAAATTAATAAAACTCTACCAATGTATGTTGTACTTAATATATACATATGTATTTTGATACACCCTTTTATGTGAGAGATTAAAGAGAAGAAGAACACAAAAGTTACTTTTAAAAAAAGTTGGATTTTGGTGGAAGTGAAGAGGAATAAAACGAGGTTCTTCTTTCTAATGCTGGACTATGAATACTTAAAACTGGCTGGGGTAATAGCAGCCTCTAAATACATTTATTCTTAATTATTCTTTTGAGGATGTGCACGTGTCCTGGTTTTGGCTGGGATAGAGTTAATTTTCTTCCTAGTAGCTGGTATAGTGCTTTGTCCCTAAACTATCTTGTCTGTTTGCATTTAAACTTCTGTAACCTGACTGTCCTACCTTTTAAAAAGGAAACAAATGCAGGCTCAACACCATCTTAACCGCCAAGGAGCCAAGCGAGCCTTGATAATCCACAGGTTGACTCAGCTGTCTTGCCTAGTTCAGAAGCTGAAATACTGGACTGTCTAATACTGAAGTCTGCTAACACAAAAAAGGAAGGGGGAGGAGTGGGAAATGTTGACAGGAGATAAAAGGGGGCTCATGCCTGCTTCCTCACTTGTAAGCAACTTTGGACTGTGTGCTAATCGATCACAAACTGCAAAACGCTAGGTTTAATCAAAGCAAACATCTCCTTACAGAATTTGTACCACTGGCTGGTGAACTCTAGTAAGGGATGGCAGCTCTACGAGCAGTTCTGACAATCCCAGTGCCAGCTATCAAAATCAATACCATTTCAATTAATTCTAATTATATATATGTATATATCCAAGTAAAGACTTGGAAGAAATTACCTGTTCGCATATTATTCTGACAACAATTTTTATTCTTGGTCGGAGGCAACGGCACCTAAAGACAAACATGTAAATGGAGCATGTAATTTTTAAACCTAGTGACTTTTTCCCCTGAAGAAATAGCTGTTAAGATTCAACTTTCAGTGTTGCTGCTAAGACATCTGTTGCACTTTGACAGTAATGTACTGTTATATGTAAATCCCATTAATTCATAGTTAATGGCAACATTCAAGTCTGCTGTCAAGTTCAGTGAATCCCTGAGTAAAACTAAATTCATACTAAAGCATGTTTAAACAATGAATACTTTTTTCAAACTGCCCTGCTTATTCAGAATTGTAATGCCTGATGAATTTAGGCAATCTAATTGATTGTTTCTGGCTAGCTAATTAGATTGACACTTGCACCTTGAAAGACAGTGCATACAATCGAATAATTCCTCAGACTGCTGATTATTCAGTTAGGTAAGATCTTGGTGGTAGAATTCTTGCATTCCACAAACAAGAATTTTCTAATTTGTCACTTCTCAGAGACAACGTATGTTTCACTTGAGTGTTTCTCATGTCTGGATCTCAGGTGAAATTAGTAATATCGGCTGTGAATTTAGCAGAACTCAGCAAGGTCAAGGCTTGTACAATGACTGTTAAAATCTAGACTAGAACCTCTCTGCCTGGACAGAAACCAATATTCACTTCACATTGCAAAAATAAACATATTCTGTAGACATGCCAACTCTATAACCCTCTAACCTTGCTGTATTCTGTTAGGTATAGTCAAAGGTTTACTGTACCAAATAGATGACTGAACAAGTGCAACATAACATCATCTTATTTTTTCACATTTGCTCTTTTTTTTCTTAATTATACTTCAAAGCATACATAAATATTTAAGCAAACTGTCCTACATTGGAAGAAAGATTTTTTTTCCCATTAAATGATCAAATAAATTATCAGCTTTATGAGAAATAATTGCCCATGCTTCAGCTTTCACTAATAGAACACTGCCTTTCTGTAGGGGCCCATTTCCAAAGGTAGCATGCATTTGTACTTACTTTATGAGTAGACAGTTCTGCTTTTCATGGGACCTCAGGTGGCTTTTCCAGCTTTTTAAGTGTCCTGTCCATGCAAGAAAATCTGAAATGGCAGTTCCCTGTAATACTGGGCTGTAACAGCAAGGTCCCCACCCAAAGGTGTCCTCTTGAGCTGGCTCACAGATACGCTTTGTTCTGTGTACACAATCGAGAACAATTAATATAGCATATGGCACAAAGAAACAAATTAACAGGAGTCACTTCGGAACTAAAATCCTGTTTTTAAAAGAAATAAATCATCCCGGAGATCTGTTTTTCAAGCAAGCAGGATCTGGATTCTAAATGTGCTGTTAAAAAGGTTTCCAATTTACATACAGTGCAATGTGGGTGAGGTTACAACAAAGACAAACGTGTACAGGGGCCAAGTACAGAATAGGGTAACACCCCGTTATGCTCACAGGATCACTTGCATATTTTTCTAGGGTTGCCAGTGCTAGAGTTTATTGCTGAATTCAAAATACTTATGTAATAGCATACATATAAAATGTATCATACATATATTTTACGCAGCCATCAAAAATGATTTAAATTTGTATTTTATTCGACCAAGCAGTCCTTATTCATTTAGTTTCTCTTTTCACAGAAAGTTACACAAAATTATATAATATCCAATAGCTCTCATAACAGAAAATATAAACAGGATATATAACCTAAATTTCAGACTAGCTCCTGTACCAGATTTAATTAGGACAAGTCCTTGAATTGACAAAAAACCTTGAGTTTTGCTACTGCAAAAAGGAGACCTTGCATCTCCTTTCCTTCATCTTGCTGTCAGTACGCACCTTGCTACCTCTGGTGCTGTTCCTGATGTAAGCTGGACTTTCTCAGGAGATGCTTAAATCAAATGATCTGGCAGAAAATCCCTTAGGAGAAGCTGACGGTTTTCTACTGCACCAGTGTGTTAAATGGATGTGCTATGCAGCTCAGCAGCTCTTTGGACTAGGACTAATTGTTCCATGTATGGCAAGTTGTTTATAAGCTGACTGCAGAGAGCAAGACAGCTTCAGGAAGGCTATGGCACTATTAATTATTTCTTTTCAAACTTTGTTGCCTGTGTATTCAAGGATATAGGGGGTGGCAAAGGGAGGGAGTGAAAATACTTCCTCACCAATCCAAGAGGATATCTGTGTGTATGCATAAGTCTGTATTTTACGTTCTTACAAAAAGTATCACAATTTGTGTCTAAAGATGATTTTTGAAAGAGATGTTGCAAACAGAATTCACAGTTTTGACTTTTTTTTAAGACTGAGCAGTACATCATTAGGTAGTCATGTATTTACAAGTAGATGTTTTTCTCTGAGGTGTTGCACTCTGAACAGAAGTTCAAGTATGTGTCAGTGTCCTAAAAAGAATAAATTGGACTCTCTATCTCATTAGAAAATAAGATGATATATTTAAAGAAAAGGAAATACTACAGCAGAAATTGTTGCTAAACTTGATTCTAACTTGCTTACACCTGTCTGTGCACTGAGTTCATGCCAGAAACACAAAGATCATCTGGGCACCTTCCTTGCACTTTCCAAACTGAGCCTTCCTCGAAGATGCAGATGTAGCCTATGCTCACAGAAAGTAAGAATCCAATTGTATGAATGCTCAAATGCTTATCTTCCATGTATTTTGGGAGTTCGTGAAAGGTTACTTTGTGTATCCAGTTAAGAGTATTTAAATCTGAAACGTAAAATAAAGCCTGCTTTGCTCTGTGCCATCTTGTTGAAAAAACTTCATATCAGTTCTGCCCTTTTTCCCGCATCTTTGTCATCTAAACTGATATTAATAACAGTAATGCACTGTTTGAAATGTTTGTACATTGAAGTTAGGTCAACAGTGTATACTGAGATATATTGGAACAAGTCTTGAACTCATTAGATTTGTCTTTAAATGAACCTGTGTGCTTTACTCCTCATATATTTAAATCAGAATCCGTATTGCCTCTTGGCTTTGTGTACTTTTGCTGGTTAGCTGGCCTGAGCATCCACAGTATCTGTACGTTTTAATGAGCACAGGCAGATAAAAAGCAAGCATTGAATTTGGTTTTGGTTTATGGATCTTTGCTATTCAAACATTCTTAAAATTATCTCTCTATAAACTCTTCCCCAAATTAAAGAAGATCATTTCAGTCATATGGCTATTTCAAATATACATTGTTTGTACATTTAGATTGTTGCACATTACAGCTGTCTTCAAAAATGGGATTTTACTGCATTATGTATTCTTTCTAAAAATCAGAAAAGGTAAAATCTCATTCTGCCCCAATATTGAGCTCAAATATTTGTGTCATGAAAACAGTGAATGGGGAAAATTTTAAAAATTGCTTAGTAGGCTGATTAAACATAAATTGTTTTCTGAGATGTCCTTGAAATCTGTCGAGCAGTTAGTAGTCTATACCTCTTATTTTCTCCAAGGGCCAGGAACTGTCCTGAAGTTTTGTTAAAAGGAGGCTGTTTTTTCTCATCTCTCTATAACTTCTTATACCCTCATCGTCTGAAGCTCATGACTGATCTGAGCACAGAAAATCATCAAGTATCAGAAAATATCCATCAAACTGCCAGAAACAAATGAGGATCTCTACAAGGAAGTATTGAAGGTGAGATGTTGTAACAAGTCTATATAAGAACAATGTTTTATTCAAATCTAGACACTGGAAGTTTCTTTTAGGATAGGACAGCCACAACATGAGGGAATTCTAACAAAAGACAGAACCAAAGGTAGATGACAAAGAGCTCACAAATCTCAACATGCTTTGGTTGCTAGGTTAATTTTTTTTTGACAACAGTTGTTCAAAATTCTTGCCATTGCAGTTTTCTGAAATGACAACAGCTGACTGAGCCCTCTTATCTAAGAAATGCCTATAGCAGGAATTTAGATTTACATTTTGATTTTTATCCACTGAAGTATGTCTAGGATTAATTATATAGCAAAACAGTGGGTGAAACTCTTGTCATCATATTGAAAGTGCAACTTGAGACATTACAGTGAATTTCAGGGAAATTTTTCCATTGCAAATCTCCATCCAAAGCCCCAGTTCTCCTGCATGAGATAGTCATACAGACTTTGGCAAAGCTACAAAGTTGAGGCTTCTCTCAATGTAACTACTCCAGTCATACTACAAATTTGTAATTTTGAGATAGAGATTCCAGTCTCATGCTTCTGTGTGCTTATGTGAGGGCAATTAATAAATCTTACAAGACCCTCGCATTAAAAAACATCACTATCAAGCTTGGGAAAAAAAAACCCACAACAGTGTTCTTTCATTCTGTGGGCTTAGTGATTTCTTCTGTGGCACTTACGCTTCCAAGTTTCATCCCTAAACTCTTGAAAGAAATCAACTGAAATGTATGCAACTTAAAGGTTCTCACTGTGTGGTTAAATTTTATTCGTACGTCAGTGGCAGAAGTAGTGTCCATCATAATGTCAGCTCTCAAATGCCAGTTATCTCAGATGCAGTGATCAGAACTCAAAACATCCATATTAGAAACTGGCATACAAGGACGCAATTTAGCAGGTGGTGACATAGTGACCAGTGCCACTAAAATAATTTTGAGTTACTAAAAAATGTGTATCATAAGGGTTTAGGTATTTACTTCTATTTGGTAGTCATCAGGAATCAAGCCTAACTAGTCTTTATAATACTGATTTTTATTTTTTAACCTTTATCCAGCAGTAATAGCTGGTTGCTGCTAACAGCAACTGTTCCACAGCGTAGGGGACATAATTGTCAAAACCTGAATTTCAGTCTCTCTTTTATTTCGATAATTTAAAGTACTTTCTTTGCCTTGGGGTGTTTTAGGACCTTTTTGGTTTTGTTTTTGTTTTGGTTTTTTTGTTTGTTTGTTTGTTTTTTGGTTGGTTGGGGTTTTTTTTTTGTGTGTGTGTGCATTTAATTTTGTATTGAGTTAATTTGTTCTACTTAAACCACAGTTTACCACAGGAAACGGGTATTCTTAACTCCGCTGGTGTAATCTTTCTCAAACATGCATAGGACAATCTGCTGAATGGACGTAATCCCTAATCCGCACGGTGTAATCCTGCAGTTACTCGCTCCGGCGCCGTTATGTAATCCCGGCCCTACCGACCCGAGCGGAGCGCGCCGAGAGCAGCGCCGCGTGCCGAGAGCAGCGCCGCGTCCCGAGAGCAGCGCCGCGTCCCGAGAGCACCGCCGCGTCCCGAGAGCACCGCCGCGTCCCGAGAGCA
>VZRZ01004370.1:0-21569 GCA_013398175.1 Climacteris rufus | reverse complement strand
CCGCCGCCGGCCGGCCGCGGCGGGGCCCGAGCCTCCTCACGCGGGATCGGCCGGACTGCAGCCGTGCCGGCGACGGTGTGAGGGTGGCGGCCACCCGTGGTGCGGGGCCGCGGCCGTGGTGCCGCAGCCGGAGCGGCGTTACTCCCGCAGGGGAGGCGGCTGCGGGAGGCTCTCCAAGCCAGGGGAGGCTCTCCAAGCCAGGGGAGGCTCTCCAAGCCAGGGGAGGCTCTCCAAGCCAGGGGCGCCTCACGCACCGCAGCCCCCGGCACCGCTCGTCGGCGAGGCCCTCGCGCCTTCGGACGGGCCCGGCTGAACAACTCCAGGTGTGCGGATCCCGGATACGAACAGCCCCGGTAACGCCTGAGCGTGAAAGTTGCTTTTATCGTCTGTGCGCGCAAACCCACCCAACGGTGGTGCTTCAGCAGTGTCTTCCCCAAGAGTACTCCGTATCTGTAAGGTGCTGCAGCGCTTCTTGGAAACCCGTTGTCCTGGAGCAGCATCATTGCTTGCCCCAACGAGAAAAGGAACGGTCGTTTCTTTTCGCAAGTTGAAATCCATTTAGAGTGTTCTTTATCAGGGAATTTTTGGTTTGCCTTCCATAGAAATGTAATAAACTTAATAGGCCTTTTTTGTTAGATTTGTAGAGGTGAAATCGAAATTGTGGGGATTGGTGAGCTATAACAGGATAGCATGTCACAGTAACTTCTCTCAAAGATAGTAGTACATGAACATGCAGGGTTTCTAAGCTTGTTAGTATGCTGAAGTTAGGAAAAGCTTCTGCTAAATGTGTCTCCAGCAGAATTTCTTGGTTCTTACATGCAGGTTTAAGGGCAAACGGATCTACAAACTCTATATTAGAGCATGCACGTGACACCATTGTAACAGCTGCAAAAGATTGTGTATATAAAAGAAATAAAATGAGTAATGATGTAGGGGTATTTACAGCTGTGAATGCAATCAGCAGAGGAGGCTCTTTTGTCTGAACACAGGGCACCTGTCATAGGCACACAGAACTGCTGCTTTGTGATGTTAGGAGTTCTGCTATTTTTGTAAGACTTATTACTGAATTTGCACAAGGAGGGGTAAGCAACCTGTATACTTTTAATGTGCGGTAATAAAATTATTAACCAAGAGTGGATTAGATGAAACAATACTGATAATAATTTTGTGGTAGTTCCTGTGAAAATGCTGCAAGTTCCTGCAGAACACTTGTAAAAGGGTTGTTGCTAGCGCAGTCATGTTAGGTGGGGATTATAAATTAGACCGTACAATAGTAGCACATTAAGTACTTTGCAACGAGATATTGCAATTAATATTATGCAGCAAGTATCTTGAATGGGAAAATCTGTGTCTTGGTGTAGTGAACAATGTCTGTATTGTGAGGCAGAATACTCTGTGCAGAGAAGGGGAGGAATACTTCTCATTGACAGAGGATGTGGAATAAGAAGCAAATGTGTACTGCTTCAAACGTGTTATGGTTCCTAAATGCTGAGAAGAGCGTGCCTCCAGTCAGCAAAGGGGCTGTGAGTGAGGAGCCCATTCCCAAAGCGCTGCATGCGTATACTTGTCATGCTCATTCCTCTGTGTTTCTGAACAAAGTGGAGTTTTGCAGCTCTGTCCTGATGCTGCTCATTGGATTGCAAGTTTGTTTAATGCAAGGTGGGGTTTTGCCTGAAGGGTGAAAAGCTGTGGAAGTTGCACATAAAGTTAGATGTGTTCAGCAGGTGGGAATTATGCTAAAGACAGCAATGGACAATAAGGACATAAAGCAGGAGTATGCATCAGCTATTTCAGCTTCAGAACTGGAGTAGTAGGTGAGATAAAGATCTGAACTCACACTGGTTTATGGAAAGGTCAGTATGAAAATGAAGATGTGAGCTCCACAGACTTGCAGTGCGAGTACCAGTGCAAGCCTGCTACTCAGCTGAAGTATTTTCAGATCGTGACTGACGGCATAAATGCAGAACATAACACAGTGTAGCTGTCTTCCCTCTCACTGTGCCTCTTCCCAAAGGTTAGCTGGATGTAAGTGTGATTACAGTTCTGAAGGTGCTCTGTACAAGATGCACACAGCTTGTTACACTTCCCCTCTCCTGGCCCGTGGTGCTGTTACTCCAGCGTGGGTTCGGTGGTGACTCCATGAGATCTGGATACCTGGCAGTTTGCTGTTTGTCTCTGATGGTCTCTACAGTGTGGAGTCTGATGCTGCAGATATTGCATCACAGATTACTTTTAGCACGAAGGGACAGAACCGGCAAAATCTCCAGCATGATGAAGCGCACGGTTTCAGTGTTATTGCATGTGATTAAGTCCAAATTAGGAGGAGAAACTGCATTGCCCTGTGAAATCCTGGCATGACTAAAATTTACCTATATCATCAGTATTCGTTTAAATTAGTTGCATTACTTGGCAAAAGCATAACAATTAATTGTATTGTGCTGTGCAGGATAAAACTGCATGTTCTATCAGAGCAACAAACAGAATGTTACTTCAGTTATAGTGGTGCTGAGCTAATCTGCTTCCTGGACAATGGGATTAATTAACAGAAAAAATACTTTATCCTTACGAGCACTGCAGAACCAATATTGACAAGAGAGTGAGCTGGAGCCCTTTCTGCGGCATGTGTTAACATCAAAAGTGTCAAATAAGTGCTATTTGAAGACTACATTGCTAGTTGGTATATGAGAGGAAGACCGAGATTTGATTCTTCCTGTTCCTTACTGGTTCTAGAGTGATACTGTGTGCTGGTGAAACACGTTTGCCACACTCCAGTTAGGTTAATAATATAAGGGCTAAGTCTGGAATCTGTGGTGTTGGAAAATGGGGAGTTTGGGATTTTTTTGACTTGGAAAAATTTTCTGAACTCTGACAATAATTTTAGGAGTGTTCTTGTAGTGTAGGTGGACATGACCAAACTTGGTGAAATACCATCTTCAAAAGAAAAGTAATAAAAGTTGGCTTCTTATCACTCTGGGGTAGCACCTGGCTGTTGATCTTTTTCTGGCTCTAGAGATTTCTGTCCAAGGTGAATTGAAATCTTTTTTCTAGAAAATTCTTAGATGGTGTGTTGTGGGTGGCAGCAGAGTTATGGCAGTCTTGTATTTCAGCCCACCCATTTGCTGGGCTTAGGATTTGGTGTGACAAGAGTGATGTATTAGGGTTTAATTCTTAATTTAGTTATAAGGTCTCAATGAGCTCTGTTACCTCCATGTAATCCCATTGCAATTGCTGGTTTTGCATGAATAGAGCGAAGAGAGGCTTTCTTGTAAACTCAGGTTGCGATGGAGGTTTTCTAATGATACTTTGTCATCAGTTAAGCACTATGAAATGCGACATCAGCTTATTTCTTGCTTTATTCCTCTGTCTCACTTTCATTTTATCTTGTCTAGGGTCCAGTGTTGCTTTCATGTGTTTCAACTAAAATTTCTTTGTGGCAATTATTGTATCCTTTATTGCATCTGTAAAGCACTGTGTGCCCCATGATCTTTACACACAAATGAAACTACATTTGAAAATGTGTGTTCGAATACATTGGTTGCAGAGCTAGACCTAGAAGTCAGCAAATGTCTGATTTAGGGTTGTGCAGATACAGTTCTATATTACAAACCACCCTGTTCACTGAATGAGGCAATGATTTGCAGAAAAAGTAGTATGTGATCTTAGTAGTTAAGAAGAGGATTAATGCAAATACAGCTAAAATAATATGCTGTTTTAAATGTGGTGCTTAATTTTCAAGAGCTTTACTTTCAACCAAATAACCTTCTTGCAAATTAATGTCTAACATGGAATCTCTTGGTTTTCTGAGGTTTAGCCCCTTCTGCCCCTGCCTTTTTGCTTGTTTGTTTCTTTTGGGTTTTTGTTGGGTTTTTTGTTTGGTATTTTTTAGGGGGTTTTGGGGGGGGGGGTGTGTGTCTGGTTTGTTTGTTTGTTTGTTTTATTTTGGGTTTTTTTGTTTGTTTGGTTTTTTTGTGTGAAATTCTGTTACATGGAGGTATAAACTTCCCTTGTTGACCTTAAAAAATTCTTACATAGGATTTGAGCTTTCGGTGGTGATTTCTAATTCAGGTAATTGCCTAACTTGGTAAGGTGCTTACTTCATGGATGGGGAAGAACCTTTGGGTTCTGTGCGTTGAGTAGGAAACAACAGGTGAAGTCTGACCTGTTTCATCCTCCTTGCTGCTCTCTGTCCTGCCACTCTGCCTGTTGGCTTCAGCAGCCTGCCAGTGCTCATTGCACCCTGCCTCGCTTCTGTCAGAGCTACAGGGTGCCTCGCCTTCCTGTACAAGGAGTTCATGTCCATTTGGATTGTTTTTGGAGAGGCCACCAAATACTTGATTAAAAAAAACAAGCAGGCGTAAGAAGCAGTTCAGTTTAACTTGAATGGATTGTCATGAGACAAAGAACATCTCTGCTATTCCAGGGAACTTCAAAGGCTGCCTGCAGATGAGGCAAGTGTCAGAGCGTCTCAAAAAAGTTGTGAAAGTCTTTGTAGTGGAAAGTGTTATGCATCTGATATTTAAGTGTGCCTACCAGCTTTTTCCACTAATAGAAAATGAAAATGCATGTATAAAAGTGGCAAAATACAAGTTTTAGTGAAGTTAGTGAGGCTTTTGCTGTTGAATTGTTTTATCATTTTTCCTTCAATGCTTTTGTTCAAGTTTATCAAATAATTTCTTACAGAAAAGCAACCATTTAGATTACCATTCAATTTAGCTAATGGTTTTAAATGTAAAGAAAGCTCTTCTTTAAGTGAACTAAAGAGCTCTGTTTGTAATAATTAAAGTTAGAAAACATACAGGATATAAACATGAGGCATGTGGTGTGTCTCAGCAAGCAGTCCATAATTTTTATCTGTATGTAATTAAAAAAAAAAAAAAAACTGCCTGGGTTTTACAACCCACGTAGTAAATAATTATATTTTTATCTGAAATTATAAAATTAGACAGCTTTGAAAGCAACGTTTTAACAGGAAAGTGAGATATAGGTCACGGTTCACATGTTAATTGCACAAGTGTATTAAAAAAAAAATCTGAAATATTTTTCTTGCATATAGTTGCTGTTTTTCTTCTGTTACCAGCTGCCACCTCCAGAAATCTGAATGCGCCTTTTTTTTTTTCTTTTCTGTTCAGTCTTGAGCAGGACTTCCAGAGCAGGGGCAGTAGTGTACTTAAATAGGTATGTTTAACTTGGAAAGGTGTTATTTTTAGGACTAGCTCAAAAGGGCAGGTACTCCTTGGAGACATTATAAAATGGTCAGATTGTCTGCTCCAACTGAAGAGCAGTGAAAGACGTGGGCAGCATCAAGGTTTGCTTAAAAGTTTTTGACACGTGTTACCTCTGGGCAAAAAAAAAAGGGAGGGGAGGCCGCAGAGTGGGCACTCGGGCTCTGAGCCTCTGGGCTCTTGGTGCTGCAGGGGACAGAGTGGCAGCTCCCAGAGAGGCTGCCCCGTGCAGGGCTGGCCTGTCCCTTCGCTGCCACACGGCCCTGCTGCTGCTCCTCTTGTCCCCAGGCTGGTACCGCGGCTCCTCTCGGGAGGGCACCGTTCTGGCTGGGCCGCAGATGGCACCTGGCGAGCAAGGCTTGTGCTGGAGGCAGCAGCTGTTCCTGAGCTGCCCTAAGCCTTGATCCCCTGAATTTAGATGCTGAGGTACCAGGAGCAGAGAAGCTTGTGCATGCTTCTGGTAGGAAAGGGTGTGCACATGAATTAATGGACATACTACAGAGATATTTTCTCCCTACTCTCTGTTCTTTTTTTCTGATTCACATTTGCTCACTTTTCCACCTTTGAGCAAAGGGAGCATATGGCAGTGTGCTGTCCATCTGGTTGCCACTTACTGTGAAATCGTTATGCAGGCAAATTTGGCCCCATCTTGAATTTTTTAAGTAGGTAAAACTGTTACTAGAATGACAGCTGATGTTTTTATTCTGAACTGTAAATGTGAATTAAGCACAGAATGAACACAAAGGGCGCTTTCTGAATATTTTCGGTCTTCTCCATAAAAAAAACCCTAACTTGTGCTGTGCTATCATTTAAAACAGATAAAGCTGGCACCTTCATTGTGGACAGTAGACTGTTCAAGTACAGATAACAAAGTCCTGTCTCAGAGGATTTGCAGTCTAAATACATTTTAATGAGAATATTGTGAATGGTGATAGATACTTAGGAAAACCTTAGTTATATAGATAATACTGTATGTGTGTTGTGAAAAGTTCCAATGACGTTTTTGCATCCTAGCACAACCTTGTCACATAGTCTCTTGAAATGCATAGCAGATGTTAATTCAGGTCCTGTGCATTTTGGGTATATCCAGATATTTCTGTTTACCTGCATATCAAGCATCAAAGAGAAGTCTTACCATGTTTGGCACCGTGAGCATGTGTACATTTTTGTTACCATTTTTTGCATTGCAAACATTGAACTAGTAATAGCCTAGGTTTCCTCTAGTTACCTAAAGAAATACCACTGAAAAAAATTTATTAGGTGATATTTATGCTGTAGTATTCTGATACCTTATGTGCAGACCTGCTACCTCATATATCTTCCCTTCTCATAGACTCTAAAGTAATTTTAAAATTAAATTTATTTTATACTTAGGAGGGCTGACTTTTGTACATTTTCTATTTTGTAAGCCAAGAGCTTGCTTTTTGTGTAGCTACATTGAAAAATCTGTATTTTTTTAAATTGGAACTGGTGGCCATACAACTAGAAAATAAGTCAGATGCTAGTAATCTATCTGAAAGAATCTTCCTTGCTTTTTAGATCAGGCATCCTCACTTGTGATTGTTACATGCATATTTATTATGTAGGACTGCTGCAATGGCTGCACTGTGATATGAAAGTGTTTGTGAACTGGAAAGAAAAATTTTGTCTTTGTGAAGGAGAGTGGCTGGGGTTTGTTCACTGCATTCTTTAAAGTTTTCATTTTGTTTTGAACAAAAGTGCAGTCAAGTTTTTAACTTGATAATCTAAAAGAGTATTAAATATTATAAGTATTGAAGGTATTAAGTATTTTTGCCGTTTTTGCTGAAAGACACTATTTAAAAGACTGTAAATAGTTTTCTGAAAAACTGTTCTGTAGTGCAACATGCGATGAGAAAAGTTCATCTTTTTTCCAGAAAAAGCCTGTGTTTGAGACTTACTCCAAAGGAACTGTTTTTGAACAGATACTCTGTGCATTAGTACACCTTCCAAGTAGTTTAAAATGGAAATTCAGCCCTCAGTACACCACTGTGGAACTAGACTGACAGTGGGAATTCTGAGCAGGTTTGGGATGGAGGAAATATTTAATGGTCTGTGTTAGAGTCCAGATTAGAGGCCAATAGGCCTATCTACTGGTTATCTATAGCCAAATACCTGTTGTAGCAGCACTGAGGGCACCCAGCTCTGCTGTCTCAAACTGGATGACAGAGTCTGCTAAATCATGTTCAGCTGCACCTTGAATACTTTGTTGAATGACTTGGGCTCTGTGGAATTTTTTTCCAGTTCAAAATAAGAAGGCAAAAAAAAGTTTTTCTGTGGAACAGAAAAACTCCAATGTTTTCTTTTAGCCCCAGTTCTTTAGCTCAGACCTTTGGATGCTACTTCCTGAGTAGTAGTTGGATTTTTTAAATACGTGGTGTTGAATGACTTGAATTGAAGTCTCCTGAGATATATTTTATTCAGCACTTTGTTGTAGGATATATCTGTGATGGATCTAAATGTGACATGCTGAGTGAGATTTGTGGACATCTTCACCAAACTTGTCTCCCTGGTATTGTTTTTTAATGTGAAAATGAGGAAGAATTCCTTTAGTAGTTTGCTTCTCATGAGATAGAAGTAACTGGTAGGGCAGTGTCTCTGCAGTCTTAGAAGTCAAAATCAGATCACCATAGTCACTTTTGAGACTGACATTCAAAAATGTTATATTTAGTTAAAGATACTAAAGCTTTTTAGTTTAATGATACTGGTCATCTTCTTGCATCTATTATTCTGCTGTAGAAAAAAAAGTAATTGTTGTGCAGGTAAAAAAACATAGCTCTAGCTAAGTAAGAGACTATAGCGCTTATCTTTAAGTGCTGCTTTTAGGCTGGTACCTAGGCTTCATATCCTGCCAGAAGGCAGGAGTTTTGATGTGTAAATGTATTCTTTGAAATGCTGGGAGGGTCTGGAGTGCCAGGCAAAGGATTCCCTCAACAGCCCAAGCTGTAGGAGCTCAGGGACTGTTACAAGCCTGTGAATATTGAGCTATGTGCTGTCCAGCTGTAAGGGTGATGTTTGGTTTATTTTTTAATTACATTCTCTTTTGATTAAAAACGCTTGTCAGCAGCTTCCTTGTGCTTTTCTGAAAGCTAGGAGCGATGGAAAGAAACTTGGTCTTTTTTCCGCTAGTATTTGGCTGTTTCACCTTATCTGAGTGCACCGCTTCATTCTGAAGCGTAGAAAGGCTTGTTGCTTTTGAAGAACTTCTTTCAGTATAAGATGATTTCCCTTTTTGGGGGGGAAGGGACTGCAGTCCAAGTGGCTGGTAGGCTGCCAAGGCCTGAGTGTGAAAGCAGTGGATACAGTGAACTAGCAAACAAAGACTAATTGGATATTTGTTTGACGCATTTGGAAGTGCGGCCAGGTCTTGGAATGCCCAGGTGACTGGCACCAGCTGCTATCTGGGTTACATGAAGGAAGCGTATCTCTAGTGAGAAGTGTTCCACACCTTCATCTAAAAACACCGGTAACTGGTGCTTTCTCGGGCTGTCTTGATGGAGAGATTTCATGGGCTCAGTGAACATGTGAAGTCAGTGAGCTTTCTTCTGCTTCATGCCTCCAAACAAGGATTAAGGTACATGGGACAAACTCACTGGGAAATACAGGCTTGCACAGTTAATTTTGTCAAGAGAGGGAGGACTTTATGCCCTACTGCCTGTGTATTTTACAAGCTTTAAAAATTGCTGTTAAACATACTCACTTTTTGTTGCTGGCTGTGTGGGGCAGGAGCTTTCTCTCCTGGTAATGTCTAATGAAATGAAGTGCTTATCGTGGTTACAGTGCTATCATAAGGTAAGGCCAAATGTTTTTCCATAGAATGAAGATTAAAGGGAAGGCCAGTGTTCAAAATATTAAATTATAAAATGGAGGATTCAGTATTGGAAGAAAAACTACTAGCAATAGTACTTTCCTACCCTGGAAGGACATCTGATTTGGGGGCCTTTAGTGGTTGTATAGAAATGGTTTAGCAGAGCACTTGAGTCTGAAAAAGGCTGTTTGTCTCTTAGTTTCACAAAGTATATAAAGCATACTGCAGTAACAACATTTGTCAGAAGAGGAGCAAAATGTATCTGAAACCTTTAATTATGTACTGTAGGCGACTCTGTCTAGGTCAGAAGACACTATATTATCAAACAACAAACATTCAGAACGTGCACAGTAGCTTGATTATTCAGTGAATAATTGGTCTTTGTTAAGCAGATAATGGCACTGTTTGCATTCAGAGTCTAGATTTGAAATATATGATGTACAATATTTGTATTTTAAATCATCTGTTATCCAGCTGATGTAAGAACTAAACAGCACAGAGTTCAGTAAAAGCTTTTAGGATGGCAGACTGCCTCTTCTGTTGTGCATGTCTCACTTACTGTATGCTACCTGCAGTTCTGAAGGTGTCTCAGAGATTTTTTTGTTTATTGAATTTAATTTTCTATGGGTATTTGCAGCAATGCTTGGGATCATACAGACTGTTTAAACTGTCATATAGACTGTATTAAGAACCAAGCAGAAAGTGCCCTGAAGAATAAAACAATTTAGCAGCTTTCCAAATTGCCTGTGGGCAGAAAGGGAGGGAAATAAATAGTGAAGGAGAACAAGTGTATTATTAAGACAGGCAAATAGGATTTACGAGAGAACTGGCATGTCTTTCTGTCACACACCACACCTTATTTTGCTTATCTAGAGAAGAGAAAGTATTTCTGCCTTGTGAATATTTACTTAGGCTTTTTAATCCTTAAATATCCCAAGGTGGAATAGGAACTTAGAGACTGCAGTGTCAATAATTGATAATTTTTACAAGTGTGTCGGAATGTGATCTAAGATAAGTTTGCAGATTCCTCTGGGCACTCATTTATGTAAGCGCATACTTGGAGGTATCTGTCAGCTGGTGGAATCCCCAGTGCTACAGTACTGTTTTATACAGGCTGGGGAGCAGGTGATGATGAATAGATCTAGATTTCATCTTACTTTTTTTTCTCTAGCTGGAGTTTAAAAGAAAAGCAGTAAGGTGATAAAATTATTGCCTTAAAGGACAACAAAAGTGTTCAAATCCGGTCAAAATAATGGTTTTATTGCATAGAGTGCAGCATACTCAGTTAATCAGAACATGTGTTCTCTGGGACTGTTTAGCCTGCAGAAGATCAGCCTGCCTTGCACAGAGAAGTTGTATTTTCTGTATCAGCTGAATGCCAGTTTGAGCTGTGATCAGCACTCTGCCTTCCCTAAGGAGATGGCAGTGATTGTAGCATTTATGATACATAAAGGAATCTGTCTTGCTCTGTATATCTGCCAAAAGACATGTGAAAAATAGAGACCAAGGCAGCAGCATCCAGGATCTTGGTAACCCTTCAGACAGCAAGACTGATGGTGAACTAAGGAAATCACTTCTCCACTTCTCACCTAAGCCCCATATTTAGCCACAGCAATAGTTTTGAGTTGGGCTGATTTAGAAGCCTGTCTGTAAAGGAATCTGCTATCAGAATATTGGCTGAAAGGCTTGTGTAGTGATCTGTACATGAACCTGTTGACCTGTCTACAGAGACATGAACCTTTGGGTGAAAACAAAATCTTAACATCAGAAATTGAGTACCTGGATAGAATGCTGTGACTTACATTAAAAATGGTTGCTTGAAATTAAGTGACATGATGGGCAAGCGTTGGAATTGTTGGTGTTCAAGGAAAAATTGTAAGTGCATATCAGTGTTTTAATAAAAGCAGAGAGTTTGTCGGGATTGTTTAGGATTGTAAAAAGCACAGAATGTAATGCATGTTCTGCTCTCATCAAGCAGCCCTGTGTATGAAGCAGAAACATAAAACCAAAGGCAAAATTTCTCCTTTTTGGGGAAGGAAAGATGGAGCAGATTG
Organism: Climacteris rufus; assembly: GCA_013398175.1. Classification (NCBI taxonomy): domain Eukaryota; kingdom Metazoa; phylum Chordata; class Aves; order Passeriformes; family Climacteridae; genus Climacteris; species Climacteris rufus. The sequence goes on along the minus strand of VZRZ01004370.1, from coordinate 10,467 downwards.
AACACTTTTTTCATGAAAAAGCACTGAATATTTGAATTTTGCTTTAGTCCTCTGCTTTATAACATGTAGCAAAAATGATGGATCGGTGATTCTTCTGACTTGGCAAAATTAAGGCTGCTCCCTCAGAAATGCATCAAAAGAGCCTCAGAGGCTGCTCTGGGTATGCTTACGGATTTGTGCTCCAAAGAGAAGTGTGTGCTTTTGCAAGGAAAGAAGAAAAGACTTGCAAGCTAGCATCAAAATAAAAAGTTATATATAAAGGTGCCATACATGACCTGTTTTTCAATTATCTGCTAAGGGCAATGAAGCTACATGGTAGGTAATTTCTAATGATTTTCCTTGTATCAAGCTAAACATTCTCTTCATTTTCCCCTCAAAGGGCTGAACTAGAATGATTATTGTGATCTGAGCAAGGATAGATATATATGGAGCAGCAGCAGCTACTGGATCTACATGCTGGACCAAGCTGCTTCCCTTCTTGCCTCTGGTGGTGTGTGGTGTCAGTGGCATTCAAGATGCTAATTATTAATTTAATATCCAAATGAAAGGACGTGCCTACATCCACAGCTAGAATACGTGTATCCCCTGTGCAAGGCATATGGCAATGTTGTTTTCAAGCTTAGATTTTTGTAAGTTTTGCTAGGTTTTTTTGTTTGTTCTGGTACATGGATAAATGCTAGTTAAACTAGTTTTCATTTTTTCTCCAAGATAAAGTTTTGCATTTTTATAATCATATATAACTGCAGCATTGGAGCAAATCATTGGGCATGGGTTTTTAATGAAATAAGATCTGGTAATACTGTTTACTGTTGCAATTCATTTGCCTAGAAAATCCTACTGGATTTTTTCCTTAAATAAGCAAGTAAGCTCTCTTGCCCTTCCCTGATTTTCACCAGTTTCAACACTATCCACTGACAAAGTGAGTAGGTGGGGTTAGGAAAAGCATTTCTGCCTTGTGGATTTTTTGTCATTATCTCTAATGTGTGTTCATGTGGATCCTGTAATTTTTCTGCCTTCTGAGCTCTCATTAAGTTCATCCTGCTGCAGAGCTTCAGGTTTGATTCTTACTTTCCACCAAGTTGTCTCTGGGATAGCCTGCTCATCCTATTGATTTGCTGTGATATATTTATGCTCTCTGTAGCGAAAGGAGAAATATTTTAAGAATTGTAAATGTGCTTTTTTCATCTTCTGGACACAGACTAGTTCAGCAAAGGGTGGAAAAGTCAGCATAATGTGACCAGCCATCTCTGTAAGTTGTCGATGGAGCACAGTTTGAGAACATCTGGACTGTGAAACGCACCTCTTGAACTTCCATTGATTGGTTCCTTGGGCTGTCAGCCAGAAAGTGTATTTTTAGGTACTTGCAGCAAATCTTATTGCATGTGAGAGAATGCCAGATCCATAGTTTGTCAGCTGCTGTTTTTCACTAAGTAGGGAAAATGGATTTGGGTTTAAGTTAAATAGTTAATTTGGTGCTGCATTACAGACTGCAGTTTGTACAGCTGTACCTGAGTTAGCTTTAAACTGGCCAGCCTGGCCACTAGCACCAAAGTCCAGCTGCAGCAGTGCTGGCTCAGCACGAGCTGTGGGTAATCCTGTTTGCTATCCAAAGAGGAAAACTATTGGCCTGGACACAGTAAAACAGTCTTTTCTTTCAGTTAGTCATGGCCTCTGAAAGCAGAGATGGGAAAAATGGGTGTGTGTTTTTAATTTTTGTGCCTCACCATATTTTTTACAAGAACAAAGGGAGGCATAGTAATTTAAAGAAAATGAATGGGTTGACTCCTTCTATGAGTGAAATGTGATGCATACTACAATTACATAGCACACTAGAGCAGAGTATTCCTTGTGACTTCTGAAGTAGGGTGTGTTCTTGCTGAAAGCAGGAGAAAGTAGTTCTGCCCTCCAGCTGTGTGCTCTGCCTGCAGCTGCAGCAGTGGGCAGGGTAGTGGTGAAATGTATTTAAAGTGTGGGGCTACCTGAACTGATCCAGTCTCTCTGATTGCCTCAGTCCCATTGCAGTCTGAAGGGTTCTGCTCTTGGCTGAGGGTGCACTGTGGTTTGGCCTGCCTGTATGTGTCAGATTATTTTTCTAGCCCTTGGATACTGCCTAACACTACTTCTTAGTCTCTGAAGCTCATTACACTTGGTTTGGACACCTGTCTGTTTTGTTCTTAGTAGAAGAGTTTTTGCAATATTGCCAGCTCTTGAAATGACTTGTTAATAGAATATATTTTCAAAACCTTATTTATCTTTGATTCAAGGCAGAAATTTTCCTATCCTGAAGCATTGTTTCTTGTGCTATCAATCCTACAATTTCTCCTAAAAGATCCTGTGTTCAGCATCACAGTAAGTATGATAGGTCCATTAAACCAACCTATATTGATAAGCTATTTAATCTACACTTATTCAAAACTCTGATCTTATTACTGCAAACACTGTCTCAGATTAAGTACTTTGGAGCAGGGGTTATATCACTTTAAAAACTGCCTTCAAAATCACCTAATATGTCTCTAAGTAGCATGTGAATAACTAAAGTATGGGCCAACTGTCTTGTCTGAAAGACTGTTCATTTCTAGGACCTTAAACATTGTAGGATTCTGATTGTCCTTTTGGTGTCTTTCACATCTTGGTCTGCAGTGGAGTTTGCAGTGGATTCTTTTGTCAGCTCTCACTGAGAACAGGTGCTTGGTATCATATGAAAGCTTTCAACCCTGCACTTTTCAAGTTGTTGTGAACTCTGCAGGTTCACTACCTGTCAATTGTGTACATCATGGTTTAAAAGACTATGTTGAGAGTGAGAAGAATAACACAAGAGAAGAAGTTGTATCAAGGACCAGTGTTTTGGAACTATGACAATTATAAATGAAGGATCACAACATCTTCCCCTTATAAATCCCATATTGTTCTTTGCAGCAGGCTCTCATTTCTGTTGCTTGTTTTAAAAGTGACAGGTACAGTAAATCTCTCACCTGATGCCCGTCATCTTAATTCCTTGCAGATATTCTTGTTTTATTGGAGAATTTGCACTGATTTTGGATTTTTATATTTCTGATTCAAATAAGATTTCAAAACATAATTTTATTTTTGGAATATTTTCATATATATCTAAAAAAACCTCAGCAACCTACACTTATAATACTGGAGGCTTTTCCTTCTTTTGGAAAGTGGCAGGTTTTTTTATCAATGGAATGCCAGACCAAAAGTCAGGAACTTGAGTACTAATCCAGATTTTGGCATTTGTTTCCTATGTGGTCTTGGGCTTTGTGTTTAGTTAGGGAGTATGTACTCATTAGCTTATTTAAATTCTATTGGAAGTGCTAGGGCATCTTTGGCAGAGATGGATAGATTGTTTAGCATATAATGATTGGGTTGGAGGGGTTAGTGCAGTGTTGATACACAAAATATTTCTGAAAATTTTCTGTTTCACCAGCTCTTATGTTTTTAATCCAGAAGCTAATACAGGTATAGCTTCTTTGGTCTCGTCTGTCTGTCTTTGAATATGTTTTTCAGAGTTTCCTACCTCCTGAAAATGTTTAATTACTGTTTAGACTGGTGAAGTGTTTTGGGGTTTTTTTAATTTTTAATAAATTGATAAACCTTAACAAAAGTCTGTGTTTGCAGCTATAGCAGACATGGTTCTGTTACAAGCAGGTGACTGGTATGTGTTAAGGGTTGAAGAGCCAAAATGTGTTTTATTTATATCTTGACATTTGTTTACTGTTCTGGGACTTGCGTTGCAGTATGGATCCCTTGCATAACCTTTGCTTGAAAAGCAGCCTTTTATCTGCTCAGTGTATTAGACAGAACCTCCTTATTGGATATGGGTCATGGGACTTGAAGTACTAATAAGATACTGCTAAAATAGAGCTGAGGAGGGTGGCAGGATGACTGCTATGTTGGGTCACACAGTGGCCATAGCTTTTATGCCTGTGTGGTGCCACAGAATACTGAAGGATGGATAACAAAGATTTTTCTGTGGGGCAGTGTGTTGGGGTTTCCTGTTTTCTTTATGATCTTCTGTTTTAAAGAAAATAGTTACTAAAAAAAGCTTTTTCAAACACGTGTTTTATATGTTCCCTGTACTGAACTCTAGGGTAGCAGAGTTGCATAAGCTTCCATTATACTACATTTCTCCAGCAGACGCTGTCATGTGTGATGTAAGTGTTCACAGAAAATTATATTTCCTTTAATACGTGTTTGTTATAATTATTTAATACACAGGCAAAAGCCACTGTGGTCTGATTCGGAGTTAGTGCCAAGCATTTTAAATGGGAATAACTTTCCTCTATCATCTCCCTAACTTTTTTATCTGTACATGAGGTACTGTATTAGAAGAGCAGCCTAGGAATTAACATGCATGACTTTTAATTGAAAATACATGTGAGGTTTTTATATGCTATTTATTATCCCCATTTTGCTATGATTTGGTAAGTATTTGGTAGCATAATTACTGCAAAGTTTACTTGTGGAATTGCCAGAGAAGCTGAAGGCAGGTCCCTGTCTGTGCCACTCTCTGTCCTGCACTTTATGGCTGCATTGTCCATGACAGCAAGAGCTTCGTGGGGCTGTGCAGCACCCCTGGGGTTTGTGGAGTCTCCTCAGGAAGACCAGCTCTAAGGTGGGGATCCTTTTTTGCTAGATTCATCAATTGCTTTCCTTTATCATTGTGTCTTATCACTGCAGTTCTAAGTTTATGATCAAAACTTCTCTAAGACAGGAGAATACTTTCCTCCTCATTCTTCCCCTCCTCCATGAAGGAAGAACTGGGCTCCAGGAAGGCACAGTTTAGTCCTATGAAGGTGCCTGAAGTGGCATTCAGGTGCTGAAGTCCAAATAGCTGAAGCAGCATCAGAGCATTAACACTTCTGTTTGAACCACAGTACATATTTTATCTGCCTTTAAGATATCAAAGTATTGCTCAGTGCCTCTCGCTCACTCATGTTCTGCTGGGGCTGTAGTTTTGCCATGTCTCTTTAAGGCTGTGATTTAAAGTGCGTTACAAAAGCCTGATCAAATACTGAAGTAAATTTTAAATCTGTATCCCAGAGTACCATCGTCATTGCTTTACGACATGGATTTCTTAGTTAGCAGTAGCACCAAATTAGTGTGCCATGGGAAAAGCTGATTCTGGGCTCAGGATGTTAAATCACAATAAGGTTAATTTCATAGTGAAGAGTGAACTTTGTGAGCCTTTAGCAACTGAGAAGTTAAGTTTATCTTGATGCTGATGCTATCAGTGGAAGAGCACAAGCTGACACTTCTCCCATCTAAATCAAAGCGAGTTCATGGGTGGGTGTTCTCTGCACTGTCCTTTGAAATTTATTCAGTAGCTTGTGATGCTCTGCATTTACTCATGTGACAAGAGTATCAGTCCTCTCTGTTCTTGCAGAGTTTCAAAGAGATGAGGGCTGAGCAAGGATGGTGATGCTAGGTGTTCTTGAAAGGGGAAAAAGATAAATTAACCATTTTTACTTTCTGTGTGTGGTATGGTGTATTGTAGCAGCTAAAATGCGTGGGTTCAAAGGGCTAGAGTTCGTAGCGTGGTCTAGGAATTGTGTAATCGCTTTCCCTAGTCTTGTCTCTTAGACAAGCCGCAATTTGAACAGAGGCGCCCAAGCCGGTATTCCTGGCGATTCACGCAGCGCGCTGGATATGCAGCGAAAACAAAGAGACTGGAAGGGGTTTCTTCCCCTTCATTATCCGGCACGTCGCCAAATTGGGAAAGAGAGAAGAGAGCAACCGGGACCCAGAACGCAGGGGCTTTTGAGCAGGGGAAGTATTGTGATGGTCAACAGCTGGCCTGAAGGCCTCACAATAATAATTAATCCCATTTTATAACTCCTTTTTATAACTGAATTAACTGAGATATAACTGAAATTACATAAGTACCTCGACCAGTAGGTTATATAGGGAGAGCGGGCCCAGGCCGTTGGGACGCAAGCAGCTCTTGGCTGATTGGCCAGGTGGCAACCGGTTCAGCCAACAGCAATCAACCGTGCAGACCCTCAAACCCTATATGAGCAACCGAGGTCTCAGTAAAGTTGGCTGTTGTGCATGAACCCAGATGTGTTGTGTCACATTCCTGCCTCCAACAGCAGGCGACACCTGGTGACTGCCGACGTGAAACAACACGCTGCCACGGATTTTGCAGGGAGGCAGAGGGCAGCGGGAATTGCTGCCTGCAGCCGGTAGGGCTGCAGAGAGCGGCAGAGATAGCCACAGGGCAGCGGAGATTGCTGCCGGCAGCCTGTAGGGCTGCGGAGAACGGTGGAAAAAGCCGTGAATTCCCAGCAGAACAGCAGATATTGCTGTGTGCAGCGGAGAAAGCTGCTTGGGTCCGGACCCCCCTTTTTTAAGGGAGTAGAAGACACTGCCGGGAAAAGAAAATTATGGGAGCGTGGGCCTCAGTTCAGGAAGACCCACTATTAAGGTATGGAAATGGACCAGACAGGGCAGTTAAAAACCGAGAGCGCCGTAAAGAAGGCAGTGGGGAGAAGGCCGGCAATGAGGAGAGGGCACCGGGAGGAGCAACTGCTGTGCAGGGCTGCTCCGCCGGCTTGTGCCGGGACGTCTCACCTGACAGACATCCCGCAGCCAGACGGGGCGGTGCCAGCGCCTTGTGCCGGGACATTTCCCCAGAGGCGCGTCCCGTGGCCTAGTGGGGTGGGTCTGCCAGCTTGCACCGGGGTGTCTTGCCCAGGGAGCGTCCCGTGACCATGCAGAGCAGAACCGCTTGCCCATGCTGAGATGCACCGACAGCGGAATGCGCCGATCGTGCCGAGGCCCTGCCCAGCCGCGGTGAAGCCGTGCCTTACCACTGTGAGGCTGTGCCAAGCTGCTGCAGAGCCGTGTGTGGCCACTGTGGAGAGACGCCGAGTGTGCCTGCGCGGCCATGTGAACCGCGCGCGCTGGAGTCGCATGCGTCCTGTGTCACCAGGGACGTGCTCGGACTGCCTTATCCTAGAGCTGATTGACTGGGCTGCGGGACTGCGCCTGCAGCCCTGCCTCCATTGGACACCTATGTCAAACCCAGAAGTGTCGGTGAGTTAGAGGTTTCTAGGGCTGCCACCATCGCGTGCACACCGCTGCCACCACGGGAGTTAAAGCAGCCCCTGGGAAATACACTGGCTAGAAACCCAACACATACCCACAGAGAGAGCCAGAGACATCACCCCTCTGCCGAACCCAAAGAGAATGCCACCATCGCTACGCTGCCGACAGGTGCTTTTGATCCGGTCAGCGTCTGGAGACAGGTAAAGCGAGCGGCTATCACGAGTGGAGATTATGAGGCAGCAGGAAAAACTGCCGTGCCCATGTCAGACGATTGGAACTCTGGGGCCAGAACAATTGAAGCATACCCTGTGCTGAGAGGCAACGGAACCGTGCCTGATAAATAGACACCTTTTCAATGGCCGGTTCTTTCTGAACTATGCCAGCTTGTTGCCAAGTATGGACTAGGTTCCCCTGCTGTCGCCAATTTGCTGCAGTTTTTAACCACCGAAGAGGTAACACCTTATGACATTAAGTAGCTAGGAAAATTGATTCATACCCCGATTCAATATATGCTTTTTGAATCAACTTGGAGAAGCAGTGTGGAGGACCAGGAACTAAAAAACCTAAGAGTTTCACAAGAAGACCCACGTTTTGGGAAAGGAGTTTGTCAACTCCTAGGACTGCCATCTCTAGGGGACCCACAATTGCAGGCAAAATTACATCCATTAGTGCTAGTACAAGCAAAAGACCTAGGGATGCAAGCTTTATTTAAGATAGCAGACATGGCTAACCCGACCCAAAAAATATTCAAGGATCAAACAAGAGGTTAAAGAGCCATACCTGCAGTTTATAGAGAGACTACAAGATGCAATGGAAAAATTGCAAATACTGATATCAGGAATCAATTAATTTTACAACTGGCAAAAGACAATGCAAATGAGGATTGTTGAAAAATCATAGAACTACTGCCAAGTGAAAATCCATCTTTAGATGAAATGATAAATGCCTGTGCCAAGGTGGGATCTGAATCCCACAATGCATCTTTGATAGGAAATTCCATTGTGGCTGCAGTAAAATTGACATCGCAATGCTACAGATGTGGACAACCAGGCCACTTAAGAGCGAACTGTCCCCGTGACACAGGAACATTTCAAGAACAGGGAAATGCCAATATATACTGTAGCTGACGTGGAAAACCCAATCATATGGCCAGACAATGCAAATGCAAAGTTCGTACTAATAGACAATCCTTCAGGGACCAGGGAAATGAAAGACCGAGCGCGAGGGGAAGACATGTGAAGGTACAAACATCTTCCCGCCTTCCAGTGCAAGCTTGTGTGACCAGCTCACAGGAAGGACAGAAAGAGCCACTAGAATGGATGTTTCCACCTCTATCTCAGTAACCATCAGCACTTTAAGGGTACACATGGTCCCTCTCGAGGCCCATGGACCCATCAGGAGAGGACTGAGTGTACTGTTGATCAGGAGGTCCAGTGCTACTCTACAAGGTATTTTTATGCACCCTAGCATTATTGATGCAGATTTCACTGGACAGATTACGTGCCTTAGTTTCAACTCCTATTCCACCCATGACAATCCCTGAAAAAACACGAATCGCCCAACTCATCCCTTTTAAGCTTCTTGTTCCCGAAACAGAGCCTGTAGAGCAAGGAGACCAAAGCTTCAGATTCACTGGAGATCCCCAGGCATGCTGGACTCAGGTTGTACGTGATCAAAGACCCAATATGGTGTGCACCATTACGATGCCTCAGGTGAGACCCTCGCAAATAAAGGTCAGCGGGATGCTCGACACAGGGGCAGATGTTACAATTATCTCTGCCCATACCTGGCCACGGTCATGGCCTACGGCAGCTGTAGGAACTACCGTTGCTGGCCTTGGGGGGACCACACAGAGCTGCTTTAGCAGCAAAACTGTGTTAGTCCAAAATCCTGAAGGTCAAACAGCCATCATACGACCATACATCACTGCAGCACCACTCAACCTGTGGGGGAGGGATGTTCTTTCTGCATGGGGAGTAGCGGTAGGAACGGATTTTTAACAGGGGCCACTGTTTTAAAGGGCGTGAGATGTCCCACACAAGCCCTAAAAGGGCTCACCACTAAGCCTGTGTGGGTACCACAGTGGTCCCTAGAAAAGGAGAAGCTACACACCCTCAAAACTTTAGTACAAGAGCAACTGGTTCAAGGGCATATAGAACCATCTACAAGCCCTTGGAACACCCCAGTGTTTGTCATTAAAAAGAAATCCAGGAAATGAAGNATCATACGACCATACATCACTGCAGCACCACTCAACCTGTGGGGGAGGGATGTTCTTTCTGCATGGGGAGTAGCGGTAGGAACGGATTTTTAACAGGGGCCACTGTTTTAAAGGGCGTGAGATGTCCCACACAAGCCCTAAAAGGGCTCACCACTAAGCCTGTGTGGGTACCACAGTGGTCCCTAGAAAAGGAGAAGCTACACACCCTCAAAACTTTAGTACAAGAGCAACTGGTTCAAGGGCATATAGAACCATCTACAAGCCCTTGGAACACCCCAGTGTTTGTCATTAAAAAGAAATCCAGGAAATGAAGGTTGCTACATGACCTCAGAAAAATCAATGCAGTCATGGAAACCATGAGAGCGAGCCCTGCAACCAGGTATGCCATCCCCTACAATGATTCCTGTCAACTGGGACATTCTGACTGTGGATCTAAAGGATTGTTTTTTTACTATTCCTTTATACCCAAATGACACCCCAAAGTTTGCTTTTGCAGTGCCATCTATTAATAACGCTGCACCAGTGGAGCATTATCAATGGAAAGTTTTACCACAAGGCAGGAAAAACAGCCCCACAATTTGTCAGTGGTACGTGGCTCAAGCATTATCATCAGTCAGAGAACAATTTCCAGGGGCATACTGCTACCATTATATGGATGGTATTTTAATAGCAACCCCAACCAAAGAAGATATTTCATTAATTTGACCAAGCCTGATGCAAGTATTAAAAACCTGTGGTCTGCAAGTGGCACCAGAAAAGGTCCAACAACAACCACCCTGAAAATATCTTGGACTCAAAATCATAAATCAGACCATACAACCACAAACAATTCGATTCTCAACAAAAATTCAAACTCTAAACGATGCGCAAAAACTTTTGGGTACCATAAATTGGCTCAGACCGTATCTAGGATTGACTACATCACAGTTGGCACCCTTATTTAACATCCTAAAAGGTGATCCCGATCTGAATTCCCCCAGAAAATTAACTCCAGAAGCAAAGGTCGCTCTTGAAATAGTGGAGCAGGCTGTCACAAACAGACAAGGTCACCGTATTTACCCCGAAATATGTATTACTGTGTTTATTTTCATTGTTGATTCCACCTTACAGCTATCATAGGGCAGTGGGATACTCAGTGGTCTGACCCCTTACACGTCCTTAAGTGGGTGTTTCTACCCCATCAACCAAAA
>VZRZ01004368.1:553556-564173 GCA_013398175.1 Climacteris rufus | reverse complement strand
TGATGGAGAGCAGCTTTGCAAGTACATCCGCCAGCTCGCTCATCACCCTAGGATGGATCCCATCTGGTCCCATAGATTTATGGATATCCAAGTGGCACAGCAGTTCTCTGACTGCCTCCTCTTGAGTAACAGGGGGACCACTCTGCTCCCTGACTCCATCTACCAACCCAGAAGGACCGTTGTCTTGAGGACAAGCCATCATTTCACTAAAAACTGAGGCAAAGAAGGCATTAAGCACCTCTGCCTTCTCCTCATCTACAGTTACTAAGTTCCCTCCTGCATCCGCTAGAGAACAAAGGTTGGTCTTATCCTTCCTTTTGCCATTAATATATTTATAGAAACACTTTTTATTATCCTTTGCAAGGGTAGCCAAACTGAGTTCAAACTGGGCTTTGGCCTCCCTAATTCTTTTCCTACATGCCCTAGCAGCCCCCTTAAATTCTTCCTGAAAAACCTGTCCCTCCTTCCAAAGATGATATGTTCTCTTTTTTTTCCTAACTTCCTTTAAAACCTCATTGCTCATCCAGGCTGGACGTTTGCCTCGTTGACTCATCTTTCAGCACACAGGGATAGTCTGCTCCTGTGCCCTTAAGATCTCTGTTTCAAGGCACATCCAACTTTCCTGGACTCCCTTGCTCTTAAGGGCTGATTCCCAAGGAACCCTCTGAATCAGTCTCCTAAATAGGTTAAAGTCAGCCCTCCGAAAGTCCAAAGTAATAGCTGTTTTAACATCCCTCCTCATATCACCAAATATTGAAAACTCTATAATTTCATGGTCATTATGCCCCAAGCAGCCTCCAACCACCACATTGCCCACCAGCCCATCTCTATTTGCAAATAACAGGTCTAACATAGTCCCTCCCCTGGTGGGCTCACTCACCAACTGTGACAAAAAGGTGTCCTCCACACACTCTAAAAACCTCCTGGACTGCCTCTTATCTGCTGTATTAAGTTCCCAGCAGATGTCTGGTAGGTTAAAGTCACCTACAAGAACAAAGGCTGGTGATCCTGAAACATTCTCCAGCTGCTTATAGAATAAGTTGTCCACCTATTCTTCCTGACTGGGTGGACGATAACAGACTCCCAAAAGGATGTCAGCCTTGTTGGCCTTCCCTTTAATTCTCACCCATAGGCATTCAACTTCATCATCATTACTTTCAATACCCATGGCATCAAAAGCATCCCTAATACAAAGGGCCACCCCTCCACATCTTCTCCCTTTCCTATCTCTTCTGAAGACTTTGTAGCCATCCAGTGCAGCGCTCCAGCCATGTGAGTCATCCCACCACATTTCCGTGATGGCAAGTACATCACAGCTTTCCTGCTGCACCATGGCTTCCAGCTCTTCATGTTTATTACCCATGCTGCGTGCATTAGCATACATGCACTTCTGCTGGGTTACTGATTTTACCCCTAACTTAAGCTTACCACTCTTAGGTCTGCCTCCAGATAGCCCAGCTACATCCCCTTCCCCCTTCAAACCTAGTTTAAAGCCCTCTCAATGAGCTCTGCCAGTTCATGAGCTAAAATCCTTCTACCCTTAACAGAGAAATGGAGCCCATCCAGTTCCAGCAGGCCAGGTGCCATAAAAGTTTCTCCGTGATCAAAAAACCCAAAATTTTGCTGATAACACCAACCCTTGAGCCACTTGTTGATAATGTGGGCTCTCCGATTCCTTTCAATATTTTTCTCTGCCACCAAAGGGACTGAGCAGAACACTACCTGTGTTCCTGCCTTATCAACCACTTGACCCAAGGCCCTAAAATCCCTTTTAATCACCCTGATGCTCCTCTTTTCAACCTCATCATTGCCAACCTGGAATATCAGAGGGCCAAACCAGTCCTGGGAGTCTCCCAGTAATATCCCGCACCCAGGCCCCAGGGAGGCAACGGACCTCCCTGTGGGAGAGGTCTGGTCGACATATGGGGCCCTCTGTCTCCCTCTCAGAAGGGAGTCACCCACTACAACTACCCTTCTTTCTTTTTAATGTTAGAGGTGGTAATCAGCCTGACAGATGTAGCGTAATTGAGAGGCTCACTGGGAAGATCATTTTCTTCTACGTCATCTAGCTGACTGTCTAGATCCAAGACCTGGTACCTATTCTGAAGCAGCACCTGAGTAGGTAATAGGCGTTGCGAGAAATTCCTATTACCTTTCTGAGTAGAGACCCATTCCCACTCCCCTTCATCTACCAAGGGCCCTCCTATCACCTGACAGTGGTAGGCATGGGAGTCCTCTGACTCCTGACGAGCCTCCCTCAAGGATGAAAGGGCAGAGCTCCACCAATCTATTTCCTTCTCACTTTCCCTAATACTCCTTAGTCTTTCAACTTCCTCTCTAAGCTCAACCACCAGCGAAAGGAGATCATTAACCTGCTCACACCACAGGCAGGCTTCTTCTGCAGCGCTCCCTGGTGCCACTGATAAGCTCAAACACTCCGCACAAGAATAGGTTTGAACACATGCATCCTTTTTGGGGGGTTCTATTTGACTACATACACTTTTACTAACTGCAGTTTTTGACCACGTAGCAACCATTACAAACAAACAACAACAACAACAAAAACCAAAACCAAAACAAATAAAAAACCCAAAAAACCCAAAACCAACCAACAAGACCACGACAGACAACGCACTCAGAAGTCCCACTAGCAAAAGAGAACCTGCAACCCTGCCCGCTTGCCCTACCTGTGCCAACTGCCGCGCAAACTGCCGTGCCACACTCTCAGAAATGTGCCACGTCCCTCTTTGCCCACTCCTTTTTTGCCGCACTCCCTAAAGACCTCTTTTATCCACCCTGCCACCCGCCGGGAAGAAGAGCCCCTCCCTGCGCCTGCACGGCTGACAAAATGAGAACTGTGGTTGGGAAGGGAGAAAATGAAAGTGCTTTATAATTATTTTGTTACTTAAACCTTTTTGCTAATTTTATTAATAAAAGTAGTTTATAGTTTTAAGCTAAGTGTGGTGTTTGCCTCAAATATTTCTCTCACAAATCATTATTCTCAATCATAAACATTCAGATAATTTTTTCATGAGTTATTTTTCAACCCACGACAAAAGACTAGCTTATTTAACAATAAAATGGTCTTTAGCTCTGTTCCTATCAAGAAAACATTAAGCCCTCATAGTTTCCATGACCAGAGTTTAGTACTTGAAGACTCTCTTCTTCTCAGAGCCATGTGATTGTTTTCCTTGCCCTCTTCCTTGCAGCCTATGTTCCTATGCGAACTGATTTTTATAAGCATGTACTATAAAATATTATAGAATATCATAAATGGTTGTGTAATGAGATAGCAGCGATAAAAAAAATTAAGACTTAATAAACATTAGGGTCACTGACTATTTTCAAGTAAAATCTTAAACCGTATCAATGGGCCTTAACTTTGCTTTTCTAGTCTGTGAAATTTGAGTACATTCCAGTCATAATAATTTATTTAGATTGAACCTGATGGTTTACCAAAAAATAAAGTGTTTTTTTACTATGGTATTTCCTGATGCTTTAGGTATAATTGGGGATGGGGAGCAGGGAGAGAAGAGCGCATGTTCTTTTTGGCTCCTGTAGAACCTGCAGAACCAAGTGTTTGGGATGATCACCAGAAAGGACCTGATGCTTTTCACACTGGAGGAGAGGCTCAGGCTCCAGCTGGCACCACAGAGCCCTGATGCTGGTGAGCAGCCCCTGGATTCAAGGCCATGCATGCATTCTTAGGCCTTGTCAATTCTTTTTGAGCCCATGTTCCTCTTCAGGAAAAAATAATCAGAGCTTTTCCACTTGGTGTTTTCTAGAGAAGAGATGCTTAAAAGGTGTAGTATCTAGACATGTGGGATTGTGGCCCAGAGCTGTGTCTCTACAGCTGCTTGGTGATTGCAAAATTCATTAATTAAAATGCTTGTGAGATAAAGTAAGAATTTACATGTTTATGGAAGACATATAAAATCAGATGTGAAAGGTGGATGTCAAAAATGCCTTTGTCATGCTATGTCTATGCCTCTCAAAGAAAAAAATGTCATAACCATCAGCAGCAGTTATGTTGGCAAAGCCTTTCAGTGAAGACTAAATCTTCAACCTCTGAGTATCTCCCTATTAAAAAGGAAAATGTTCTAGATTACCTCCTATGACTTTGTAATTGATGTTTAATTTTATTCTGTTAAATATCAGAGGGAATCCCACAGATTTGGATATTAAGATCAAATATATATGAAGGAATCCACTACTATTAATGTTATAATGAATACCAAGGAAAACTAGTAATCATTTATTCGTTATAAACACTTGCCAAAATTCCTGAAAGTGAATTTCTGGTATTTGAATCATGCAGCTCTGAGTCTCCTATAAATCAAAGATTTGTTGGATGTTCTCCTGTTTCCCCTTTTGGAATTTGTCTTTATTATTGATAATGTTATTTTTGGAGCACCACAGAGAATGCACAGCACAAGTGTACAGTCAATGCATATAACTGGCAGCCCAAAAAAGCATGAGACAGGCTCCCTAAATGGTCAGTGAAAATATATCATATGCAGGGTGAGAAATGCTCTGAAAATCGCCCATCCAAGACACATGGAGGTGGATGTTTGTTTAGATCCTGTTACAGTAACCTTTTGTTCATTAGTACACTAGTACTGCTATTGTCACCATTGAGCTACTACACCCCACCTACCTGAAAAATGCAGTTTTTCTTGAAGCAATAAGGGTTTGTGTGCTAGCAGAACAATCTGGAAATCCCTAGCGATTTCCTCCTAAGGCAGTGAGAATCTCTTCTCTTGATAACCAACTCTACCCTCAGGCACATGGTGTGACTCTAGCGGATGGTGCTGTGCAGGGCCTGGCGCTGGACTCGATGATCCTTGTAGGTCCCTTCCAACTCAGCTTATTCTGGGATTCTGTGATTCTGTGAAATCTGAGTAACCTTGGCATGAATTTGCATTTTTGGTTCAAATCCCACTGCTGATTTCCTTTTCCTTGATTTATCGAGTACACAAAGTATCACATTTCTAAGACCTGAGCAGTGTAATTTTTTTTTTTGCTTGGGGTATCTGTGGCTAAATGACTCAGTACAAACTGTAGTTGGGTTGTAGTTTTCAGAGTATGAGAGCTTGAGACAGCCAGAATAACTGTAAGTCTTCCCTCAACTTTGAACTGGTCAATTAAATGCTAGTCATATTATTTACCCTGCCTTTGAATTTGGGACAGTGATATGAATTCACACAGTTACTGTGAAGAGTACATGTGTGGAAGAGATTATAGGAATATAAATTATTTGTAAGAATATTTTGTGCTGTTCAGTTGTAAAAACAAGTGCAGTGTTGCTTCCACCCTCCCCCCACAGTACAAGCGTAATTTCTAAGCAAAAGTTCACATAATTTACATGGAACTTCTCATAACTGTATTGTGAACTGGATGGGGCATGGCATGCTGCATTTTCCAATACATTATTATGTATCTAGTTTCATTGCTAGATGAAGGCTTTTTGTTTGTTTATGTGGGAGTTTTTAGTTTGGGTTAACTTTTTGTTTGTTTGTTTTCATGGCTTTTTTTTTTTTTTTTTTGTAATATATGTGTCAAGACACAAAAGAGAATTCCTCCCAAGACTTTCTCAAAGAAGGGGCTCCCTTATATTCAGGACTCCAGAGACAAATCTGTCTTATCACAAATGGTAACAGCATAATACATATAGGAAAGTGAAAACAGATGACATTTGTAGGAAGCTTTTTATTAATATGTAATTCTCATGATCTTTATATAGTACAGGTCTCTAAGGAATGACAGTAACAAGACTCAAGCATAAGATACTTTTGTTTTTCTTTGTCTGCTTTAGTGTATGGTAAATGTTCTGCTATTTCTTCATATAGTTTGAACTGAAGGCTAGATAGAGCAAAGATGCTATTTTTATATGATACAGCTTATCAATTTTCACAAATTTTTAATGCAAACCTCTGTGACAAAGGGCTTCACAACAAAATTCTAGTCTTTGGCATTATTTTTGGCTTTTGCTACATATCTATACCTCTTTCATCTTGCTCTCCTTTATGATTGTGTTTTCCTAACACCTCTTTCCCTCTGAAACTGAAGTGTGTCTTAAAACACAGACAGACTGAACTTTAAATCTAGGTTTGAAGTACAGTTGTGCAAAATTCCCCCCAGTGAAATTAGGAAAAATGTCTTCACATTAGAAACATTAAACCACCTATGCATTGCATATCCCTATGAATGAACATAAATAAACTGTTGCAAGAACTTTTGTGTAGCCTGCAGCTTTAATATATGGTTTTACAGGTATCCTGCAATGTCCATTATATAATATTGGTCAAGTTTTTCCTGTCATGTGATACTTACATACTTTAGAGTTAATTGCCCAGTGTTTTAAAACCGCCTGGTTTATCACACTGGAGAACCTTTCAACATTTTCTAGTTTCACAATTGATTCCTTCTTACATTTTTTAATTGGACGGTGTCCTTTTATCACATTTATTTGCTGACCATGAACAAAAAAACCTAAAGGAGGGAAGACAGATAAAGAAATTCTTAGCATCTACTTTATATAAAAATGATGATTTTAAGGATTCAGGGACCAACATTGCTAAAGGTACTGGTAATATGATATGGTCTATCATACCTCCAGGCTCAGATAGCCTTGAGCCAAAAAGCTAAATGCTAATGGGAGTGTAGCTGTGCTCTGCAAGAGCAGCGCCTGGAAAATCACTGATGAGGAAGTGCTGCAAAATGTTACTGCTGTCTCTGCTGCCCCTTTTCACATAGCTTCAGCTAACAGAGCTGTCAGTGTACCTCTGGTGATCATGAAATCACTTAATGAAATGAAGTGTAACCAGCTCTCTACCAAAATAGTGCTTAATTAAGTGTGACCATCAAGTGATGGGAACCATAGTAGTATACAAGGGAATGCTTGTTCATTCCTGAAAGGCCTATTAAAGTAAGAGGAAATATGTGATCAGCACAGTTGTCTGAATGTCTAACATGGTATGGCATGGGAATGCCAGCAAGTTCAAACACATGAGGAGTTACTGATGCTTACTTGAGGTACTGAACAAACCAGAATAATTTACACTTTGTGATTGTAATCAATGCCTACCACGCTTCTGAGGAACCAAAGCAATGAAATGGTTCACTGACTTGCAGTATCTCATTAAATTGGTGAATTTTGCTTGTCTGAGATCATAGATCATAGACTCAACATTCTGCCACTGAGGCTACTCCTTACTCCATGCCAGCAGACAAACTGTGAAGAATTACCAGCTTCTGCATATTTTATTTTGAAGAGGTTACAGAAAAGAATTTGTATTTTTGTGCAGTTTATATTTGCAAAGACCCCTGTAGATGTGAAGTCCCACAGCTGCTGCGGTGGTGTTGCTCTAACTGTCCCTCTAATCTATGGTGGAGCTGAGATACGGATATGAAGTAGCCTACTGAGGATTGGAAAGTGGGTCTGTGGCAGAGCTAAAAGAACTTCATGGCTTTTACTTCTTTTCTTCTCAATATTAGGTTTTTTTTTGTTTTTTGCAAAGTGAACCCAAAAGCTAGCACTAAGGGAAGGCATGACAAGCTGTGTGACTCACATGTCCTCTCACACTTTGGTGGTTTTACTAGGCAAGTGTTTCTAGTGTGAAAGGGCTGTCCCTGGTATACTGAGCAAAGCCACCCATGCAACAGGGAGGACTGTAAAGACTGGACCTGTGAAGGAAGCACTGTAGCCCTGTGTAAGTGCTCTCTCTCTCTCTCTCACTGAGAATACATCCTGGAAGCCTCCCTGAGATAAACTGAGTCAGCACAGCAAAGGATGGGACCGCTGCTGAGTCACATGCAGAAGGTATGCCCTTCTGTGAAAGCATGAGATGTAAAAAAAATAAATAAGCAAGAATTGATATCTCTGGTATGTGTGGATATTTATAGCTGTGAACATGTGCATGTGCATATATGCGAGTAAGAAACCTAATTCTTTTGTAACTATCGTCTGTAATTTAGAAGACAGGCTAAGCATTGGATAAGGACACATTTCCTCTTAGAAAAAAAAGGTGGGGGGGGAGGAAACAAATGATGTGTATTTTGAGTTTCATTATCCTACAATCATACAGACTACTGCCTATAGAAACCCTTTTAATCCTTATGGGGTAAGCAATAGGATAGGGATTAGTGTTGAGAGCTGAGAGGAAGGCACAGAGGTAAAACAGACAGAATCAAGTGCCCAAGATGGTGGTGTCTTGCTGGACATGCAAGTAAGAAGTATTATTTATGTGATATGCCAACAGGAGCATAAAATATAAACACTGTTCACAAAAATGACATGACATTTTTTAATCAGCCTGGGTGGGTTACATCTCTGACAGAGATCTTTTTTTGCACGCTGTCTTTAAGGTGAAGAACATCTGAAAACATCAGCTCTTTGAAATTAGAAGCTGAGTTGCACAGAATTGCAGAAGAATTTACATTAGAAGGGTCCTCTGGGGACCCTTCTAGTTCATCCCCCTGCTTCAAGGAGGTCCAGCTAGATCATATAGCTCAGGGCCATGCCCAGTCAAGCCCTTTACGCCTTCAAGGATGGAAAGCCCACATCCCCTACTCTGGTATTTGACCACCTTTATGGTAAAACGTATTTTTATACTTAATTAGAGTTTCCCATGCTTCAGTGTATGTCCATTGTGTCTATTGGACGCATACAAGAAGAATCTGGCTCTGTCTTATCTGTATCCTAAGAACAGGTAGTTTCAGCAGTCAGGTCTCCTCTGAGCCTCCTCTTCTCCAAGCTGAATGGACGTATCTCTCTAAGCATCTCCTCATATGCCTGTGCTCCAGCCCCCTGACCAGTCTAGTGGCCTGCTACTGGGCTTGCTCCAGTATGCCAATATTTTTGCTGTACTGTGGAGCCTTCTCAACATCCCCAAACCAACCAGTGCAGGCATTATGCTAATCTTCTCTATCATTCAAATTTTAGCATATATGCTGCCAACAAAACCATAATTTCATTAGAAGGTAAGCTGGCATACTTTTTTAAAAGGAAGAAACTTGGAGACAGTGGAAATTTAAGGTTTTTAACCCATTTCAACCCTCCCCTCTATAAAGCAATGTGTCCTTATGTTCTGGTCTTTTTCTCATCCCACAATTTTCAGTGGCTTTCTGCACTGTAAGGAAGTCTTCACAATCCCCTCTCAGCATCCTAAGACAAGTATTTACATCCACTTGGGCCCTGGTTGTGTATGTCCCTGCCTCTCTGAGAGTTCTCCTTTCTTGTGCTGCAGGCTCCTATTCCTTGTGCATTTCACCACTGTGGCAAGATTTGTTCTGCACTCCAGAAACTTTTTCCCCGAAAAGTTGCTCAACTGCTCTTGGAAAAGCACAATTTCCTCCTCCTTCCCGAATATGCCCCCTGAATGAGTACAGCCACATTGTTGTCTGCTGTCTCCTGAAAGGAACATAGTGTCCATTAGCACAGAGTAACTCCAAACGAAGAAATTAAAAATTGTACACTCAACATGTTAACAGAAACATCCACAGCATTGTTATGAAAAGTTATTCATTAGGCTTTGGCTGTGATTTTGGAAATTACTCAGGGTGGTTTTATAACAGTTAAAAACTGTAAGGTGCTATGTGTGAGGCTTTGGGATTTGGACATATTTTTCCACAACTCTTTACATTTGTCACGAGAACATACAGCTCTTTTGACAGTAGGACTTGGGTGGGCTGATGGTTGTTGGATGCTGTAATAGGAGGTTGGCAGGACACAGAATGATAAACTTACTTGTCAACAGCCTTTCTCGCTTTCTTAGGACAGACTGAGCTTTGTACCTCTGCAACTTGTTTCTCATGCAGATCCTGGCAGGTTTTTTTGGTATGGGTTAATTTATTTTGTATTTGCTTGCTGCTTTTATTACGTCTGCCCAACATGGAACCCTTCTCAGCCACAGAAGCTCATTTTGTATCTATTATTCCCTCCTTTGTTATGTTGTTTCCCTTAGCCAGAAAGAATTCTTCTTAAATTGTTTGCATGCTGGTGGCAACAGAGATGGAAGACCAAAGAAAATAAAGAAGAAATCCACACTAAATGTTGAAAATGGGGTCCATCCAGTGTGTGGCATGGAAAATAAGGCTGCAGGCACCATGAGGGAGATCTCCACTGTGGTCACTGCAGCACTGCAAGCCAGAAGAAGAGCTGAGAGCACCTCAAGAGGAAGCAGACCTATGGCTCCATCTGCATACAGTAAGGCCCTTTCTCTGAAAAGCAAGATACTGGCATAGATGGAAGCCTGGTGAAGGGGATCTGCAGGGACCTTTTGGCTCCTGTGTCTGCATTTCCTCCTATGAGTCCAAATGATTGTGTAGGGTTGGTGCTCATTAAAGTCTCCCATAGCATGGATTTGGGACATTGCTAAGATAGGTGCATGGACCAGGCTGCTAAAACAATTCTTGGGTACTGCAGGCCAGATGGCTTTAATGTCCCATCAGTTCATAGTTCATTTGTGGCTCCCTCTTCAGTATTGTGAGCATTTGCTTTTTCTCTCTCATGCAGCACCTTTTTATCTCTTATTAGTTATGCATTAGTTGCAATGCAGTTGCATTAAAAGCATTTTCCCACAATGAATTTCACCCCCTCCCCTCCCCTCCCCTCCC
>VZRZ01004368.1:520002-543593 GCA_013398175.1 Climacteris rufus | reverse complement strand
CTTCCCTTCCCTTCCCTTCCCTTCCCCTCCCCTCCCTCTTAGCTAAATTTCATGTTCTTATGTGTTATTTTTTAAATCAAGTTTATAGTTTTTGAAAATAGCGGTATGCTTTATGGTGACTGGTGATTTTTGTTTAAACTGATTCTACACATTGCCTTGAAATATTCTCCTAGGTCAATGTAACTTGAAAATATGATCCATTTCTTGAAGTGTAGCTAATAATGCCCTGGACTCTTACTATTGTATTGATGTTAATTCTTCCCAGTTTCTGTTGTGCTAGTCTGGCTTGCACAAAGAGTTTAAAAAGGCCAGGAACCTAAGACCACCGGCATTGCAGGGAAATAACATCTGAAAAGTTCCCAATCCTACAGTCTGCCCTCCTGCTGCTGAAGAGCAATAACAGACTTGATTTTGGTTTATTTGTGGATGCCTATTTTATAAAAAATAGCAAATCAAAGAAATAAATCAGTGTAGATTTTACATGACATTTTATGTGCTTTGTTTTTTTGGTTGCTGTAGCAGGACTGATAGAGAAGGAAACACACTTTTGCTACTGGTAACATGCATATTTTGTTTATTGTGGTACATTTCTGTCATTTTGCTTATACTGCCAAACACTTTCTGCCACTTTATTTTACTTTTCCCTGCCCAAATCTGCAGATTTTATAGTCATTAGTTTCTTCTTCAGTTCTTTTTTTTTTTTTCCCACCTTGGATCAATCTTGCAATTCCTGTTTAGTCCTGACAGCAGGTGGTCTCCTGGAATCAGCTCTTGGTGTTCCCCTATTGAGTGTATGATGTCTCTTAGAGAAGTGAAGCTGGAATCGCTGTGCTTCTTTGTCCAGTTACAGTCTGAAATTGTATGCCAAAATATCACCAATCAATCAGGCCCTCCTGAACTGCTCTTTGAGTTTGCTCTGTTACTGAGGTCTCATTAAACTACTTGCGTGATGATAAGAGCAGTGAAGGGAGACTGCAAAGGCTATGCCCTCCTTTCAGAGCCCAAAGAAGGAGGCATAGGAGGATATTTGGGACAGAGTCAAAAAAATCCACTATTGGTTTTTTCTTTTCTTTTGTGTTGCTTCAGCAGGTGAAAGGTGCCTTCTTTATTGAAATGATGGAACATGGAGTGGAGATGTCCTGTTCACATGCATAATGCACATAATGCACGTGCTGTAGGATTGGTGGAAACAAGATCCTGTGTTTGCTTTTATATCCAGAATCTGCTCTGTTAAGCTGCCAGTTCATTACTAGTTTCCTTGAATGCAGAAGCGTTTCTGTTTTGCAGGTTTTTTGCTAAAATTATGTTACATTGTAAAGAACGGGTCTTATCCTGTTTGTATTTTTTCAAATGCTACATTCACTGGTGGAATCATATAAGCAATTATTAATAGCCAAACAATTAACAGTAAAACAAGATGTTTTTGATTTGGATTTAAGTTGTCGGAGTCCTTTGCTGAGCCATGCAAAACGTTTCAATTGTGTGATCGTTTTAATCATTGCTAATGAAGTTGACACACCCATGGTGTTGTTTTTGGCTTTGATACCTCAAGGACTTAGCGAAGGGGTTGGAGGGTTTGGTTGTGTTCCACAACTCACGGTGTCATGGGACACTGGGACAGTAGTTGCTCCAGGGAAGCAAGAGAAAATCAACACTGGAGTCATCAGTGTTCATCATCACTCCCACTTCGATTCAGCTCTGGTTTCTTTTAGCTTCTCACTTCTTTTCCTCAATGCAGCAGCAGGAGACCATCATAATTCAGTCTGTGCAGGGAAAAAAAAGACTAAAAATGGCTTGATCTCTGTTTTTTAAGTATGGGTCTGAGCAAAATAGGTGATATACTTCAGGACTCTTTGGCAAAGTGGCTTCACAAAATCTGAGTGCTGGACATTTAAAACTAATGAAGTTTAACCTGGGAATAAACTGAAAAACAAGTTATGCAAGGGTAAGTAGTTAGTGGAAAATTGCTAAGGTGTATAGTAGACTATCCACAAGGAAGCTTTTGAAACAAGATATCTAAATGATATGAGCTGCAAATCAACTGGAAGTTACAGTCTGTGTGAACAGGAGGCTGGTCCAAATGGAGATGGTGATTTCTGTTGAATTTCTAGGTTGTAGCACAGGAAAGCATTAAGGAAGAAGGGAAGTTGCTTCTTTTTCTGCCTTCATCAGCTATAATGAAGTACCCTAAATTTATTCAGCCCTCTGGAAGCATCCTGTTAGCACTGGGCATACTTAGAAACTCAGAAATGTATTAATATATGTATGTCAATAGGTAGAAGAAACAAAAAATAGCTATAGTATTGGCATGGAAAATGTACAGAAAGGACAAAATAGTTTGCTGGTAGATGAGTGGCTTGATACATTAAAATACATGTTCAAACAAACCAAATAAATTAACTGTACTGCAATGTGCCTGTTGTGTGAATTCCAATTATAAGAAATATTATAGTGTTGTGGTTATAATATTGATTGCTTGCTTGGACAGCTAATAATGAATATGACATGATAAAAGAGAGTAAAAACCCCACAATAATAAATTACAATTATAATGAAAAACTTTGTTTCTGTATAGGGAGTGTAAGCATCATATGGGGGTATAAGACAGAATTTTTTTATGTTACACTGTGAATGAAATTTTAGAGTAAATGGCCACAGAACAAACAAGAGAAGAAACAACTTGCAATCTTTGCCTGAGTTCCTGTGCCAGACATGGCTCAAGAGGTAGCTATCAAGCAGTCATTGCAGTAGTGATTGTCATGTACTGAAGCTCAACATTCTTGTGGGAGTAAAAGAGCCATAGTGATGTTAGATAAAACTGAGGAAATCTCTCTGAAAGGAAATTAAAACAGCCAAAATGTTAAATTCCTTGAAATGTCATGGAGTATAAGGGGTGGGTTTACCATCTTTTTGATAGGTAGTATGCTTTTTCTCTCTGACAATTAGCTTCTAAACAGACTGAAAAAGAATAAAACAAATAAAAGTGTATAATTGAATATGTGGACGTCATTATCAATTAGGAACATACAAAGGAGAATTTGCTTTCCCAAGATACATGCCAAAATATAGAACGCTACACCAAAAAGATTTTGAAGAAAATTGTGAAAGACAGAAAAATAAATAAATTCACTTTTCTATCTCAAGCACATTAGAAGTTGAAACTCTACTAGTAATCTATAGAATAGGATAGAAATGTGATAGCAGTGTACTGATATTCAGTATGGAGGAGCTTACGGCTGCTGCAACTTTATTTTTGAAGAGGTGAGGAAAAAAATATATTCAAATTGAGGAAGAATAGTTTTAGGCTAAGTATAGCATAATTTGAATGAAATTCTAAGGACAAGAACTGCTTACTGAGTAGTTTAAATGACATTAATATGAAATTGCCAAATTGTTAACTGGAATATGCGTCCTGGCTGTTTGGGGATGGAAAGTGGCTGTTGTGCTGCCAGTCTATGGTGTCTGGTTTTGTGGTAGGCAGACTTTTAGAAGCTAAGCAATAAAGATTAGGTGAGAAGGTACAGGGATATGTATTATGAAATATTGACATTGTGGTTTTGTAGCTCTGCTTTGCTATTCTACCAGTTTTTCTGAAGGAGTCAACATAGGGCAATTGGATGCTGTGTGCTGCTCCACGAAACATGATCCAAAGTCATCACCATTCCTCCTATAAAGTTATGGAGTTGTTCAGTAAGTGGGAAAGTTCCTTTCTCAGAAGGATGTGAGAAATAAAAATTTAACTTTGCAGAATAAAGGGATTTTTTCTGCTAGAGTCTTACTAGATTAGTCTGCATACATGGGCCTATTGATGTATTTATGAGAGGATGAAGGATAAGGTAGGCTTTCAGGAAGGAAGGTCCTTTACAGGTCTGTAGAAAAAAGCTCATAACACTTAAACACTGAAAGTTTAAGTGGCAGATGAAATTCTATGTTAATAAATGCAAAATAATCCACTTAGGGAGGAAAGCCAGATGCAACTATATGCTATTCAGTGCTAGACTCCATATTAACTGTTGCTGTTCAGAGAAGGTACTTTTAAATTGGTACAGGCAAGTCTATGCAAATTTTAGCTCACAGCTAGTCCAAAAAAAAAAAAAAGTGAATTTTAGGAATGAATAGAAAGGGGACAGACAACTAAACAGAAAACATCCCTGGCTTTGCTTAAATACAGAATAGATTTATTGTTCTTTGTAACAAGGCAAGTAAATAAATGTGTAGTAAGCATTACTATATAGTTAAGTATTGACTGATTTCACAGGAAGCCAATTCAATTTAAAAACAGCAGACTCAAAGAATGACAAAAATGTCAAAATGTCTAAATGAAACTTTCCCCCCTTAAAAATTAAGTTTTTTGAAGTCACATTGCAAGTTGCTTCTCCAAGCCCTTGCAGCTGTGGGATTCACAGCCTCCTACTTAAAAAGAATTGTTATTGATGTGTCATACCATAACTACCAAGAAACATCAGGCTGTTGGGAAAATAGCCTAGTGAGCAGCCCACAATCCTTGCAGAGCCATTTCAATATCTCTTAGCATGTAAAATTGTCCGTGATCCACCAAATAGGCAAACATCCCTGAGTTTTTTGATATCTAATGGTAGGGAGTGATGTTTCATAATGGTTTATGTTACAGCTTACAAGTTAACTCTAAAAATCAATTTGTGGCAAATGACACTTCATGTGCAAATCGTTAGTTTAAAGACAGAGAATTTAAATGTTAATTTTTATTAGAAATCAAAGATAAACAAAAAAGATGAAAAACAGAAGTAAGGTTTTCTTGTGAGGGAACAGAGGCATATAGTCATGCAAATGTCATACGTATTAGCTAGAATTTTATCAACAGTTACCTTACTTTTCTCATTCCCATGCTTTTGAAGAGGGATGGTCTTGTCTCTCCCCAGTTCTTGTGCAATAAATAGTTAAGAAGAAGGGCATTTTCAGTGTCTTAGGGCAGTCCTTTGAGTTAACAATTAGTTATTGTTTCAGCATCTCTTTCTGCAGACTCACAAAAGTATCCTGGTTGATATGTGGCTGTTTCAGACTTGGAAGGATTTGAGTTAGCCAGAAGGATTAGATTATTTTACTACTTCCTTAATGTCATTTTGACATAGATTCCATTGGCTCTGGCAGAAATCATAAGGACAATTAACCTGCCCTGTGCTTCAGATCTGACTGTTACAGGAATTCAATACTTAGGAGTATCCCTCAGTTAAACTAAATAAATATATATATCTATATATGCATGTAGATATAATGAAATCCATGCTTCTTGTTTGTTAATGCTGGACTGCAAAAATGTTTGGAAACACATAATGATGTCTGTTGCCTTAGCAGAAGTTGCAGTAACTCTACTTAGCATTACTTTTTTGGATGGCCATATTGACTGCTATAAGTGACATCAAACACACACAGGAAGTTTCCAAACTGAGGAAAGCTCTGCCAAAACAGAAAGAATTCTGTTGTTGTTAAACTCTAGATGCCTAACATGCAACTTGCAAACAGCAGTGCTGTATTTTGGGAAATACTGATCAACTGGGACCCAGAAACAGGCAACAAAAAGACTTTGTTGTCTCCAAATGACAAATTCCCTTCTCTGATAGGGAAAAATGAAAGAAGGTAAGGGATATTTACAGATAGTGCTTGTTATTCCTTCTTTCTTATGCACTTCTAAATATGCAGTTTCTTATTTGGAAGGATTTCTTAGACTTGTATTTCTAGCAGGTGTTCAAAATAGAGGAAAAAAGAGAGGAATAAGAGCAGTGTGGCTAGTGAGAATCAGAGTATTCTAGAGCATACCATCCAACTTAAATTATATTTTGCAATTTACTGTGAATACCCCTATGGTATTTTTGTATGTCAGGGGAAATTCTTCAACCTTTTGGTCAACTAACTTCCATGGGAATTCATGTGAATAATGACCTCGAGATTCATGATATGGAAATAATTATTCTTGTACTGGATAGCTTATCAGCCTGTCTAGCACTACCACAGATTTCTGCATGTCCTGAACCATGCCAAGCTTTGAGAAATGAAGCTATATCAACCTGCTTTGCTTTTCTTCCATCCTAAGGATTGTGTATTCATATAGAAAGCACAAAATTCATGTCTAGACCTGGGAATGACCAAATTACTCACTTTTCTTTTTCTCCCCATCTTTTTCTGATAAACATCCTATGTGTTCATTAGTTCTTCTTGGTGTCTGCTGACATCACTTCTTGGGATAAAAATCTATGAAGAAAAATACCTCCCTACTTGATAATTTTTCTAATAAATGCTCATTTTCTCCCTTTGCTCACTTCTGTTTATTTAAGGAATTACCAAGGTGTTGTAGAGAATAACTTATAACTGGGGTCTGGGGATGTACAACGTGACATGACAACATCGTCCACTCTGAGATACAAACAATGTAGACTTTGTTGCTGGCACTGTGGTAGTTGGGAGGGCCATGCTTCTCCTTGTGCAAACGTGTAAGGCCAGCAAATAGAAGAGGACAGGTGCTGAGCACAGCAGTTTTGGCATCAGCAAGGTTTGCAGGGCATCTCTACTCACAGTCTTGCCTTCAAGGGCTTAAAATTCACATGTAGCTAGTCAAGAAACAGACATGTATGAAATCAAATAAAGCCAGAGTGTAATTAAATGATAAAACATGACAAACAGTGCATTTCTAGGGAATTACAGCATGCCTTGGGTGTAGTTATAAGGCATGAGGCCAAAGATTGGATGGCTTTAATCATCCAAGAGGCACAGAAAGCCCCTGATATTGACAGTGCTAGAGAAAGCAAGAATAGGATAGCATGGGCAGTCTTTCTGCAAAGAGTTTAGAAACCAAGCTTTGATTTAATCCTATTTGGGCATGGAACTGTCTGTATCTCCTGCATGCCTTTTCCAGCCTCAGTCAGTTAACCTACTAAGACTGCAGAATGATGCTGGCATATCCAGCCAGCTAGTGCAGCACCCAAGTACATCTAATCAGTGGAGCAGAAAGTCTTCCCCTGGATCACGGCAGTTTTTTCCAGCCCCTGTGCCTGGGCTGGCATTTCCATGTGTAGAGCTCAAGAGCAATGACAGCAGCTGCTAACTCTGGTATGGAAAACAAGGAACTGGGAGAATTACAGCATCTCTGGGGTGTTGTGAGCTGGACTGCTGAGGGGTCTGTGCTGAGGAGCCTTGAGGTGATATATTTGGGGTAACAGGCCAGAGAGGCCCAGAGGATGATTTGGAAGCCAGAGTTGCATTTTCCAGTGAGGTGGAACAAATGATGAGACCATTTCAGTGCTTTTCAATGCGGATGATTAAAATATAATTCTGATACCACCATGTATCCTGATGGCTACTGTTGTATTTCTGTACAGAGGGCTGTGAGATTTCAAGGAGCTGTGGGTGGGATGGCCAGCTTCCTCTTCATTCTCATCTTTTCCAAGTGACCTTTTAAGGATCTGAAGCTTTACTCAAGAGGTAGGTATGAGGAGATGCTTGCAGGTGCAGTGTTTCTCTTACCCTGTATTCTTCCTATTATCTTCTGGCATTTGGCTGGAGAGATAGCAGACTTCAGCAGAGACTTAAGACTTGCTGAGAACCACAGCTGGCAGCAGGATGTTGTCTCTCAGCGAGGGGCAGAAGCCAAACCCAACACTCTTGCTTCAGTGGCAGCTCCCAAGAGGGTGAAGAGTAACAGGCTCTTGGAGAAGAGGTCTTGTGAGGTGGGGAGCCTTTGTGTCATGCTGGTAATAAAGTTTTCAGAGACAGAACATGCTGATTCACAGAAATTGAGACTGGTTGTGGGAAAGGGTTGGCTTTCACAAATATCTTGACTTGAAAACTCTTGTGGAAATAAAATTTTGGAACTGTCAGAATGTTTTGGTAGTTTCTAACTGAATGGATTTCTGATTTAAAAATACTTTTTGTTTTGAAAATTAAATCTAATAACATTTAAAAAGTTGCATTGAAAAGATATGTTTTGAAATTGTCAAAGCAAAATGCTGACCTTGAGCTCCAGGGTTTTTTTTTAATTTGCTTCAAGTCTTCAGCTTTGAAAATTGCAATAATTTAAAACTTTCCTCCAACTTTGAGGTCGGATATTGATATGTAGAAAACTGTTACAGAGAAATTGTTTCTCTCTCATCTTAACATAATGGACGGTGCCACTTTAACATGAAGTAGCCGCATTTAAAAACAACAAATTTCTAATAAATTCACTTTATAAAGAAATAAAACAATTCTATTGCTACAAAAACACCTTTTACTGTCACAATTATTGTCCCACAAGTACAAGCAGGTTTTCTGATTTTTGGTTTAAAATGTTTACTCTTGATTGCAATGCACTCAAAAGAAACCAAATGCAGATGGTTAAGTTTGAACTATGTTTTTCTCACACAGTATTTAATGCTCAAGAAAGCCATAAAACAAAGAAGTCCCAATTCAGTACTGTGCAACATGTCCTGCTGATGTGTTTATTTCCGTTGCCTGGATTTTAATCACTGGGATGTGCTCACTTCAAATGTGATGCTGAACATTGCCTGTTATTATAACGCATTTCCCAGGAAAGTGCATTCTGACTAGCATGCAAAGTACAGAAGAAAAGCTTCGGGGGATTATTTTTTTTTTTTTTTTAACATGGCCTTAAGAAAAACAATGGTTCATTCTTTCAAACTCTGTATCCTGAGTCCTATTTATACTATTAGCAGTTTGGCAAAGGGAAAGGGCCTTCCAAGTGAGTGTGAGTTATGGTGGTACCTACAGGCTCACAGTGCCAAGGAGCTGTACTCTGTGTGAATTCACCGCCTCACAACTCACTGTCATCCTTTCTGCCCCTACCATGCCAGGAAGCTTCATGTCATGGCTCACAGCCTTACCCATGTGCTGAGTCAACCTTGCAGGGCCCAACTCCCAGTCCCCATCTGCTCTGTGTGGACATGAAAGACACCACTATGCTCTTTCCTTAGAGTAGTGGTTTGTTGCAGAGTTCTTGGCTATTATTCTGTCCCACAGTAACTGTGGTGCAGCAGAACTTGAGTCAGTCCTTGACTTCCAGTCCAGCAGTGGTTGTGTTTTGGTGGTGATGGAGATTTCTGGGGCACTGGGTAAATGGTATAGTGAAGCCCTGACACTGACATCATTAGGGCAGCTGGGCTCACTGGTTCAGCTGGTGTAATAGAAACGCTTCTCATCACAGTGATACCAGGGTGACATAAGAGGTATATCACAGATATGATTGCTGGGTTTGATGGTTGGGTTTTTTTTTCTTTTATATGTAACATTCTTGGTACCTTTATAGTACTATATGAAAGTTCAATATAGTGCATTAAAATGGTGGTTGACATGAAGGTGGGTGAAAGTTAAAGCAGAAAACTATGGTGCAAAAGTAGCAGCTTTCTAGTTTATCCATATTATTAAAACCAGGACAAAATATTTTTTTCACTAGTTCTGACTAGAACATTGGCATGAACTCTGACTCAGACAAGCATTAAAACTGTTCATCCTGTGACTCTTCCCACTTTTAGTGCCCTTCAAGTATTTTTTACCTGGGAAAGTTTATGACAGCAATGTCTTGCAACGTAAAACATTATTGTCCTGCACCATGTGCTTGGGACTTATCATTACAGCAGAACACCAAAAGCAGCAGCTTGGCAGATTGGCTGCTGAGCTGGTTGCGTGCTCCATGTCATTAGTCCCTGTTACGTGTGTTACTGAAGCCCAGCACTCGCTGCTAAGTGTCGAGGTACAGAGACAGAAAAGAAGTGGTGTTGGCAGCCATCACCAGCTACTTGTTTTTGTCTGTGATTTCAGGATGTTTAAGACACAGCAGAGCTTTTTTCTCATTAGTAAGGGTCAGTATGCAGAAAACAGATCTCATGAAGTCCTGGTGTACTGTGTCACCGTGTTCCATCTTCATTTCAACATCATCCACTCCCACCTTGCCTGAAAAGTCACAGACTCTGCAGGATGCCTTGGGAAGACAGATTGTTTTCATTTGCAGGGAAGTTTGCAACTGAGCACTTTTAAAATGATATTGTAAGAAATTGCTACAGTGCAAGACCTGTTCTGACTTTTATTTATATAAAAAGAGATCAGAGTTAGGATTTCTAGTTGGAAGAAACCCATGATTTTACTAGGTCAGGGAGGCTCATTCTTCTTTCTTGGCATGCCATGCTCTCTGCAATCTATTTAAGAGGCAATAAAGGAGGTAATAAAGTGGCAATCAAAAACAATGCTTCAGTAGTCCTGAGCCACAGTTTGTGGGATTTCATTTGGAACTTATTTACCTAACCCACTCCCACACATCTATCTGTCTTAGGCACCTACAGGAGTCGTCTCTTTGGAGGGCTTGAGGCTGTCAAAAGGTTAAATTTAGTTCTTAGAGCAGTCTGGAAGACTTTATTGTTGGGAAGGGGAAGTGCAGAGATGGAAGGGTATATGGGCACTGCAGGTACAGAGACAGCAGTAATGACTCTGGATCCAGGAGCAGTGTATTTCCATCACTGCCGCATTGCTCCAGATTGACTGACCCTCCTCAGAAGAATACCTTCTCAAGGATGTGCTGGGCCTGGAATCTGTCCTACCACCACATATGAGTAAGAACTTTTCCTTGTCTCTGCATTACACTGTGCAGCACTGCAGCCAAGTGGTGTCCAGGGCAGCCAGAGCTGTCAGTATTTGGGTGCTCTGGTGTACAAAGCAGGTATGCCTGGGTGCTACCTCACAGCAGCTGATTGTACCTCCTGAGGCCCCTTCCAGCCTGAATGTACTGTATGATCCTGGGATCCTACATTTCACAACTCCAGAGCTGTTGCTGCAACCACTAGGCACTCCCTTCCTTCCTCTCATGGCTGAGGTTAGGTGACTACCCACAGTAAGACAGTGCTGACACTGACAGTGGTGCTGCTCACCTGGTCATGCATCTGAACAAATAGTTCAGAGCAAAGTTGATGTATTATTTCTATTGGCAGGTGCATAATAAAGTGAGTTATATATGACCTAATCATATTTTTTTCACATTAATTATTTTACATATTTTAAAAAGCTGTCTTTCACAGATCTTTTCTCTATATGTTGATTATGAACCATTCTGTAAGCATTAGTAGGCTTCTTGATTACTTATTTGCAGCTAGGCACTAGGCCTGTCAAGATTATGTTTCTGACTGAGCTGGAACAAATTCCCAGCATGGCTGGCTTTAATAATCCTGTGTGTGTAGGTTAGATTCTCTTGTTCCTCAGGATGGCAAGAATGACATAAGCTTTCTGCACGTTTTCATGCCACCAGATACTGGCCTGGATGTGACAGAAAAAGGCTGAACAGAGGTATGGATGATCTTAAAATTCAAAATTATATAGAAAGAAGAGGCTTATTTCCCAGTTTTCTCTGTTTTACAGTAATTCTCTGGAAGTCCTTTCCATTTCCTCTCTGTTTTTGTACTTATCTTCTGTTGGGCAGGAACATGTTTACAGGGTAGAGCTGAACAACCAGCAATAGAAATCCTATAGGTTTTTTATACACCAAGGTAGTCTTCTGTCTCTGGAGACTAATAGATTTAAAGTCATAGGCTAATTGTTATGTACACAACTGTTGGAAAATTGGGACATAGTTGACCACGACTATGAACTTATGCAGAGCATTTACTTCAGTTTTCACTCTTTCAGAAAGAGGGTGGAATTCTGTGTTCCTTGCTGTCGTAAAGTCCTGCTGTTCAGCTGAGTCAATGTAATGGACAGTTGCCTGGATGAAGAGCACAGCATTTAGGAATAAAGAGCCAAGAAGATTTTCTGCTCTTTATTAGTTTTCTCCCTTGCTGTGGGATTTCAGCACAGCCCAATGTTTAATACATTTCTCTTTCTAACATACTTTTGGATGGAGGAAAATGTTATCTTCCCAAGTCTGCCTATGGTGTATTGACATGGGGAGAAGTGAAAAACTTTAGAGCTTTCATGTTTCCAGTGATACCGGTGGGCCCTAACTCAGGTAGCTGAACATTTTTAAAAATGCCGCTAGAGATGTCTTTCTGAAAATGAGACGTGGCAGAGCACGGACTGAACCCACCCTGGTGTCCCAGATGCTTTGCTAGTGCTGCAAGTGCTGGCTTATCCTTCCTGTCGTAACACTGTACTTAGTCCTGTCACTGCTGCCTTTGATTTAGAAGGGCCGCTCTGAATAGAAAGACTGTACTCAGCGTGAGTAATGGTGGTGAAATTTGTCTTTTTAGTAGTTGATTTTTAAGCTGGAAAAATCTGGCATATTCACAAACTGTGAATCAGTGCATCCAGCTACAGATGTTATCCTCTGGAAACTGAAGATCCTGTACCCAGCCGTACTGCTGTTGAACTGCAGAAATGCTATCTGAACGTGATTCCTCTTTCTATGACATCCAGAAGATAGTTTCTTTCTCTTTGTAGAAGCAAAAGATCAGAGGAGGTAAAAAGCAAATTAGAGTAACACAAAGGAAGGCGAAAAAAATGTGTTCAAAAGACCTCTGTCTCTCCCCAGCTTCCTGCTCCCTCTCCCTGCCCCCTGCCTCCTCTTCCTTCTGTCTCTAAGGGTTAAATATGCAGAGGGAAAAAATTGCTAGACTTTATGTCTGTGCTTGGTGGGAACTATTAAATTACAGCTGGATGTTTTTAATTATGCCACACATAAATGCCTGAACACAACAGCGTTTTAATCCAAATGTGAACCTCATTTATGTGTGTTCTGTGTTTGCTCTGAAATGCACTGGCTGGCACTTGTTTGTAGTGGCCCCTTTGTGGCACTGTAACAGTGTGTGAGGTTTTTATCCCCTCCCCCCCTTCTTTTTTCCCAAGTGCGAGGATGGGAGCTAGTGCTGGCGAGGGGGAAAGGAAATGGGTAATAAAACAGAGAGCTAAGCGGCTCACTGGAGCCAGCGATGCTGGGATCTGGTTAATTGCTCCGAAATGAAAAAGATTCGGGGGTTTTCATGAAATCCCATAGGTGCATTTGCCAAGCCTCAAATATTAGATTGAATTACAGTTTCTAATTCTTCCCCCCTTTACCCACAGCCATGTGTCTTATTTCTTCCTAAAGCTTGTCCACTTTTCAGAGCAATGAATGTAAGAGGGAAGCTGAGTAAGGACTGCCTTCCTGCTTGTTTTACACCTTCCCCACCTACGTCTTTTCCTAATCCCACCTTTTATTAAAAACCAAGAAATCTCTCTCTCTCCTCCAGTGTATCCTGATCTGTTTGTGGATTTGAGGTTGAAATGTTGCCTATGTATTTTGCCTTGCAAGGGGCTGTGGGGAGGGCATACCGAGGAAGACTGTCTCTGTCCCTTGTTCTCCACACCCACGCACTAGCTAAGCATAATATAATCCTTTTCTGCATAGCCATCAAGACTTGTTTTTTTAAAGGGGCTTTGACCTGTCCCTCTCCTTTTCAGAAATAATTTTACATTGGCAGCTAGTTGTGCCAGCATTTTTACTATCCCACAAAGGGATTTCAGCACCTGATTTGTGGGTGTAAGGGGACTTCACTGGGAAATGATGTCAGTGGCGTGGCTTGGAGGAGTAGCTGTCTCTGAGATCAAATCCTTAAATGGTAGGATTGGCACCAACAAAACTGAAGCTGAAGCTGAGACTCTCCTGTGTATAAATTATATCCACAAATCAAGATGCAAACCCCTTTTCTGACAGTTATTGTGTTTTGTTAACCAGTGAACAATGTATATTTTCTTAGTCTGGATGTTTTGAGATTACAAAAAGTGCACCTTAGTTATTAGGCCGGTGTCTGATCCAAGTGTTGTTTCTCCTCTTGTGAGGAACTGGAAATCTTTCCTCTTTCTTCCACCCTGGAGCTGGGAAGGCTTTCTGAGTCACTTAATCCTGTCCCAGCCTTGGAACGGGCTTTTCTGCTAGAAATTTCTCTGCCATCTTTTCCTGAGCTGATCCCTCTGGTCCTCTCGGCATCCCTCCACAAGCAGATAATTCTGATGTACTTCTTACTCAGGGACCATTTTTTTTTTTTTTTTTACCTTCTGCTTTTGTTTCAACTTTCTTTTTGTATTTTGGGTAAAGGTGATGTGGCATGCCAGCCTCAATCAGCTGGCTCAGTCCCTCTGTCCTCCTGGAAGTTGATGTTTCCTACATTCCTGTGTTATTTCTCACCTTCTTCATACCATTTATTGGTGGAAGCTCCCCTGGAAACGAGTATGTGAAATGTTCCTTCCAAATTATGCATGCATATTAGCAATTAAACATAAGTTCCTTTTTTCAACCTGCTGTGATTATTTTAAATAATTAAAAATTAAGACCCCTATTTCCCAGGCAAAGACAAGAAGGATTTAGGCCACTGTTTAGCTGGCAGTGTTTACCCAGCTCCTCATGCAGCCTCTGCTGTTAGGCACTAGTCTGGGCTGCCCAGTTTAAGAGGGCAGAGCAACTAAGGGCATGCTCGAGTAAAGCATGCTTTGATACTTCTGCTGTTTCCTTGTACGTGATCTCATGATGCATTGCTGTGGGGGGATCTAACTGTTCTGCCAACTCGTTTTCAAGAACCGTTTTCAAAGAGAATGGTTTTAAATTGCTCACTTGGGGGGTCATTTATTGTCTATTTTTTTTTAGTGCTGGGTCCTCAGGCATTCGAGGGTGAAATCTCTATTGTTCACTCCACCTCCAGAATGATCAGAAATCATGGATTTTTACTTAGCCACCCACTGTCTTTTGACCTGAATACTTCAATTTTTCTTTCCCACCCAGTCCCTTCCTAATGTTAGCCACAGTTTTCCCATCTTGCTCTCACCCTGTAGGGTAAGGAAATGTGGTTTCATCCATGAATGACATTAATGCCATTGTGTGAATCATTAGTGGATCCAGCATCACAAGCCCTAGGGGATCAAATACTTGCAAACCACTAGAGAGAAATTCTAATATCAAATACGTGGCAGGAGTCATCCTAGCTCGAAGAAAACAAAACAACCGTATTTAATACCCAGAGAAGGTCACGGTGCTTAGAGGGAGCAGAGGAGCTTGTGTAATAGCCTTGAGGGGCTCAGAGGCAACTATCCTGCTACTCCCTCCTGTCTGTATTCCCTCTTGTTTCCCCTCCTCCCAGGAGGCTCCCTCTCTGACTGACTAACCAGATCCTTTCCCACTTGTGGCATATAACAGCAGTATTTGAAGCCCTGATTAGGCTGTTGCCTTGTTCTTCCTCAAAACAAACAATCACGAAGTCAAGATGAAGCATGACTAACTCAAAAAAAAAAAAAAAATATAGACAGAAACTGAGCTTCTGTGGTGGGGTGGGAGAAGAAAAGCCGAACACCTGCTGTTCTGCTATGGTGCCATCCCAATTGCCCTGGAGGCTGCTGTTAGTTCTGCCGTTGCAGGCCTTTGTGCCTGGGTTTCTGCTTTGCCTTAGCCCTTGGTAGAAGACAGCACAAGAGCATGGTGTTGTCTCACACCCTGAGGAGGAGTGTAAGATGTAACCTTGAGATTGCTTGATGGCGCCTCTGATGAGCCCAACACTTCAGTAGGTGTTCAAAAGCTGATTACTTTTTTGTGTGTGTGTGTAATGGCAGGTGCTCACATTATAAAATTTTGGCCAGACATCCTCTGGGATGTAAACAAACAAGGCATATTTGGCTGGTGGCTCCTGCAGTATGCATTACTTGCGTAAGAAGAGGAACACTGTGCAAAAGCAGACAAAGCAGGTGGGAATGCTCTGTTATGCCTAACAGGACACAGATTTCCCTTAATGACCTCATCCTGCTAACCTTGAAAAGAAAATTCAAAGGTAATGCAAAACTTTTCTCTGTGGAAACACTTATTCCTAAGTATTAGGCATCAATACTTCACACTGTCTGCAAAAATTAGGTGGTTAATAAATTTAGGCAATCTATCTAATTAACTGGCACAATGGTACAAATGGTCGACCTAGAGATGTGTAGAACATCTCAAAATAGCTGTTGAAAATTGTGTAAATTTACTTTTTTAATTTCTCTTATTTTGTGAACTCTGAATTAAGGTATTGGAATGTGAGAATCTCCAGTCCCAGAGGATGGTGGTGGGACTGGAACTGAAGGAAGGCTTAGTCAGTTTTATCAAGTATACAGAGCAATTTTGAAATCAGCTAGGTTGGTTTTAACTGTGTTTGGGTCTGAAACTCTTCACAAATTAAACGTGATTATTTGAATAGGAGTTCTTACATTGTTTCAAGAGCTAATAGAGATGACAAAGCAATGGAGAGTGGAAAGGTTAAAGTTGGTATTCTGAGAAATATCAGGTAACACTCTGAATTTTCAAACTTGTCAGTACTGACATCTGTGAGCAGAGATTTGCTAACTTGCTTTTTGAAGCTCATTACTGTAGTGAACTTGTTAGTTCTCTGGCAGCTATGAAGGTTTAGCCAGCAATGATGTCAGACTCAGAATTAAAATATATGTGGAACAGATAAGATAAAAGGTGCCTTTTTTCTTCTTTGAACATGGAGCGTTTTCTGGTTGCAGTTTCTTGAACTTGTTGAAGTTAATACAAGATAACACAAACTATTTTGGGATGGGGAGAATAATCCTTTAGGCACAACAACAGAAAAAAGAAAACAAAGAGGAAAGCTCCTCCTGTCCAGACCCTAAGTATACAGAAGATTGATTTTCTGTGTGTGTGATTAAATGTCGTAATTTATTAAGCAAAGACTTACTGAAAAAAAGTAGAATGATAAAAATAACGTTTAATCCATGCATACAGCTACTACAGTGTCTTTTTGAATAATGGATCTTTTTCTGCCCATAAGTGTTATTACAAAACTGGAAAAACATCAAAGGAACATTCTGCTTGCTGCATGAGCCTTGGGAGGTTAAGTTGTGAGAGGAGGCTAGGTTATACTTTCCCAAACTGTGAAACAGATAAAAATGGGGCTGAAGGTGTCTGTATAAGATGATATTTAGGGATAAGCCCTCACTGCTGAAATTTCTGATCAGGATTAGCAATGTTCCATTATTTATGAAGAATGTGGAAACACAGTGATATTGTAAAAATTGAACCAGATACTGTCCCTAACTGGAGACCTCTTCTAAATATTGCATCTTTTTCTATTTCTACAGAAACTTGTATGAACTGTGGTATAAGTAGTGAAAATGTAAACAGTAGGTAAGACATTTTTAAGGGATAGCTTCTATTAACAAAGTAAAACATAAACAGATTTCAAGGTGTATGAGCATTCCTTATCAAGAAGAAGCTTATATGATAGCTGAATAGTTACATGATTTCTAAAAAGCTGTTTAAATATGTGGACTTATAGTAACTCCTGTCAAAGTCAGAGGGAATTTTACCAGTGGAAACAGAATTAAGCCCTAAAGAGATCATTTTTTCAGCACCTTTGCAACTTTTCATCTGCCACCATTGGAGCCGATGGAAAGGGTTTCATTGACTTTGGCACGTAAAGGGATGTTAGCTGTGTAACACAAGATATCTTTTGTGTGCCAAAGAATAAACGAAATTTAGAATGAGACCAGCTTTGCTGTAATGGTGATGATATAATACCCAAGAGCAAACAACTAATAACCTCTTCTTAAAACAAGAATCCATCATGAATGCTCCAAGACCAAAGGCAAAATTTGCCTCTGGCCTCTGGGATTCCTTGCTGGGCAATGAAAAGAGGAGCTATATCATGCAGAAAACGATGAGGAAAGAGGAAAAGACCTCCAGAGAAAAAAGCCTGTTTCTTTTCCCCTCCTCATCTCCTGGCATAGCTATCTTTACCTCTTGTGTACAATTCCATTGAGAAAAACCAGTTCATGATAGAACAAAATGAGAAAGTGCTAGTTCAGGCACCCTCTTCTTTTCTTTCATGGATTAATGGCAAGTGAAAATGAAAGGATTATTTAAGGCCACTTGGGCAATATTAAGTACTGCCTATTGTGCGAGTCTAGGATCACATGTAGCCTGGAAACCAAAGACAGCAAACCACATTAGGTTAGTGTAGGTGGACACCTAGGTAATGAAACAGGCAGTTTTTGGATTTTCTTGTCAGTAGTTAGAGAATTGCCTGTTCTGAAGAAAGAAATTAAGAAACATGGTGGTTTGCAGTCAGCCTTTCTAAAATTCCCAGAAGAATAGCCATGTTACTCAACTCTAGAAAACAGAGTCTTAGTGACCATTCTCAATGATAATTTTTTATTTGGGCTTCTGTTGAAGACACAAGAAGTCAAAGTTAAATCAATTTCACTCTTCATGTGTGTACTGATATGGAGCTAAACTGAAAATGGTAATTTTTTGAAAACTGTAGTCTGTCTTATTCAACCCATTTCAGAACAAGGGGAAAGCTTTCTTCATCAAATCCATTCTGCTGTGTTTTTCTGTGGGTCAAATACAAACAATTTTCAAGCCTTTGGTGGGAAATGCATTTCACAGCCTGGCAGGACCTGGGCGATATAAAAACTAAAGTGAGTGTACCCTGGGGTGTATCCATCTCTGTCTGCGCTGGAACAGGAGCTGCCTTTTGAGTATCTCACTTTGGCTTTTGCTTTTCTCTGTGTCAGCTAAAGGTTCTGACTTCTCTGCTTCTCCAGTTCTGCACTGGTACAGGTGTGCTGGTGTCCCTTCATATTTGCTGCATGAAAACTAAATTGGATAAATGAGCTTTATGTTAATTTGCTGACATGAAATGCATGTTTATTCTGTTACCACGTTGATGTGAGTTGCATAGGGAGATCCTTGCTGCCACACCTCTCCATGTTCTTAGATTTATTATCTGACAATTTGATAGCACACAGATAGGTTTACTTCCATGGGCAGTCATGGCTGTAAGAAAGAGCAGGAGCATGAAAGTGCCTATCTCAAATGTAAAGCAGTGTAGACATCCCTGAAACACCATCAGGTGAGCTAGCTCGGGATCTGAAACATATGGTATTGCACTCTGGGATGGGGAGTTGGGGAAGGACTCAGGACTAGTTGGCTTTGGTGCCATACAATACTAATGTGACTACTGCTTGTAGGGCCTGAGCTAGCAATGATGGGCCAGAATGAGGCTGGCAGAGATTTGCTTGGGACTAGAGCTGGCAATCTCCTTGCCTTAGATGGTGTGTTGTATGAACTGACATTTGTTTGGATGAGTTGAGTGAAAGGATTTAATATGGCAACTTCCAATTTCAACATACATGGATTTTGGGAGGTCGCTGGCCTTGTAGTACCCTGTAGAGGAAGTAGCTTCACTGATACCATCTGGAGAATGACTAACAGAAATAAAACATAGAAATAATCAGCAGAAATCTACTACTTTGTATTTGATCTTGAGCAAGTGTGTTGGTAGATGGCCTTCATCCATCTAATTCTGCAGTCCATGCACCCCTGTGCTTCAGCACTGTGGTTGCCAGTGACCATATCTAAGAGAATTCTTAGATGGGGATGGACATTACACAATGTTGGGGTCATATGGGACTTGTGCCTCTCTTATTGCACAGACTTGGTATTCATTGCTGATGTAGAAGATCACAAATCACAGAATCACAGATTATTCTCAAATGAACTGGCCACATTACCCTGCATGTTCTCCAGTTACAGCTCTGGATTTTTGAGAATTTAGAACTGATTTCATAAAAGGTACACAGAAATTATTTAAACCAACAACAGGAACTGGCAAGAATATACTTCACAGAATGCTTTGTGCCTTCCCACCCACTTCTTTGTGTCTGGGAAACTCTTACTGCTTCTTTCTTCCTTGTTTGTTACAGTTTTGGATGTCTTGCTGCATTGATATTTCCTATGCTGGATATTTTGAGCCTTATTAAGAACAAATAAAAAAATTAAAAAATAATTTCTATTATTTTCCTGTACAGATGTTGGTGGAGAGTTCCTGGTGTTTAGATAATAGTTATTAAAAAACCCTCTGAATCCCAGGCTAAGGTTTTCAAGTGGGCCCAGGCTCACTTTCCCCTTTAATCTAAACTTTATTCTTTCTGACTATGTGTTTCTTTCCTATGTGTTAAGGTGTGATTTGTTTTGTTCCCAGTCTGGATCTACAGCAATCTCCTGAGTTATTTTGTCTAAGGTCCCTGTAAAGAGAAGCAGGAAGTTTTGTTCCCCTTCTCTCACACAGAAGTGAGGGCCTAGTTCTTGTTGTCTTTGCTCTGAGCAGTGGGAAGGAGGAATTCCTTCCTGACACTTGAAAGCACAAACAATTTAGAAATATAAACATTAAATGGGGGTGGGGGGGTGCCATTCTCATACCACACTGGTGTAAATCAGCAGCGGGGCCAAAGGAATATATGTTGCATCACTTAATGGAAAACCTACTTGCCCCCATGCCCATCTTTTCTCACAGGATTTTGGCCCAGTTATGTCCCAAATTCTTGTTGGACTGGTCTTCTCATCCCAGAGTATCCTCTGGAAGAAAACCCAGGCCAAAGTGAAGCAGTCATGCTTCAGCAGGTTGCAGAAGTAGCAGAAGACATAGAACAAATGCTGTGGAGAGCCCTACCCTAAGGTTTGACCACAGGGGACACCAGATCCAAGGCTGTGGTGTCTTTACAAATGGGTGCATTGGAAAAGGAATAACCATTAAACCAGCAATGTCTAACATTATACAGATAGCACTATCTATAGTGTACCCTGAAAACTCCAAAAACAAATTGTGACTGGATTTACAAGTTGTAGGACAGGAGCCAAGTTAGCTCTTAGTCTTGATGAATCTGGAACAATCTCATCTTTATGTGTCTGGAACTTTGTTTTTCTCATTTGGTTTCTTTGTATCTTCAATAGTTTTTATCAAACTGTAACAATGACATTTTTTTCTCTAACTTGGCTTAGGGTCAGAAAGGGGGCTCTTAAACATACACATTTTGTTTAATGGGCTTTTATTTTAATTTCTTATTCAATTAACAGAGATTCTCTAGTCTTCAAAATTTTCAGTTACTCTTTTCCTGCCTATTTAAGAAGTTCTTGGCTTCCATTTTCAGAGTAATTGTAAATTTTCCATTACTTTTGTAGCTACGACAGCACTTGCCATCTGCCATGACTACCCACCCATCAACCTACCCACTCATATACAACAGGATCTTTAAAGGTGGCTATAGAGTGTCCACAGAAGTAAATCTGATAAACCACTTACAACAGAGGCCACTTAACCTCTGGTGTAAGTCACGGCTCTCAGTTTTTTTGTAACTTTGTCCATTCCCCTTGTAGGAAACTTCTGTCTGTATCAAGTTGACTTTTACACATGGAAGGTTTCACTGAAGTTGGTTTAACCCTTATCAAGAAGGGGGCAGAGGGTAATAATAAGTAATGCTGGCCTACAATAGTATTATTTGCTCTCACTTTGTTTCTTTTTCTGTGTCTGTTTTTCTGT
Source organism: Climacteris rufus (assembly GCA_013398175.1). Taxonomy (NCBI): domain Eukaryota; kingdom Metazoa; phylum Chordata; class Aves; order Passeriformes; family Climacteridae; genus Climacteris; species Climacteris rufus. The sequence goes on along the minus strand of VZRZ01004368.1, from coordinate 522,312 downwards.
CTCTATGTCTCTAACCAATTCTTTTCCTGAGAGATCTTACATTTTCCTGTCCTGTAAAAGTCGACACAAATCTGACTTACGAGCAAATTATCTATATACCTGCTCCTTGGATCACATCAAATGTCTGAAGCTAACATTCCTGAATGTGCTTCATACAGATCATGCAGCTGGCCATGGATCAGTTAAAGGTTACAACATTAGCTAAGGATGCTCTCCTATATTAAAGGTGCTGGTCTAAAATAATGTTAGGACTGTGATACTTCTTTGGATTTATAGAGAGTTCTTATCTGACAGATGTCGAAGTTACCCTATGGAATATTGGAAAGATTACATATGATTTCTATAGATTTAAACCTCATTAAAACATTGTTTCTATGAGATGTGTAAATATTACTGCCACACTTGGTGATGAGGTTTGTTTTTAATTTTAGTTATTAGCAGCTTCTTCACTAAAAACAATGACTATGCCCCATGATAAGATTATTATACACTCACTCTCTCTGTATTTTTATTGGGCATTTTGCTTTCTGTTGGCTGAGATAAAATTAATGAGATTTTTTAAAAGATGTATGGTAATTTTATACTTTCAGGTATGAATTAAAGTTAAAGTTTAGACACTCTGAAAATGTGTATCCTCACTGCAATGACGTGGACCTGTTGGAGTGAGTCCAGAGGAGGGCTGTGAAGATGACCAGAGGGCTGGAGCACCTTTCCTATGAGAAAAGGGTCAAAGAATTGGGGTTTATCAGCCTGAAGGAGGGAAGGCTTCTGGGAGAGCTTATTGTGGCTTTTCAGTACCTAAAGGGGGTTTGCAAGAGAGCTGGAGTGGGACCTTTTACAAGCAATAAGACAACGGGCAATGGCTTTAAACTGAAAGAGGTTTGGTTTAGATTGGACATTAGGAACAAAATTCTTCGCTGTGAAGATGGTGAGACACTGGAACAGGTTGCCCTCCCCAGAGAAGCTTTGGGTGCCTCATCCCTGGGAGTGTTCAAGGCCAGCCAGGATGTGTGGGGCTTTGAGCAGACTGGTCTAGTGGAATGTGTCCCTGTCCACGGTGGTGGGCTTGGAACGAGATGATCTTTAAGCTTCCTTCCAACCCAGATCATTTTATAATTTTATGAAACGATAACTTTTTGTGTTATATAATTAATTGTATGTTGTTAACTAATTATAATTACAGGTAATTTGATTCAGCATGAGTGCTCAGTTCTGGGTTTTGTTTTCTGGAGCAAATTTCATGCTAAGCAATGATCCACACTTTCTATTGTAACCCCTTATAACTGCAAGTGGGTTTTTTGTTGGTAAATATAAGAACCCACAGCTGTATCTGTAGAGAATACATGTACATCCAACAAAAGCCACACCAAACCAAAGTGTGTGGTGTAAATATGTATATCCATTGCACATGTATATGAGGTATGTATGATTCATTATAGTATGTGGCTGTGTGTATTGTACCTGGGCAAGGAGGTGAAAGATCCTGGTAATTCCAGGGCCTTGATTCACCATTGCACTGTGATTGCTTTGGTCAGGCAAAGTGATTATAAACCTGGCTTTACGGGGCAGTTAAAATGGGTTTACAGCTGTCTTGTGTCAGGAAGCTGAATGAAGCAGCCAATGAGTTGAGTGCAGAATTCCCGCTGTTTTGGTGTGGTGGAAGCTGCTCCCCAGGCAGCCTTTCCAGCAAGCATCTCACTGAGAATGGAGAAGGGTGGTAGTTGGAACAATTTGTATTTCCACAGCACAGAACAGTGAGATCCTCTGAGACCTTCAGTGAACCTCAGCATGTCCAAATTTGATTGTGGGAGCAGTTCTGCTTGCTTACAAGTCTAATCCTACTCAGAGAGAGCGAGTACCACCACATTGTCTTTCTCTGTTCTGCACAGAGCAGCGTGGGCTACAGTGGGTTTGTGTGCTTCACTGCTGGGGTGGCTGCTTTGCCATGAAACCTACTGAGATACCTGCATCATACTTGAAGTACAGAATAAGGCTGTGGACTCTCTAAGAGTGTGAGAGAACAAAACAGGCAGAAATACCCCTGCCCACATTGTTTTTCAGCATCTATTTCTGAAGAGTGGTTTTTCCTTCCAAAGGGCAGTACTGGAGGGCAATCAATGCTTTTGTGCCTGATAACTCTTCCTTTGTCCCGTTCAGCTGTTCCTCCATCAGTACTGCCAAATAAAGGCTGAACTGAACTACAACTCAGCCTGGGGTGTCCAAGCTTTCAACTGCTGTGAAAGAAAGGTTTTTGTTTTAAAAAAAGAAACAAAATAAAATAAAATGGGGGCCGGGGGGGGGGGGGGGGGG
>VZRZ01004368.1:445198-519005 GCA_013398175.1 Climacteris rufus | reverse complement strand
AAAAAAAAAAAAAGCAGCTTCTGTAAGAAGTTGCAGAGAAGAGAGACTGTTAGAATAATTTATCATGATTTTCCAAGTAAGCTCTCTTCTATCTTAAGAAATTATGTTCTCTAAAAATAAATGAGAACTTTGGTTGTATATAACAGCAACACTGCTGTTTCTGCTGTCATTCCAACTTTGATTGATGTGGAAAGACCCAACTTGGTATGTAAGGGACTCTACATTTACACCCAATACATGCAATATGTTTATTGTGTTACCCTTTTCCAAATACTCAAGCACTAAAATTAGCATTAAATATTCAAAGCGCAGCCAGAAAAACAAAAGGAAATGTACTGTTAAACTTCCATTTAATCTTCATTATTGGAGGGTGCTTTGTATAAGTGCTCAAGAGGGCACATGCTGGCTTTGGGCTCCTCCCGGACTCTTCCAGCAGGCACACGTCACATCCAGTCCCACGTAGCCTGCACATGAGACCTGGCTTTTGTGTGGACTTTCAGACTGAGGGTTTATTTTACTTGACCTCTTTCCCATCCCTGAGTGCTGACACACATGGATTGTCTCTGGTCTGCTTATAGGGGCAGGAACCAGGGCATCCCCATCCTGACAAGCACTCCAGGTGGCTGCATGTCTGATGGTTTCAGGTGTAGGAGTCTCCTGATCCAAGCTGCTTACAGGAGCTGGGGCATTAAGCTGTTTCTCAGTGTCTCCCCTGAGTGACAATTTTCCCTTTTAATGAAATTGAATGAGCTAAGTGTAACCTGTCCAGCACTCATCTTCAAAATGAGCACCATGTGAGCTCTGATTCTGTCTGCTCTCCTGTCTCCTCCTTGTTTAACAAATGATATTTTGAAATAATGCCATAGTGTATTTTTAAATATCAGATTTTGCTGTGTTTTGAAATTGCAGATTCCCATTGGTCAAGAAGGTTTTATCCCTGTGTTTAACATTTTGTTCTTATGGTCTCTGCTAAGCTCCAGGACAGCACATTTTGGAGGTTGCTGGTGAATTTCCTTTACTTAGGCTGACGCAGGTAGTTTCCTGATGGATTTTTTTTGTGACACCAAGGGAAAAATTAACAAGTTGGAAGACTACAGATATTACCATTTCAGATCAGGCCAGTTGTGTCTTGAGACCTCTATTTTGCTGTGAGAGTAACTAATCTTGGATGACAGGTTTTTTACAAATTAAACATACTTTGAGAATGATTATCCCGTGTACGGGTAGCAGCACTGGAAAATAAATGGGTTTTCCAGGCTGTCTATTGTGCAGCACATTGCTTTAGACTTTTTGTGAATTTACATTTGTTCTGGTCAGTTATGAGGTTTTACAAAAGACCTAGGAAGTGTTGAAATTGCAAGTTCGCATTGGACCAAGTGTTGCAGAAACATGGTGTTTCAACACTCTGTACGTCATGAACCTGTAATTTCAACACTTTCTAAGAGTCACCAGAGTCTCTCAGGCTGAACTATAACATAACTAAGTGTTCCCCCCTGAACACTCAACTATCTTTTTTTTTTCTTCCCCCTGGAAAATATAATTTGAGACACCATTTGGCTGACATTAAAGAGTTTAAATTTGTTTTATTAATAATGAAGGAAAGTCAAAGTAAAGGATTACTGCAAATAGAGAAACTTGCTGACTCAAGTGGTAGCAGGGGTAAGTCCTTCTGCTGGATAAGTACAACGGACTTAGACTTGCAGTTTTAGTTATGGATTCACTTGCAAGGGACAAAGCTGAAATTTTACAAGCTGTCTGTAGTTATGCTTCTGCCTTATATCACTGCACACTGGTGCTGATATCAAGTGTTAAACTCCTGCAAATGAATCTGCTATTACTTCTGCCCGTGGTCAATATCTCCCTCAGGCCCAGCCAGAATGGGGAAGAGAGATGCAGCACAGCTTTGAATGCAATTTTAAGCAATTTGTACCTGTCCTGCAAAGTCCACAGCAACAGACCTGAGACTTGTGTTGTGGCGTGTGCTCTCCCTCACTAGTCTCCCTCTTCAAATTATCCATAACAAGCATCCAGGATGCAATCTCCCTTTTAAAGACCACTCCTAACACTGGAGAAGCCAGGGCTGCCACAGCTGCAAGAGTGAGAATTGGACAGACCACCTTGCCTTGTAAGACATTGTGGCTTTGTTTCCTCAACTGGCAGCCTGTGCGTTGAGTGACCTGATACTCCCGTTCAGTGAAAAAATTCCTTGGTCCTAACACAACACCTTTTGTGCACTGACTCAAAGAATTTTGCAAAGGTTGGGCAGCATCCCTTTATTAGACTGAGAAAATGAGGTACAGACAGACCAGAGTGATTGCTGGAAGTCCCCGATGAGGGCAGCAGAGAATGGAACCCCAGTAGCCAAGTTCTTATTCAGTAGCCTATTCACTTGGAGGCACTCTCTCCATGCACTCAGCTTCCCAACATCCGGTGATGGCAGGAGAGCAGGCGAGTGTAAAGTGAGTAGTTGATGCAAAATCATTGTTTTGCGTTTTTCCTTATGTGCTTGCCCAACTTTTACCTCACTTCAGTAATTTTTCAGAAGCATCCTCCTCCTTCTCATATGCCTTGATATTCCCTCAAGATCTAAATGACCAACATTTTTCTCTTTTTGCATTTAAGAGATAAATTGGGAAACTTCCTGTACCATCCCTGGGAAACTGGACAACCAGCAGGACAGGAACTCCTGCATTAACATAGCTTGTATTAAACATGCGCTGGTGTGACTGTATCTGAGGGTGGGAGACAGAGAACTACTGGGAATAGCCAGGATTTCTCCCTGTTGCAGGCAATGCTGCTGAGAAAGCACAAACCAGCCACAGTGGTGAAGTCATGCAAATGCAATGCTCCCAAAGGCCACAGGAATTGTGGAAAGATTTGTGTAAATATCTCATGCATTCTTGTGCTCTAAGGTTTATGGAAACAAAAACCACAGAGCCAAAGTCACAGAGCCAATGCCACATTTGCTAGTCCCTTCCCCCTTCTGTTCCTTCTTTGCAGAAAGGTTGTAGAACAGTTTATGAGCAACCAAGAAACGGAATTCTTTTTTCTTTTTGTTTTTACTAGTAATGTTAAAAAAAAGTGGAAAAGATGGTCAGCATAAACAAGGTTAAGCAGGGTGCAAGGGGAAGGATGGCTGATTTGTCAGTACCATATGAACTTTGCTGTAAGCATGCTTGGAAAAATACATGCCACACTCATGTTCCCCAAGTAATTTCAGACAGCACATTGTCCCTATCACCCACTAACTGGAGCCCCCCTTTCCTCACACCAGTTCATTCTGTAGATCATCCATGCAATTTGCTTACCCTCAAAGGGAAGATACTGTATGTTTACCTTCCTGCTTTTTGAAGTTTTATCATGCTCTCTTGAGAGGCTGACAATACCTGGGTCTAGACAAAACCATCCCTGTTTATTCATGTCCTGGTGTCATTCCTCTCTGTTATTGACTGCACCAAGGACATTCTCCCCTTTTTCAGATGCTTTGTATCATTTCAGATAGTGGTATCACATTAGAGAGGGACAGTCTACATGAGCTCAGGGGAATAATGCACCTGCTGTTGGGGAATATATGTCTTGGTCCTGCTGCTGCTGCTGGATGTGAGCTCCTAGGAGCTGGTGACTGACTACACAACAATGTCAGGGAGAGGGGGAGCACTCTACCAGGTGCTCTTTTTTTCAGGTCTTAGCTACTTGCAGTCCCATACTGACAAGAGAGCAGATGGGAAAAAGGCAAAAGGAGCTGGTTAAAAGATATGCCCTTAGTCTGTTTCAATTAACTGACCCTTTTCAAGTCTCAGGGAGCTTTACCATCATCTTTTTTGAGTGGATCCACAGACCAGAGTGCCAGGAGGACAGGAACAAAGAACTCCAGCAGGGTCTGGAAGCTGTGAAATTACTGAGAAAGAAAAAGAACAACTTGTATTGTCTCAGGGTAATAACCAGCCCTGGTACGGAGACTGCTGTGACCCAAAAGCAAGCATCTTTCTCATGTCACAAACCCCAAACCTTTGCTGCCTTCCCACAGTGCGACAACATGCTGCATGTGCCACATGCCTGACCCCTTTCATCTGCTGAGGTGCATTTCTTTTTTCCAAGGGGAGATTTTTACATGTAGGAAATTGGGCAAGATGAGCTGATGCTAATACCAGGCTGACTGCAGTGGCCATGGAGCCAGGCCTTCCTCGGCCTCTTGGAGGAACATTGGCTGTAGCTCTGAGCAGCCTGGGTGCTTCAGCAGGTGGCACTGTGAGTCCTGCTCACCCACTGTGGGGCTTTTCTGCTTCCAAAGGTATTTTTCTTTTGGATAAGGAATAAAGCTGAGGTTCTACCACTTGTGGTCATTCAAACTGCCAAGGTATTTTTCAAAATACAGGGGTGCTGGCCTAGGCATCCCAACCAAATTATAGCTTGAGTAGCATCCCACCAGTCCAGAGCTACACCGGTGATTCCACTGGGATATGATTTATTTCTTCTCTTCCTGTCCTAAAGGAACACCCACAAAGCTGTGAAAGTTGTGCACAGAGTACGTAGTGCAAAGGAGGCTGCACTGATTGCTAGGTGAAGGTTAGCCTAGTAATTGCTGGCATTTCTGGAATGGTTCTTCAGATCAGAAGTGAGAAGGAAAGAAATAGCTAAGCAGCTCCTAGTCAAGGGTGTTGCTGATACACAAACACAAATAGAAAAGGGGACAAAGTGCTCCAAGATGTCAGTTGTGAAACATTTATTAAGTTAACAAGTCTACAAGGACCAGTAACACCATCCTCACTGTCTCTTCCTGCAGCCACTTACGGGCACAGGCTTTAGTCTTGCTTTAACAGAAGCACGAGGCAGTTGGTGCTAGTTATCCTGCTCTGGTCTTTTCTGATTACCCAACTGGCAAAACTCAGCAGTGGTGATTTTTTTGCTTCTATCACTTTCTTCAGCTATGGGCTCAAAAGGTGATTATTTGATTGTATTACATAATCAGGGTTTTGTATGGATAGATGATTTTATGTTTTAAATTCTAGTGGAGAGCGTCATCATTCTTTTTTTCATGAGGGAGTCCCTTGCTCAGAGAACAAGATTTGGAAATCTCTAGAGAGAGCACTTTCCTACCTGCTTCCAGATTCCCTCCAGCTTTTCTGTCCTCCTCCCTTCCGTGACTGCTATATGTGGGGTGCAGTGCTCCTGACCCTTGCAGAGTGCTATTTGCATATTTTATCTCAGAAAACAAAACAAATTTCTCTGTGTTTTGGTCTATTTCCTACACGATAGAATCTTTTGTTTTCACTTGCAACCTTTGCAGCTTCCAAGAGTTTTTACTCCTTTTGGTTCACTGAGATGCACGGGGTTCAATAGTCTGCCACCAGGCCCTGGCCCAAGGTCGAGGATTCCCTCCTTTTCCTTCCCAGTATTGTCCTGCATCCTGCAAGGCCCTTCTCCTTACATTGCTGTGGCTGTTGTGACAAAGGGGACTGGCACCAGGCACACTCCTGCTGCCACGGTGTCAGCTGCTGAGCACTCGCCAAGCTCTAATGACAATAGCATGACCTCAGATACTTTATTAAGAAAGAAAAACTTGAAAGGGAGGGTACACTTAAAAGCAGACAATAACACCTCGCCTCAGTGCAATGCATTGTTTTTGTAAGCCCAGGATAGAAATGCTTTAATATAATCTTGGCTTCTTCTCTTCCAGCCTCCCTCCCCATTTTCCACACAGGTTCATCCATATCCATTCTGGACTCAAGTTCACATGCCTCTGTGTGACTCTAGATGTGCAAATAGATGATATGGACCACTACATGAAGCCAGGCATCATACTGGCCAGCCCATACTTTTAATGCTGCTGTGATACTCCCTAACTTGCTAGTTCTCTGTGCTTCACTTTCTCTGGGATAATGATGGGGTAGAATGGGGATGATGGTACTTTAGTCCCCACAGCAAAGCCTCCTGAGCTGCATGGGTCTGGTTGGAGCTGTGCCATGGATGGAGAGGGAGGCTGGGAGCTGTGCTGCTGCATGGGCCTTCTCTGCCACAGGGACATGGAAGGGGAGGACCCCAGTGGGCAAGTGCCTGTGTTCAGCTGTGTCTGAGCTCTGCCACTGTGATGGCCATGGCAGAAAACCTTCACCTGAAGCCACACAGAAAGTCTGAGGGTTAGTGAATAGGCTTGGCAGAAGGAGGAAGTAGAGCTGGTCAGAAAAATTCTGACTAAACAAGTTTCCTTTGGAATTTACCGATTCATCAACATCAAAGCATTTTGTGGAGAGGGTCCAATTTTGACAAAGTTGCTTCCAAAACCAGGCAGGGCTTGAAAACTGCCTGCTAGGCACATTTTGGAAACCTGGCTAGATTTATGCTGATTTATGCTGTTGGTTCCTTAGCAGGTCACCAACTTCCTATTAAGAAATGTATCTTCCAGGTGTAATGCTCCTGAAGTGACTGTCTCCAGACAAGGGATCCCATGGTGGTCAATGTTTGTGACCCTGCTCCTGCTGCTTGTAAAACCCCTGGCTCAGGGACATTAGCTCTGCATAGTGCTATCAACTTTTATCAGATGTTCCTTCTTAAAAAACTGATAAATCAACTGACCTAAGAGGTGCTGCTTTCAAGTCTGGGTCCTTTTAATTTGAATCTGGAACAAGAATGTCTGCCTTTCATTTCTTTTTTATACATGCTAAAGTAACTCCATTGATTTAAAGGGAACTACTACTCAGCTGAATTTGTGTAAACTGGAGAAGTCCAATGAATTGCTACATAACCTTTGGAACATAATGAAGCCCACAAAAATACCTAGTTATTTATCCTCTCCAGTTGGAGTGAACAATCCTTCTTTTGCTTCTTATGGATTATACTGGTGGTAAACCTTAAAAACAAAAGGAGAGGAAGGAGAGGAAGTAGAGGAAGAAGAAAAATACTTGCTGGACCTGGTTCTTCTCACTGTGCAGTTCCTCCTTTTTTATTCTTTGCAGCTGGGTTTGTGTGTGTGAGAGTGTGTGTGAGAGAGGGGGAGACAGAGAGGAAGGGGTATTTCACATTTCCCATCATATGTTTTGTTTGGGGATGTGATAGCTGGTTTCATTGTGCATAAACTACAAGGCTTTACAGAGCATTTCTTGAGCCTGTCTTCATGGAAGGAAAAATGGCTGTTGTGGCTTTTTTTTTTTTTTTTTTTCTTTTCCCCACAGAGGACTTTTCCAGTGTGTAGTGTGAGCATACAGTACTGGAGAAGCACAGAAATATGCCATTGCTTTCAGGCTTGCCCAAGTCCAGATGTGCATCCCAAGATGTGCTAGCTTTGGGGAACATAAAGCAAACTGAAAGGAACAGGATTTTACTGAAACAAACAGGATTCCACAAAAAGAAACAGACCAATAAAAGCTGTGCAGAGAACATTTTCTTTCATAGTACCTACAATTGTGCAATTGTGCTAATGCACTGTACTTCAAAATATGCCCGTATTTTGCAGCAGACTCTTTGCTATTTTTTCTTTTTCAATTGGACACAAGATAATCTTTTAAGTAATGTGTTTATTTTAGCTTTGTTTTTCCCACTCCCCAAAGTCTGCTAGGATTTCTCTCCTATCTTTTTGTGTGCCAATGACATTGGTTGTTACAAGGTCAGGATCAGGATTCATTGTGGGGGGCAACAGTGCTATAAGGGCTTGACATGAGATCAGAAGTAATGCTGCAGTGAATTAAAAGAAAAAAAAAAGGAGAGAAAAAAAGTAGCAAGGCTCATGGTGCCGAAAGCTCTGAGTTTCCCATCCAGACACCATCTGTGAAGCACTTGGGGACAGTGCCTAATGTCTGAGTCATCGTGTTTGGCAGTCCTTTACCCAGTGGTCTGTTTCCCTGGGGGGAATATTCATTGGGGGAGAAAAGAAATGGTAGAAGGACAGAAGATAAACTGCCCTTTAGCCCCATGATTTATATTTGGTCAGAGTACCCCTGTTCTATTTTCTTTTACTTGGATTGTATCTTGGACATGCTGTTTCAATATGAGACAATCAGCTGGGCTCTCAGAGGAATGTCCCCAGGGACTCGAAACAGCCTCCCAGTAGGGTAATATGTTCAGTAGAATTCTAAGATGTATTCTCCAACATCTGCAGTCTATTTGTGCCTCCAGAATATTTCCCATCAGCATTTGGAGAATCAAAAGGCACTTTGAGAGATGGTCACCAATTCTCCACACTGCATGATAACTTGTAAAATGTTTACTTCTTTAAACTTCTACTGAGCTGGTGGTTGGTTGTTTGTTTCTTTCTTTTTTTCTTTTTTTTTTTTTTTTTAAGAAACTAACAACAGAAGGACATGAAAATACACTTTAATTTTTTTTTTTTCATATGAATGGTTTCTGAATGTAGTAGTAATCTCCTGGGAAACAAGAAGGCTTAAGGAGTCATCATGGACAACACAGTCAATGTCTGTTGTGGGCATATGACAGAAAAATAACTTATTAGACTGCACATTAGAAGTGGGTAGACAATCAAATAGAAAGTATTACATGTGTCATCTAAGATGCAATGTCCTCATTTTGATTATTTCATTTGGTTTTAGTAACTCCATGCCAAAAAAAAGACAGACACAGAACTAGAAACAAACTCCAGGCAGGTAGCAAAAATAGCAGAGAACTACAGAGAACATGTTCCTTGTAGGAAGAAATTGAACAGACTAGGATTATGTATGTAGGAAAGTAAAAAGAATAAGAGAATCCATAGCATGTGTCACACAAGGAATAATAATAGATAGTACACAGAAAGCCAGTTTAAACCTCCTTTTCTACCTTCTCAGTGATATAAGAATTAGGGATGCTCAGAAACAAAAGGAAATATTAATTGACACAATGTGCCATCAATCTGTGGGCATCAATTTTGCAGGATATAATTTGTACAAACAGCAGAAAGTTGGCTGAAAGACTGAGAAAAATATTGTGTACAAATATTAAATGAAAATGTCATCTAGGTAAGATAAAACTAAATCCATCTAGCTTTACTTTTTTAAGAAGAAAGATGAACATATTACCACAATGTGAGAGTACAAGGGAGCGAATGTTCTTATGGCAGGGAGTCTCTCAGTCACCTGTCGATATTCACGGCAAGATGACTGTATCCATGACACTGATTGCTATTTGATTTTGGGGACTGGGAGCACTTAATAATTAAGAAACTGATTCAATCCTTTCCCACTGTTACTCTTCCTCATGGGCTGGAAGATTTCACATGGGTGAGAGGAGGCATTTGTCCATGAAACCGTGACAAGGAGAAATTACAGGCAGCTCTGCTGTAGCACTGCTCTTATCTGCTGTGTGTGCAGACACATTATTATACTCGGTGGACCAGAAATAGGTATATTATGGCAATTCCTATCACAAGGCAAAAAAAGCAAACTATGATGCTGCACACAAAGAACATGAACTCACACCAAACAATAAAAAAAATCTAAGGTTTTCATCTCATTCTTCTTCTTTTTTTTTTTTTTTTCCTGAGGTCCTTTCTCTGTTTCTGTTCTGTGAAAGTCACATAAAAGCAACAAATAACCAAAAAATCCCTAGACAAACAGTTGGGACTTTAACTTGCGAAACTGTATTTACATGTTTGTTCTGAAGAGGTTCCCATAGCCCAGCTTTGACTTTTATCTATCCCCACAGGATGTACTCCTACACTTTTTCTTCCAGGGTCCCATGCTTCCTGTGGGTGTTCCTACAGCTGCCAATTCAGACAGCTCGAGTCTGGAATAGACTTTGCACAATCCCAAGGATGCTATTCTCTCACTAAGTCAAGTGATTCCACACAAAAATATGGCAGATGTTTAGCATCAGGAATCAAAACAGCATTTTTGCACCACACAGCACATTCTTCTCTTCCAGATACCTTTCATTTCCTCTCTACAGGATATGGAGCAATTTTCCTCTTTTGCTGCTGTTCATGTGAACTCAGGAATCTGTGAATTATACCAGGACATTTGAATTCCCATGTAATCTTGTCTGAGAGGTAACGGGGCTTGATTCACTGATGTCTCATGCTTCATATTTTCTCGCCAAAAGATAAATACAGAGGTAATAACACTGGATTACTTCTTGTCCTTGATTTTCAACTTCTGTGATTTTCAACACCTGAGAAACAAGAGTTCCTGAATGCAATCTGTACTTCAGAGTAAGATTAACCATGGTCCAGAAATATCCTAATGGGTATTAATTTTTTCTGCAGAGGGGTCTGCAGGTCTTGGAGCTAAAGAAGGCCAGATTCACTGATGCTGGAGGTGAATATTCCTAATGACATCAGTGGGTAGATTCCAACTGAGATTCCAGCCACCTGTGGCCTTGGATTACCCTGTGGCATTTTCTTAAGGTGATCTAGCATCCTTTTATAAGGTCTCATCAAGCTGTGTACATGGCCCTCTTCACCAGACTTTTCACTGGCCCAGAGAAAGGCACGTGAGCATTTTGCTGAGCCCAGCTCACACCAGTCCCCACATTGTCTCTGGAGTCCCTCAGTACTGTTCAGTGCAAGGGTTGCTGTGAGACTGTATTGCCCACTGGAAAATGTCTTAAGTACACTTATGTGGTTCAGGGTGAAACAAACCAGGGAAAAGCTGTGCCTACCAGTCCCGATTACAAGCAGCAAAGAGGAATTAATTAATTTGCAGTCTGGCTCTGTCACAGAGACCCTGGGCTTTCCACACATTCTGGGTTTAGCACTGTGACACACTGTGTTAAAGCTTTAGACATAAAAAAATGAACACATTGCCTAACAGAAGATAAAAGAATGGCATGGCTGTCACATAAATTATTTAAGCCAGTAATTACTTTCTTTGCCCCCATTCACTGAATTAGTTCATCAAGAAATTAGTTCATCAAGAAATCAAAAAACAAGCTCTTTCTCTTCTCATGATGAGTCTGAGACCATAATAAATATGAGGTACATTACAAATCCATCACTGTGTGCACTCTTGTTACTAATCCTCATTTTTACTAAGAATTTATACTGTGCTGCCTGTGTTAGGCAAATCTTTAAAGGAATCTATAACTATTTGGAAGGTGCAGAATTCATGCAGAATTATTCTCTCTACTTTTTAGTGTAGCTTTGTGATTACAAGTATCTGAAAGCTTTTAAACTCAGCATATTTAACAATATAACATTCTCCCAGAAAAAAAGCCTGCTCTCTCTGCAAATGTTCAATTTTTCTTTAGAAGATTTAATGTCTTCTGTAGACTATAGGATTTTAAAAGCTTTACAGAAATATTTGGGTGCTTGCCCATTTTTGAAAAGGAGGGGATGGGACATTTTCAGACAGCTATGCAAAATAAGCCTCGTTTACACCAAACCCTTAACATAAACATATCATGCATAAGCTTAGCAGCTGTATAGAAGTCAGCAGAGAGAGTGGAAAGGCTTTTGAACTCATGTTTCCACATTGGACAGATCTGCAGTGTTAGTACTGGTGGCGGATGAGGGATAGACAAGACCAAGCATACTTCTGAGGTTTGTAACTCTGTCTTGTATGGCTTCCCTGCCAACATCTGGAGCTGGGGGAGAGGTGCTACACAAACCTGTATGACAGATTTCCTACCCAAGGCTTCCCATATGTGATGGGCAGCCTGAAGGGTCTTTGTTGGTTTAGTGGTGGACTTGGCAGTGCTAGGGTAGCGGTTGGACTCAATGATCTTAAAGGTTGTTTCAAATCTAAATGGTGCTGTGATTTTTTTATTCTATTCTTTGACCATCCAGAAAAGAATGACTACAATTTTTATGAAGAAAACTAAAAAAAATGGCAGCAATGTTGCAGGAAGACAATGTTCAGTGCTTGGCTTGAATCTTGCAGAGGTCCCTGCATATTTTACCAGACACTTGCTGTGTTCTTTCAAACTTCTCAGGAATGTCTGTAGCAGCAATACTGTAGGGCAGTATGTCATCCAGTGTGAGCATCCTGGAGGAAAACGCAGGTCCTGCTCTGTATAGCTTCCTCCCCACAGCTGACTGTTTCTTTACTTTTTCTGCTCAAGGTTAAAAGAAGGACTAAGGGTCAGTATTACACTTCATTCTATACATACTGTTTTCAGTCTGTAAGATTTCTAAGAAAGTTTTCACACTTTTGAAAATCCAATACACTAGAGAGATAATAATTCTACTCTGATTTACTCTATTCACACACTATGCTTTTGTATTTCAGATCCCTTATATGAGTTTGCCAGAGGCAGTAAGAGGAAAGGGCCTTTCTCAGAGGCAGAGATTGCAGATGACCTCATGCTGAGGAGACAGGATGCGAAGCACGAAGCTTCTGAGGTACCCATGGGTTACCACATGGAACTTTGGCAGGTTTGTGACACTTCTGTTTTGATATGCAATATAGAAGGTCCATATTCCTGGAGTTTGCTGGCAAAATAAACATTGTGAAGCACATATTATTACACACGTTGTGGACTCAGTAAAAATTTGGTTTTTCAAATCAGTTTTTCTTTCAGTACAGACTTTCCAGGATGAGAAGACATAAAACTCTATTCTTAAATTTTCACTATTTTCTGCAAGAAGATTTCTCAGTTGTCAGTAGGCAAGAGTTTTCTCTTACTGAAAGTGTAGCCACCTAAGTTGATTAATTGATTCAGTTCTTCAGGACACTCATCCATTTTAATACACATATTAAAAAAAAACAATGCACAATCCATTCTACTTTGGGGATTAAGATAAAAACACCTTCAGTCTTCTTTCTGATGTAAATACTGCAGTTGGATATTTCCCACTTTTCTCCAGAGAAAGTCTGTAACTTGTTGACAAATTGGTACTTTAATTAGTGTTCATGGTTCTTGCAAGTGAACACAAGGAAGAGAATTGAACTTTATCTGGCCTAGACCATATAGCAGCTACAATAATGTCTAGTTTTAGTAGGTAAAAGTATTACAAATAGGTCCTTAGTAATAAACTGGTTATTTGCTGAACAGAAGTGCTATACTGGCTGCTAATTACAACCCTATGTTTGATATGGTGCCAAGTACATATTCTCAGTATTAGTCCAGAAGGCACTGGTTTCCAAAAGATAAAAGCTCTTCCAGTAAATTCAGTTGTAAGACTGGTGTCTGAGACTAATGGCACCAGACAGCAGCTTAAAAAAGCTGTGGTACCTCCTCCTTAATCATTTGGATGTCTTTTTCCTTAGATAAATTAGGGGGTATTGACTAACATACTTGGGAACACAAACTCTGTGAACTACTCGTTGAGTTTGAGTTGATCTATGTGGGGATCAGTCACGAACCAGCAAGGCAACGGCGTCAAACATTTTACAAGATGGGAAAAAAAGTAAATATTACTAAATAGCAGTGATGCCATGGAAAGGGCAAAAGGTTATGAAAATTATTGGCTTGAGGAAGGAGTCATGTATACAGAGGGATGGAAACACTTGGCTAATAAGTGTGTGGCATTCCATGGCTGTGATATCAGAATTCCCAATACCAGCCAACTTCCCTTTTCTGAAATCTTCAGCAAATGCCTAAATTTCCCATAGATAAAGAAGAAAATCAAATGGGAAAGATAAGGTGATCCTTTCCCTGTAAGTAGGAAAAGTTTTTGTACTAGAGAACAGCACCACTATTCAGTTGCACGAACACAGCCTCATCAGTGCAGGTTAATATTTAAGGGCCCCAAAGAAGAGCCCTCCTTTTTCTTTGGATACATTTTTCTCTGGTATTTGGCCGGTGGTGCTTTAACATAGATGAATGACACCTTGATGACTTAATTTCTGTCCTGTTTACTGACATCTATGAGTTTTATTGTGTATTTTTAATCACCAAGTTCCTTAATATTCTTTATTTTAAGGAAAAGATCTTGTGGCTTTATTTTGTGGATATGCTCTGTCTGGATATGTGTCTGCTATGATTAATTGTGAGGCCTATTTCATACAGCAGTATACTGTAAAGTACCCTGCTGTCTCCATCTGGCTGCTCTGAATCTTGATGTGCAACCCTAAAAGGAGACTTCGGACATAGCATTTCTCTTTGTGTCTCTTGCCTCTTCTGAACTTCAGTCAGCCTGTAGAAGCCTTGTGGTTAACGGCCCAACTTACTAGATAGAAACAAGGGATTTTGCAAATTGTATTTTTTAGGTTACAGTATGTTTGTTTGAATTAATTTGTCTTGGAGAGTATTGGATGGTGAAGGGACTACAAAGTGCTTTTCCTACTGTAAGCCTTTGATATAAAGTGAAAAGGTTGTAAGTAGAAGGGCCTCAAATGGGCAGCCTTTGATGTCCCAACTGCCAAAGGAAATTCATGCCTGTCCCCATTTAAGCTTGTACAGAGACAAACATCTAAAAATATAAAAAGTGTTTTTTAATCCAGTGCATTGATGTGGATAGGAAATTATTCTCTGTTAGCATGGATGGACATGTTGTGGCTGTTTCCCGTCTAAGAGTAAGAGGTTTCACCTTATGGTCATTTATCCTGTTTATTTAATGCTACTTCTCAATATTCCACTCACTCATTTTGAATTCCTCAGGCACAGATTGTTCCTCTGAAATGCCAGTGAGCCTTGACAAAAGAAAAAAACCACAAACAAGTTCTGGTTTTACAAAGCTTTATATCTGAGAATCATCAGTCCTGCCATTTCAGCCACCTGCTGTCTGGTGTGGCACTGAGAACAGATACCTCGCCCTCGGCCCCTGTGGGTTCTTGGTTCAGGCAGCTGCAGTGAGAATCCTTCTACAGGCAGTCCAGCAGTGCGGGTTGCCAAGGTTCATCTCCTGTGTGCTAACCTACAGGGCCTCTGTGTGTGAGAAACATGAAAGTATGAGCCCTTTCCAATGGATGATCTAAGGAAAATTACATAAATGAAAATACAGCAGAGTCCAGTCATCTGTAGTTATAAATAACTTCTGTTGTTTGGTCAGCTGGAATCACACAAACATGCTATTGTTAGGGTCTGCAACTGTATGGATACAGACTTTAAAATGGGAATAATGTAGAAAATGAAAGGAGTAATTGACCAGATAAATGCTTCCTTTCTGTCTTACTCTGGCAATCTAACAGGTTCATCTAATATGAAGACCTGCAGTGCTATTGATAACTTGACCCTAGACCTTCACAAGGCGCACAGCTTTGTCAGTGCTGCCTTGATTGACGGACTTCATAGAAAAAAGCATCAAGCCACGATTTCTGCAAAAGGCAGGCACAGTTCTTTCCCTCACTTTAGGGACAGGAGTTGGATTAGAGTGGGGGAGTGGAGCAGGGAATCGTGGGAACAACAGAAATCATCCTCACAGGAGAAGGAGGAAACTAAAAGAGCCTTGCATCTCAGGTCAGCTTTTCTCTGTATTTCCCCCACCCTTCTTGTGAACATTAAGTCCATTTGCTATCTTCTTTTCCTTCCTTCCACTTTCTTCCCTGCAATACTTGGCCTGGGAACAGGGTGAAGGGGGTTATTTGTAGTAATAACCACAGCAAGCAAGAGGGTGGAGGTCCTTTGTGGCCTTGGCCAGGGAAGAGCTTGGAGGACGCTTCTTACAGCTGCCAGCTTGCTAGTCTGGAAGGTATGGAGAAAGGAATGTCTCTGATACACAGCACAGTAGAAGAACAGTTAAGCAAGCATTGGAAAGCCAAAGGAGTGTGTTAAGTCTGTGTGATGGGCCAAGCTGGTATCTTGGTGAGGGAATTGATAGATTGAGTGATGGACAGGCCTTAGGTGCAGGCTCTGCAACATCTGCTTATCAGATTGGGATCAACTTTTGTTCTGCGAAGATGTCACCTAATGCAAGAATTTCCAATGTTGCAATAGTGTGTTCAAGACTTCTCAGATGTGCTGCAATGTGGTGCCACATGCTCTAATAAAACATGCTGCCTGTACCTCACCTTGATGCAGCCTTTTGTGCCCAAAGGCAAAGAAGACACTCCTCATTGCTTCCTAAGAACTGAGACAGCTGGATGCTCTGGGAAGCTTAACAAGAACCTGGGGAGACATAAAGACTGCCTTTTTAGAAAGGGGCAGGATCGAGAGAAGAAGCAGATTTGGCCCCAGGCAATTTATATTTGTTCCTCTTCCCTTCTGTCTTGTGCAAATACTACTCTGCTCTCTTAATTTTGGCGTTTTTGCCCTTGCCTTGCAGACCTGTGAAGTGGGAAGTCGAGCAGGCAGCCCAAAGGCACCACCGCCTCAAGAGAAACAGGAGGAGGATGTGGAAATAATTGGAAATCGCTGGGTTCCAGAAAGTCAGCAGAGAACATGCCAGCACCCTTAAGCTAAGGAGGGACCTGGGAGAGGGTGCAGTTTGCATGTTTGGAAGGAGAGAGAAGTGCGTGTTAATAAGGCAGAGTGAAGGTCTGTGAACTGCAGGAGAAGCATTCAAGGTGGGAACCGCACCCTGTCTCTAATTCCCTCATCTAATCTGGCTGCAGCAGGAGCCCACACAGAAAAGCTCTTTCAATCCCCTTACTGTCAGCTGTCTCCACACTGCTTTTGGGCTCTGAGAAAATGTGATGCATGAGTGGTGTGTGTGTGTATGCTCTGTTTTGTGTCAGGTTATAAAGCTTTGAAGTTGAAAACTGGTTTTTAAAATAAATTTCCTCATGTTGTGAAGAACAAAGCAGCAAATCTGCTACCTGAAACAGCCCCCACATCAGTTAAATTATCAAATGCAAATGGCTTATTGGAGTAATTCAGGAAAAAAACCCAAATGACCTCTTAAGAAACAGGCTATACATTTGAAAGATTTATATTCTTCTCACTCAAGAACAGTGCACAAGTAATATGGATGTTCCCAGCTCTGCTGGCTGCCATGGTTTTTGTCACATTCTGGCAGTGTCAGAGAGATCTCCTATAGGCTGAGCAGAAGAGCTTTAGCTTGTTCCGCAGGACACTTGGCTGGAGCAAGGAAGCTTCTTCACAGCCTACAACTTCAACAGGTTATTTCATATGTCAGTTCAGCCAGTGCAGAGGGAGTGAAAATCATCCTCAAATACCCCTTCTTGGAAAGTCCTCTGAAAGGGTGGGGGGGACTTCCCAACTTCAGAGTACTGCCAAAACATCCTAATTCTGCAAACTCTCTCAGAAGAAATACTTTGTAGGACTGTATGCATTTCCTTGGGACACTCATCTGGGAAAAATTAGGAAAATTTATTTAATCAGGCATTGTGGCTAGGGCAAGGAGAATCAGAGAGCCACATGACCCATCTCTCATATATTTATCTGCCTGTCCTTTGTGGCTGTGTAGGATGGGGGGAATCCATCCTCTACTAATGTGCCACTGCAGGCTTAGACAGCCCAATGAACCATTCTGTTTGCCCTCAGGCTCCTTCAACTTACTTGAAATCAGGCAACAGAGCCACTTTCCTCTATGGAAGCTGCTCAGCAGGAGAAACAGGGAAGAGGTAGCAGCTGCTTAGAGCTCTCCCCTTTTGCATCCAAAATGCTCACTGGCCCTGAGGTGCAGGGAGGGGGAAAGGGTGATGGGAGGCAGCTGGGGAATGTGATGCCCTCTATATCCTTCCTGTAGTGACAAGCCTTATTCAAACACTTCAGTTTAAAAAGCTCAGAGTGCAGCTCCAGGAGAATGCTTTCAATTCATAATCAAATATGGGGCAATAACAGATGGATAAAACAAACAATTGTGGGGGAGGATGAGGTACCTACTCAAATGCTCTGGAGTGTGTTCTGGGAAGAAGACACCCACCGTCTACATGTTATTTCTCATTCAGGGAAATCCATGGGCGAGTGAACTTTGGGACCTTCTTCACTGTGCTAAGAAAAAATTTTGGAAGATGCCCCTCTATTTTTTTTTCTTTAGTGTGGAAACAGTTCTCATGTCCTTGCAGGCTTTGAAGCTCTTCCTATCCCTGCTGTATTACTCCTCTCCTTACATGAGGAAACTGAGCAAGTAGCTTGTCTTTCTGATCAGCACTAATCCTACCCTGTCGCTTTGCCAGGAGATGCAGCCTGCTGAGTGGAGCCCTGGCACAGCAATCCCTAAGTGCATTAGCGCTCTGCGGGCCTCATTATGTTACACTCCTCACCATCCCTGCTCCCCAAGCGCTGCAAGGGGCTCTTCTCTCCACTGGTGCACTGGGTTACCACTGCATGTGCAGCCAACTCCATTGTTCTCTTGGTGATGATAATGCATAGGTTGTTCCAGTAAAAAAAGCCTCCATGCAAGCTGGGGGGCTTCTCAAAGCACAGTGGGTCAGTTGCCAGACAAACAGCAGAATGCTTGAGGAGTCTATAATGATCTATTGTCTTAATGTGCCTGGCTTCCTATGGCTCGGGACTGCGTAAGAGATTTAAAACCTGCAGCAGACATGGGGACATTGGTAGTAAATGAAGGACCTGAAAAAAAATGTGAAAGGTGAACTTTCTCATTTCAATCTTGTTAATCAGTACAGGGTTACTAAGCAGAGTGGGAGGATCTCTGCAGTTGGCATGCCTGTGCGATGGTAGCTGCAAGTGAAGCACATCATAGCCTTGGAAATAATGTTCTAACTTCATGGGGAAATGGCACATAGCAGAACTTCTACTGTCTGTGCAGTCAGAGATCTCAGACCTTTAAGGTGTTTTCAACTGTGATCAGTTTCTGCCACCTGGTCAGCCAACCACAGATGCAATATCATACCAGTAGTGAGGTACAGGACAGAAAAAAGTGTAGTCAGTTTGACAAAATGATTATATATATTTCAAATCAGCATCAGTAGTTTAATTCTAGAAACCATGACAAAATGCTTTTTATTTTTATCCCCAAGTTCAGTTTTGGAGCTTTGCTTTGAAAATAGAACATTTTCTTGGCATGCCTCTACTGATTTCTTAAATGTACCAGTGGAGGAAACATCATGCTCCTGTGTCTTTAGCTTCTTTGTAATAAGATCCAGTTAATCAACTAAAGACATTAAAAATTCATTAGAGCATTTCAATGGTGTAGTCAATGAGGCCTGTTGTTTACCAAAGCATTTCCAGCCAAATAAAATAGTTTTTTTCAAATGAATATAATGGAAGACATTTGTTCAGAGTGCTTTGTATAAAATTGATTTTCTATTTCTATGCAAATTATTTTACACTTCTCTAGTGCAGCAGTAGGTAAAGTTAGGTAATAGGGTAGATCTGTGAGAACAAATCTCAGTTTCAACTGCCAAATTCCCCTTTAGGTCAAACAGCACAGGTGAATTACATCACAGTACTGGGGCAGTACTCAGCAACAAAAGAAGTTAATTGCAAGTGTTTCATTATTATCTTCATCATTAAGCATTTTTGGGTACCTAAAGGTCTACAAGTGAAAATATGGTGAGCCAAATTCTGCTCTGATTTCCTGATGCTGTCTCAGAAAGAAGAGTGATGATCCATATAAACTATCAGACCCCAAATTACTCTGATACTTACTTCTGACACTACTAGAAATGGGAACCTTTGGACAAATCAAAATTGTGTTGTTGAGACAAATGTGCCACACGAAAAGAACACATCAAGTCTCATTTTGAGAACACTAAATTGTGATCTATTTAATTTTTGGATCAGCAGCAGGTTAACTGATACTTAATTACTGTTCAGCTGCATGGAATGTGACCAAATCAAGTGTCAAAGTAGCTGATACAGTTTCTTATCACCCAGAAACTTACACCAGTTCTTCAAAAGCTGTTATCATGGAAATAACTCTGCTCAATGTGATTTCATTCTGCCTCTCAGTGTGGTTACTGAGAATGCTAGCTGGGAATCTGAAGTTAACCACAATGTCCCGGTACAATAAAAATTGAGCCAATTCATTAGATCTGCATGACCTTTCACAGGAATCTGGATTGGAGGTGACAGCAAACCTGACAATTGAGTTAAGACTCATGTTGGTGAGGAAAAAT
The DNA here is from genome assembly GCA_013398175.1 of Climacteris rufus. Lineage (NCBI taxonomy): Eukaryota > Metazoa > Chordata > Aves > Passeriformes > Climacteridae > Climacteris > Climacteris rufus. The sequence continues at coordinate 499,212 of VZRZ01004368.1, read as the reverse complement.
CGTATGAGGCTTGCTGCAGTTCCCATCAATCTAAATACAGTGGGGTCTGGTATTTTTGTTTGAAGGATTGTGTTATTTTTCTAAACCTATTTGAAAGGGTAATGGACATTTATGCTTGGAAGACTTGGGACCTATCTGAATTTATGAGAGTTCAGTATTTTAAGCTTTAAATTAGTATTTAAAATGTATGCTTATCTTATAATATAAAATCTGTGGTTAAACTTAGAACATAATGTTTCTCCAGATGTTTACATACATGAGCCAAACTGAGAAGATGATTGTTAAATAATTTGATACCCAGCTTGGGAGAATAACCTGGTTGAAATCTTTTCTGAACTATGAATCTTTAAAAAGAGTTCTCTTAAGTGCACCGTATTTTTCAGTTGAGGCCTGAAAAGACTTTGTAATCTTACAAGGACATACTTCATATACACACATTTAATATGTACTCTTAAACTTCCTAAGAAAGATATATAAAGTGTACTACTTTCAATAGTGTGATTTATCACCAGCAGAGCATGCTCAATTCTATTTTTTCCTTGCATTTAGAAATTTATTCTCGTCAGAACTACAGAAGCTTCCAAAGCTTCCTTTTCTTGTAAGGATGTGCCTGACCTTATCTTCTATAAAAAGCTCTGTTTTGGCTAATGCTCTATTTACATAGGAATGCAAACATAATTAAATGCTGACAGCAAGAGGTCTGTTTGGGTGAAATCTGAATGAATATCTTATAGCGATGCGGTTAACAAACCTTAGAAAAATAAAAAAAAGAGAAGCTGCACCCTCACACACTGGGCAGTGTTAGTAGAGGGTGTCCTGGAGGGAAGGTATGTAAACAGAGAGGTGGCAATGTTAGGTTTGTGGTGTTGACAGCAACATAAACAGCATAAAGAAGCCTTCTAAACAAGATCTCCAGCTGATCAGTGGAGCCGACCCACCACAGGCCTCCAGAGCTGCTGAGAAGGTGAGATGCGTTGCTAGAGGGTGCCTGTGTGTTCCACCAGTAGGGAAGGCAGGGAAGCCATGTTGTGAGGTTCTGTTCAGCTGTGGGGCTGTGAACAGGTGTGACCCCCAGAGGCAGAGTGGACCTGGAAGCTGTAGAGGGCTGGCATGTCAAAGGGGTTTAGCAGCACCAGGTCTTCTGCTGCCCCAAAGGTCAGAAAAGGAAGAAGTAGCCCCACTAAAAGTCAATTTAGCAAAACATTAGACTTTCTCTGTCGGGAAAAAACAGAGTGAGTGAAATCCTGACCTGCTAAAATCTGAAACGATATTACAGCTGATTTCAGAGAGTAGTAAAATACTAACATGTCCTTTTTGCTAAGTCTCTCTAGCCCAAGATGCATGTGTGATTTTTGAGAGCACAGAGAGAGACCAATACTTCTCTGTCCATCTTTCTCCTTTTCTCAATTCTCCCCTTGCCTGTTCTGTTGGAGTCAAAACCCAATCTGTGTTGTTGAAATCATCCATGGATGCTGAAGAGCAGCACTACATGAAGGAAATACCAATTTGCACAGTGTTGTGGAACTTCCTAAGAAAGGACGGTGGGCCCAGATACCTTCTTTTTTGTGTCACATGCCCTGGAAAGTAGCACTAAGTGAGATATGAACTGCCTTGAATAGATTCAGCTGTTGTGTTTGACTGTCATAAGTGGTGGAAAAGCATGTCATATCTTCCCTTAGGAATGTGTTTATTGGTTGAAACGTTACATCTGAACATACCATTTTTTACTGGTAAATTTAAATAGGGAATACATATATATTTGTAGGATTATATTTGGTTTTGCTCTTGTTAACACATTTATTCACTGTTGCCAATGTTTTGTACCTACCTGTATAAAGTTGGGCATTTAGATCCATATTTCAGTTTACAAAGAAGTGGTCTCATTTTCTAAAGTACTGACAGACTAAGAGACTTCTTGAAAAATAATTGTAGGAGCATCAAGTGAGGTGTTGACATGATTGCATGTAGATAGATGGGATCATAGTTGTTCATATAGAAACCATATCCATTCCAGAAGTTGTAGAGGTGCATCAATTCAGTGCTAATGTGCTGTGTCTCAGCAGCAATAGCTTGTTAGTAAGTGACAGCTGGGTTAAGAACAGAAGAAGAAACTGTTTTTGGGAAATTCTTAGGTTATGGTATTTCAAGGTTCTTTTTAGCTGCAATTATACCTACTAAATAGTGAAGTATTTAACAGCATATTTTAAAGTATTTAATAGCATATTTTATATCACCACCTTATTTGATTTGTAGTGTAGTTGATTAAATTTAGAAGACTATATAAGCTTGTCCTGTCTTTGTAGTTGACTGATGGAAGTAATTTGTCACTGTTTCCATTGCAGGCCACATGATTAAGCTCAGAGTCAAGAACACAACTGTGCAGATCTCAACCACTGGGACCATTGCTGTGCACCCAGATAGCCAAAAAAGGTAGAGACTGAAAGAAGACAGTATGATTTGAAATTAATCAAGATGTAACAACTCCCTTCTGTAGGCTGTGGTTGGGAATTCTCAGCTGAGCTGAGTGTGCCAATGGCTGATTCACAACTGCTGGCCTGTTTCTTCACTGACCTAACGCTGTGCTCTTCTCACAGCTGCTGAGTTGCTGATAAATCCTCTGAAGCCTAAAATCTTGGGTTGCCTGAGGTTAATGGAGCCCTGACAGTTTGCACCAGTCGAAGATCAGTCCCTGGGTGTCTGAACCCTACAGGGAACGTTCTTTTCTAATGAGCAAGAAGTTTGAGGGAACTGCAGGGACTGTGATCTGAGAATACTGGGGTGAAGCAACAGCCTAGACAAATGTTAATTCCTTTGGTAGCAGCTAACACATTTCCTGACTGCAGTGTTGTCCATGTAACTTGAAAAGAATTCTGAATGAGTCTGTCGCAGAATAAACTAGTTAATTAGATCATGGGAGAGGGCTTTTTTTCCTTGATGACCAACCGTTGTCTTGTCTGGTGGTAATAAATATACGACAACCACGAGTAATGGAAGAGCTTATCACTGCCAACAATACTGGATCCCAGGCTTTCTTTTCCATGGGCCAGTGAAGTGCACAGGCCACACTGTAGTTCAGAGGAAGAACAGACAGATTGAGAGGAAAGCATTGATTCTCCCTTCCAGCTTGGGCTTTTGCAGTGTTTCTGAAAAAAAAAAAAAAATTAAGCTCTCTGTAGAGTATTTCAGTTAATCTTTAGAGACCAGCAATAAAACGCTAGGACAAGTATGCAAGGGAAAAGATAGGACGCTTTGCATCAGGATGGCTGTACTTGGTAGATCTGCTTCTGATTAACATGCCAAGAAAGTACTTAGGTTGAAAGAGAATTTTACTAGATATTTTTAAAGGAAACTGTTTAGAAAAATGCCATATACTGACCTCTGAGAAAGATCTGCAGAATCAGTGTTTCCTTCCAGTTCACTCTGAGGTTTTACCTTTCTTCTCTGTCATGCACTCAATAGCAATAATAATAATACCAATACTTTCAGTGCTGCAACACTCTTTACTTCAAAGCACTTCACAAACACTGGACTAGATTCAGTCTGGTCTTCTATGGATATAAACTTTCTGTTGAAGTCCTGGCTCTGTTATACTGAATGGCAAATTTCCCACTGACTTCAGTGGGGTTGAGATTTCACTGACTCCTTGTCAAAGAATTTGGGCAAAGCAAACCTTCTGAAGGAGGTGAACGTGATTGCTGAAAGGAGATGAAACCTCTCTTCGCTGCAGGGAACACATACATTCTCAAAATGGAGGACAGGTACATCCAGGCTGTTAAGGGAATGAATGACAGAGGGAAGAAAGCCTGACCGATTATTCATTTCACAGTGTCTCATTTCTCCTAAGTCAAGCATTAGGACAATTCTCTGTTTTTGTTGTGCCCTCAAACTTGTAAGTCTCTGACATTTATATAAATATGACTATGGATAAATAGCTGCTTGACACACTAGCGTGGCTGACTGGTTGATAACTTTAGTTTTCCACTACTTTTGCTTAGCATTGTCACTTGCAGTTCTTCACATCAGAACAGTAGGAGTTTATGCCCCTTTACACAGGGGCAAACTGGTCAGGAGTCAGACCCTTGTGTGATCACATACATGCTCAAATGTGTTTTACTTTTTAACACTTAAAACACTGCAAGTATCTGAATATATTTAGTCCTTTTTATCACATTGCTCAGTGAAGACAGCCTTTAATGTCTTTTGAGGCTGAAGAAGGTATTGTATCTTTTCACAGATTTAGAGATTGCAAATGTTAAGTGTTTATTTTGTATGAATAAACATTGCTTTTATAGTTCTTTGATCCCAAAGAAACTACTAACCATATACAAGGCTGAAGAGGAGGCATAGCACTGAATATCAAAACTGAACAATGAGGAAGATAATAAGAAATAAAAATACTTTAAAAATTAGTTGAAACATTGAGCAATGTCAGCCAAGCTATATTCATTCCTTCTGATCAGGGCTCTGTACCTGAAATCCTTATCCAGGGTAGAATTTGTATGATGTTGCCATCTGCCTTTGCTTTTGAATGATCCAACTGAGCATTTCGACCCTCCTGGGGTATATAAACCCCATCTGTCCAACAGTGTCTGTTACCTGAGCTGCTCTCATTTTCAGATTCCAGTTGGTACATCCTGAACATGCCAAAGAGCAGTCCTGACATCTTGGCCTTGTTTTTCTTTCTGCTCTTCCATGTCCATATCTTATTACATGAAAGTATGCTGAGAGGTAGTTTGCCATGTAAAAATGTGATGAAAATTGAAGGAGGACTTCAGGTTTTGGCCACAGTTCTTTTTTTATTTTTTTTTTTTTTTATTTTTTTTTTTCTGTGTATAAGTCTTTACAGCATAGCCAGAAAAGAATGTGGAAACAGCTGAAAAGTGAGTTGCTTTTCTCCTCCTTAGGTTTAAAGTCATAATTTCTCCACATATTTTGGAAAAGCTGCTTTCCAAATATGAGCTTCACAGAGTTACTGTGGCTTTGTATTTGCATTCTGTGCCTCATCAGTAGGAGCAGCTGAACTAGTTTAAATTCTCAAAAGCAATGAGAAATTCACTAGAGACAATAAATCATAGACATCATGAACTTCTGACTAGTGTGAAGTCATTCAGAAATATATTTCCCACCAGATCTCTGCAGTCTGTGGTATTCCCATCAGGTGATTAATCCTCTGTCAGGGTGCAAAAGGAGACAAGGAAATACAGCAGATAAGGAACACAACATTGCTTATATTTCCAAAGTCTTTGGGTGATAGACTGCAACCAGTTACAATACTTTGCTTTGCATGTCTTTTAAAAATTCTAAATAATGACTGAGGTGATAAAGAGCTCTGAAGTATAGAGGTATGAATACATGTAGGTGTCTGTAGGTGTAAAAATTAAAATTAAAACCACTGCATTAGCTTTCCTGACTAGCTTAAAATAAATATTTTTTGATAGTTCTAAGCTTTTTCAGTTTTTTTTCCCTTTGGGCTGGGAAAGCAGTCCTTGTTGTGTAAGAGGAACACACAATATTTGAAATTGTCTGTTACAGTGATTACTGTCAGTGCTTACTCTCATAGGAAAACTTGGCAGCATTGGATGTTAGCAGATGCTCAAAGATTATGAGTAGAAGTCGAGAGAAGCACAGGTGTATAAACCCAGGAGAAGAGAATAACTCAATGAACAGAAATTATGATTAAGTACAAGAAAGACGAGTGGGTTGGTGGTGTTTGGGTGAAAGATGCAGTTTTTCTATTGCAGAGCTTGAAGAGATTTTGACTGAAATCAGGGATCTAAAAGAAAAGTGTGGATCCCCTTAAACACTATTTCCCCTGAACAACTTTAAATATTGTGGTGACTACTGCTTGACCCGACTGGCACTGTCTGAATGGGGAGGGGGTGGGAATGATGTTTGGAGTTGTTAAGGATGCTGACTGAAATACAGCGTGCCTCAAAGAAGCAAAGAACGGAAGGTGACCAGCTTTTGGCCTCAGTCCTTATCCCTTCTTGAATGGTTAAAAGGAAGAGAGTGGCACGCAATCAGAGCTGAAATTTCATTAAAGGCATGGAACAGATTGTGTGGCTCTCATTTACACCTGCACAAATTTGGGTTTGGTCCATGAAGCCAAACTTCACACTGGTGGAACTGAGCCTGGTGTCTTATGCCTGGTCTCTGAGTCTGGCAGCAGTGGCGGGCGAGCTGCTATCAGGAAATGGGGCATGTGTTTCTGTCCTCAGATCTGTGTGCTAAGTGCTAGGCCTGGCCTGACAGATGTTAAAGTGCCTCTGAGTAAGCAGGGAAATTATATACAAAAGTTTCCTATTACGGCTGGAATAAACAATTTCTTAACTTTCGTGTATGCTTGTCTTTCAGGGAGGCAGAGTGCTCTCACTCTGTAAGACTGCTGATTAATTGCCACAGTTCCTCTGGATACCAACACCTCTGGAACTTGCAAGAAACTCCTTTTCATACTACTACACTGACTTCTCAAAAAAAGTTTAAGTGCTTCATAAGCATAAATTAATTCAGCCAAACAGCATTTCTGTGATGTGGGAAAACCTGTGATGCTTACCTGACACCACTTACTTGGCTTGCTTAATATTACAAACTGAATCAGTGATGTAGATAAGAACCAACCTCGGGATCCCTATTTCTGACCTCCTTGCTTCATACAGTGAATGCAGACAAGGCAAACTCACAATACTCAACTGAACAAGTGGCTGGACTTTGACTAGTGCACCTTTGCACAACAGTGCAAAAGCAATTCCTTTCATGAATGCCTCCTCCCACTTCAAAAACTAGCTTTAGTGAGAGGAAAATATTCTAAAACACTCCTACAAATGTAGCACAGAACTTTATATGCTCTTAACTCCCCCCCCCAATAACAATGAGTGGCTTTATTTAACATTTAGAATTTAGTTTCTGACTTAGATGGCTGGGTTAGCTGACTAGGCTTCATATCTGGTTCCCTCTGGAGTCAACAGACAGGTGTGTTTGGAGGTTCTTTTAGAGGATGATTCAGAGCAAAAGTCCAAGTCAGGTGGTCAGAATTGAGCTGAGTGCCTAAAGCCTTAACAAACTCTTGTTCCTGATTGCAATAGGTGGAGCTGGGATTAATCTGATAGTACAATATATAAGAAGTGAAATATGTCTGACAGAGAAAAGACCAAGTGGTGATTATGTCTATGAAATGTTTGTGCATCTATGAGGGCTCTAAGCAGTAGGAATAAATTTATAGTGGAGACATTTATGTTAGATGCAACTGTCTAGCTTGATTTCCACTGAACACAATTCAGAAACTACACATTAGTTTTTGAAGGTTGATTAAAATTGCCAGTTTTGCATTAATAATGGGACCTGTTGTCATTTGCCCTCTCCATTACATAAAAACTTCTGCCAGACATTAATTTTCCAGTCAGGGAGGCTAAATGTATGTGAACATTATCTTAGGTATCTTGAATATCTTTTCCAAAGACAAGACAATGACACTTCTCTGTACAAGTTCAAGCATGACTCTCCCATGTTGCAAAGAACTGTCAAATTGAATAACAGGTACAGTGAAAGCACTTCTTTCCCAAACTATTCAAATGAGCATCACCTTAAATAAACAGAACCTGGCTAAGGGTTACATGAAAGATTTGTCATAGCAAGAAGTAATATTTGAATGATAATATCTCTTAATTTATTCATTATTTAAATTTACTCTTTTAAATAGACCTAGAGCAGTCTTTCCCAGGTAACCCCTGCGATAAAGTTATCAGTCTCTGTCTCTCATCTTCACTGCATCCTGTTGTAAATAATGCCTTTGCACATGGTATCTCATACCAGTGGTGATTGCAGTAACTCTTTGGCTCCCAGCAGAAGTAATTGGGGGTGTGGTTAAGCCAGGATGCAGTGAACATGATTCATACAAAAAACCTCAGACCTTGGACTGGTGGTAAGGGATTCCCACGTTTATTATGTGGGAAAGTGTTGAACATATTGTATAAATTATACAATGGAGCTGAAAGATTGGGATTTCCCTGTGTTAGTCAGTTGGTTACTACACTAGATTTAGACCGTCATTAGAGAAGAAAATAAAAACCTTTCTTATTATAGACAGCAAGACAATATTCAGACAACTTTTTAATTAAGAGAATCCCAGAGAAATTAGAAAGTGAAGCAGAAATTGGAGGAACAACTGATTTGCTTTTAAAAATAACCACAACCTTTACAATGAAATGGTTTGATACTTTTTTTCTTTTGCTTGAAAGCAGTGCCTCTCTAGCAATTCAGTTATATTGACAGAAGACATGACCTTTTTGTGGTATTCAGGGCATTTACGTTGTCTGACTGATTCTACTTTAGTCATCTGTTAAGCTGCAGTTTGGAGGAACCCAGGTTCCTCATACTGTCAGTGTAGAGGAGGCAGACATGATTCAGAGAAGCCAGGCTAAATGCCTAAAGGAATTTGAAGGAGATGTGTGAATACCACCTGTGCTTCTACTCTGAGCCTCATTTTTCAGTAATTTGTAGTTTTACTGTAAAATTTCTCTTGAAGCTCAAAGTTTGCACACATGAAATCAGAGACTTATAACAGCCACCAATTTGTAACAGCTGAGGATCTGGCCCAGGATCTGTAATTTTGTTTTTAATAGCTATTTGGAAGAGATTATTTTACAACTTGTTCTAATACGTACATTCCCAGTAGACTGCTCAGGTAATTACTTGGGCTGTAGTTCAAATATTCCACAGTTTGAAACATACTTGCAGAAAAATCTATTTTTCTATGTCCAGAGGTATAGAATAGTCACTTCTTTAGCACGTGTATCTATTCCTCTGCAAAAAAATCCAAAGTTGTCAGTGCACAAATGAACATTTAAATGTTTTCAGTTTGTATTTGAGGACATATTCGGAAATATGTCCCTTTACATAGCAAAAATTTGTTACCTGGCAACAAACTAGGTTACACAGAATAAAGAAAAAAATGAAGAAATGATCATGAAAAAGAAGTTGGAGAAAAGTCTTATACACCATCTTGAGTGCTGCTTTCTCACGGGCTTATATGGAAGATATTACTTTTCTACCTGTAACTTTCTCTTATGTTCACAGGTCAGTAGGGCTTAGTTTAAATTTCTATGCTATATTTATGTATATATTTCTATTATGTATCTCCACAATTAATAAGAAGTTAAAGATCTCTGAGCCACAACAAATTAAAGTGATATTTCAAACAAGGCATTCAAGCTTGATAATTTAGTGCTTTAAAGATCCTCCCTGCATAAATGTGAAATTATTCTTAGCTGGGCACACTGGATGCATAGGACAGCTTCGTAAGTTAATTTTCCCAGGTTAGAGTCTTGACAAACTGCCTCTGTTTGTATTGTGAAATGTATTTCTCAGCCCTGCTCCTGATTTCCCATGGAACCCTGCCCTTTATATTAGAAGTGAATAATTAGATCACTGGGTTTAATGTTATTATGCCGCTTGCCAAGGTTTGGTATGCTATCACTTGCTAGAAGGTGTTCTCGGTCACCCTAATGATTCTAAGGCAGGACCGAATCTTTACTTTCCCTTGGGAATCAACCTCAGGGTGGCGTCACTCAGTCAATGCATGACTTTTCTTTCAGGGTTTAACAAGCCTCACCAAAGACTAAATGGTGTATTGTAAAACCAGACCTGCAAAGTCTCACACACCTAACAAATGAGTCCCACTCCTTTTTGCTTAAGGAAAAATTCAAACAAAGGGAAAAAAAAAAAAAGTCTTGCCTAAAGGGATTTCTCAGTGCTATTAGGGAAAAAAAAATCAAGTCAAACAAATCATCTTTCTCATACCTGGAGACTCAGTGACATTATCTTTTGCATGACACCATAACTGTGCTTTGGTGGTAGTGATTAAATGCTGTTCAGCAGGCTAAACCCTGTCTGAGAAGTCCTGTGTTTAAGAGAAAGGACTTTGGGAAGAACGGGTTATTTGGCTTGCTAGCAGTTTAAAAAAAAAAGAATAACAAGAGCTTGGATGAGATTTTGAGAAGGATTTTTTACTTCTTGAGAAATAACTTCAAGAGAATTTAAAAATAAATTTTTCTTTGATCACAGGATCAAAATGCTTCAGATTGGAATGCTGTAAAACATTTAAATGGTTAAATAGTATTGATACCTGAAATGTTTAAAATATATTCTTATTTTCCCCCTATACAAAATAATTGGGCAAAATAGCTGCGCATTACACAGCGCCTCTATTCTGAAAAAGGACTGTAGCTGGCAATTTTGTATAGCTCCATTTAGAATGACCTGAATTTAATACTGTCTCAGAAGACAAGCCAGGAATAGACTTTTTTTTCTGGTACATCATGTACTTTTACATGCTATAGGGCACATGTGAGTGCTCTAAGGAGAAGACGAAACTGGAGCTAAAGAAATTCACCATGATACCAACAGCATCTTTGAAGCAAATGGCTGCTGCAAGTTACAATATCAGTGCTTTGTCTTTATTCCACCTGCACATTCATTTAATCTAAGTATAATGAATACCCTCCTAATGTGAAATGTTTAACCTCTAAAGAACCCTTTGTAGATACAGCCTTACCTTTTCATTTCACACACCTAAACCCTCACTCTAATCCAGCCATCCCATCCCTCCCCCATCCCCACACAACCTGCATGGGGCATCCACTTGTAAATAATAAGACACATAATTAGTCATTAATACACTAGAGGTTAATGAGTAGGTATAATCTTATTAACCTAATGGGAGTTACAGGTGTAACTTGTAAGCAGCCCTAGGCTGCCAAAGAGTGCAAAGGAGTTATTGCTATCTTTAAATAAAAGTTAAGTAAACATGATTCATGTCTAAATTTTCTTCATGTAACTTGACATTCCAGAAAGTTTTATTTTAGCTGAGATGCTTAGTTGCTGCAAGCAAAAGGCTAGGAGGTTTGTCCTAGCTGAAATTTCTACTCTAACTGATGCTGTTGATAGACTTCTCCTATGAAACCCATAGACATTATGTTTTCCTTTATATATTGTAACCTTTTGTTGTTGTTTTCTAGTAATTTGATTGGAAAATAAAATTTTGTAAAATAGCTATACATTTATAACTCAAGATCACAGGGAAAATTCCTGCTGTGTTTTAGTGCATTAGAAAATTTAAGCAAATGTGACTTTCTGTGAAATGTTGTGCATGGTTGTTGCTATCAACATATACATTGTGCATATATTGTACTTTGCTGCTGTGATCTCAGGAACCACTTGTCTCTAGCCTGGTTTGGTTTGGAGCCAGCAATGCAACTATTTACATCCACAAATACGAGTATTAATGAAAAGCTTTTAATTTGTAATTGCAATGAACTAGTGAGCTTCCAAATGAGACTGACCTCAGACATACCAGGTAGTTTTTCTTCATTTTTGAGGCATAATTCTTTAACAGATAACTTTTCATGACCATTTAAAGAAAAACAAATCTTAGCTGTTCCTTAACTAATTTGATTGCATTCATTGACCAGAATATTTCTCTGTGATAGCCAAAGGTGCAGTATGTTTAAATGTTCATTAAGTTCCACAAATTAATTACATAAATTTCATTAACATATTACTGAGTGAGGATTTGCATCATATTACAAAAAATGCTTTGTCCTATATTTCTTTTCTTAGAATGCCTCAGAGCTTTGTTTAAAATTATTAAACACTACTTGTGTCAATTACAACTTTTTATCACGAAAATGCAGTGCATTTACTAGATTTTTCAATAGCATCTTACTTTTTTTGAAGAAACAGTGCAAAATGTAGCATTCTAGACCTTTGATGTTTCTGGAAAATGAATAGTGACTGCAGGGCAACTCCATCTAGCTATGGGTTGCTCGGGTCTCATGGGAGAAAAGTCCTATTCCATCTGCTGCCAGCTGGGAACCTGCTGCTTCCCTCTGTCTGCCTTCTCAGAGTGTTTCAGCTGCCTCCTTGCCAATCCCAGTCTCTCCAGACAGGCCGTGGAGCAGCAGATGGGAGGTGGGGCAGCACAGCAGTAAGCAGAGCTGGAGGTTTGCTGGCAGGACTCTCTGAATTGCTCTAAGTACTGAAGCTGGCAAGGGTGAGGGTGAAGCAGGTGAAAGGGTGTAGTCACTTAAAAAAAAGGATGGGTGGAAAAAAAGGAGTGGGAAAAGGGATTAAGACAGTTAATTTATCAGAGATGGTTAGAGAGATGGTATTCACAAATATATTTTTTTTGCCTTCAAGCTTTATTGCTTAATGATAAAGATATCTACCCTTGATTTCCTTAGGGCTGTCTGAGAATCTGAACTAAAGATTGCCAGAGATTTCTCTTCAGTCAATGACTACTAGGACTGGCTCCTCTTTCAAAAACACTCTCTGCTATGTATCTTGTTTTGTGTTCAAATGGTACTGTGTCTAGGCACAGTAAAGTGACATGGCATTCTTCTGTCCCTCTCACTCTTTTTTTTTTGCTAAAGTACATATAAAGGTTTTGCTTACTGTAGTACACAATTGGCATACCCAATTAATGATTAAAGAAGAAGAAGAGTTCAGGTACAATGATGTCAATGGGTGTTTTCCAATGAATATAGGAATATAAGACTGAAGGAGAACTCTAGAGCAACAGTCCTCTGTTGTCACAGACAACCACACCACAGGGCATTTTCATGAACCAATCTAGCTTCATCTAAAATTTATGTTAAAATTTTTGCTCTCCTATCAAATGATTGTACCAGAAGTTTCCTCCTTTACTATTTAGAAGCCTTTCTATAATTATCACATTGTATTGATCTCAGAGGCATCGCAGCTTTTCTTCTAGGTTAACATCTTCAGAGGGGATGTGCACCTGCAACTTTCACTGATGACCTTACCTTTGTTTGTTCCCAAAGCTGGGAAAATCAAAAGCAAATCCCCCTATGTTCATTATCAATAGTCTGAAATAAAAAACATTCAAGTCAGGAATGAATAGAAATTTTATTGTATCACTGATCTCTCCTATGCCTTGATATAGATTCAAACCCCTCAAGATTATAGTCTTGAAATGGAGAGGCATCATGCATATGTAATTTTAAACAGTAAGGACCTATGCTGTTGGCATTATCATTCAGTAAAATGTGCTGACTTGAGGAACATGAATGCATTGTGCAATGCCTGAGAATTATCTCTTACTAATTAATGCCTCCTTGTTTGTAATCTCATGGGAAATATTTTTTCCTGTATGGCTGGAAGGAGCATATAGAGGAATCCTTAAGGTTGCCTTAGTATTTTCTCTAGGGTTTTTTTTTTTTTTTTTTGTGTATGTGGTTTTTTTTTTTTTGTTTGTTTTGTTTTTTCTTCCTTTTTTTCTTTTTTTTCCCCCCAGTGGAAGGCCTTAAAACAAATTTTCCATGTACATATTTTATTTTGGGGGGAGGTCTGTAATCTTAAGTCGTAAGTGTAACCTAAAACCTGGATGAATTTTAAAAAGAAATTCCCTTCTAGCTAAAAATAGGGCTAATTAACTTCCATAGTTAGAAGTCTAGCTTGCCTCCCTTGGCTTTCTTCTTTCATGGATGCAGTGAGTGCTGACTTTGCAGTATCAGCAGATTTAAGTATTGCCTCAGGTTTAGACTTTTTCTAACTTCTCTTTTTTTTTTTTTTTTAGGCTTGTTGTTTAATATTAAAAGCTGTATAAACAAGGCAATATTGGGTTCTGACAATGAAAATAACTTGATGCAGATATGTAACTTCTATGTGTTAGTGTTTGCAGAGTCAGAGCTCTGCAACCATTAAACCCAGCTAACACCATCAGAACTGCAAATAGCTATTAATTCATCTCAAATAAAAGGCTTGATTCTCATTTTTTTTGAAGGACATTTACATATTCTTCAACAAGGTATAAAGAAAAATAAAGTCTTTAGTGCATTGTGCTACTGCTTTATTACTATGACCATAATAAAGATTAAATATAAAATGTATGCTTGTCCGCAAGCTTACATGAAAAGCAACTTGATCAACACTCTTTTTCTACAAGAACTTTTCTTAACTGCCACCTTATAACAATTTTTATTAAAAATCTCACTTTGTCTTTGATAAATGTGATACAAGAGACAGGACTGTCTCTAAAAGCCATCTAACTGTATTTCCTGTTCAGAGGTTTTTCCCTGAAACACTTTCTCAAAGCTGGGATTTGTCATAGCAGGTTCCTTCTTATCTGATAGCAGCTGAGCATTTTCAGTCCTTTCCTGGAGACAGCTCTTCAAGGGGCTGGTCCACAAGCAGAATGGTTGCCTCAGGAACTGGTATGCTATCATCAAAATGAGCATCACTGAGTGTTATTTTCTTGTCAGATGACCCAGTGAAAGTTAGCCATAGTTCTCCCACAAAAATTACTAGTTTTCTCCTCAGTCTTTATTAGATTTCATTGTAGATGCAAAAGAGCATGGTGTCAAACAGCTGACTTTATTTAATTAGCAAAACTGACAGTGCTTAGGTGGGATGGAACTGATTAATAAAAAGAATTCTGAAAAAGATAATTTAGTTAAGAGTAATAAGCAAAACAATAAAAGGTATTAAAACAGGCTTTCAGTGATTATAGATCTATTTTTCTCAAGGACTGTCAAAGCTGTCAATCTGAGTGTCTCAACATCTCTATCAGATATGAATTCACTTTTACTATCATGATTATTGAAAGGAAAGCCAAGCCCTCTGTTTTCAAAATGGCCTTTAATTTTGGTTCACACAATTTTAGTTCCCTAGTTTCAGATACATAAGGCTTGACAACTAGTACTACTAAACAAAGCCTGTCTAAAATAGGGGAAAGAAGAGGGAAAATACTTTGCAACATATTATTTTCTGTCCCTCGCTCCAAAATATAAACCATCAAAATTGGCATGTGAATTTCCATTTCTACTCTTTCTATCTCTCCTACAATAGCTAAACAGGTATTTTTACATAATAAGATTAGTATAGTATGTTTCAGTCTCCCTAATTTCAAAATTTTCTGGTGGATATTTCTTATACTGATTTTGGGAAACTTAGCTATGGACTCTTTTTTTTCTGTCCAAAACAACTGTTTGCAACAAACCTTTCTTCTCCTGTAATGTGTATAGTATTTTTGGGGAACATTAGCAGTTTCTCTCTGAACAATAGGAAGACTGTGTCTTAGAAATCTCTGGAAAGGATTTAGAGGTCAAAGAAGACAAGTCACTCAACATGAGTTCCCAGTGAGATATTCTGGGAAAAGACTGATGTGGTCCTTTGATATATAAGAAGGGGAGTTGTGAGTAGCATAAGGAGGTGTTTTTACCTCTATTTGACACTGGGGAGATTAACACTGAAAACGCTACATACTGTTCCTGTCTCTTAGCAATGTTGTTGTAGCTACAGTTGTCTAAAGATATGAGAAAGATTTGTAAAAAGGGATGCATGTATCTTTATTGGACCAGATAAGGTACTTAGAAAAATACAGAAAAACGGTTTGGCATATGGGCCTGTATTCCTATCATGATGTCTGCATTAGGAAAAATTTGCAATAGTGCAGCAAAGATAAATGAAAATTGTTCCAACCTGTGAAAAAAGTACAATAGGTTAAGAAAGAGAAGTAACTCAAGATGTTGATCATATAAAAAAGAATACTGTGTGCATTAATGTTTTCAGTTTGGAGCAAATTCTGGGTGCTAAGGGACACTCTGAGTTGGAGATGAAAGTCATACTGAGGAGGAAAAGAAAAACAGAAGGAGGAAGAGAGCAGCAACTGATTAAAAAAAAAGAGGCAAGATTATTGAAGAAAAAAATATGCAAGTAACAATGCCATGTGTATTTGTGCATGCATGTATATGTACAGGTGCCTCCAGAAACTTTTGAACATGTTTCTCTGCAGTCACTCTTGGTGGGAGGTGGTCTGAGAAGCAATTATGTTTCTACAGCTTTCATGAAAGCATTTGATTGGGAAATCAAATGAAACCTCTCTTCGAACAATCCTGACAGAGAGATCTCTGGTGATCTGAAGTACTGTCAGGGCCATAATGTGACTTGTCACATTAGTAAGACACAGGGTTGGGGAAGAGACCTTAAAAATGTTCCGTATATGGGAAGAAACTTTAATCAGAGCTCACAGCTTGTTAGGCATCAAAGTCAATCAACCATGAAACACGAATCCATAGGGAACTAAGCTTTATTAGTACCAAGCCTATATCAGTTGTGTAATACTTAGGGTGATTAGCTGTAGGGATAAACTTCCAAGGGAGAAGTGGGTTTGCCATCTTTTGAAGTCTTTGGATGTCTTTTTTGGAAGACAGTGAAACACAAGTAATTGGGTTAACAACAGGAGTAAGTGAATGCAATTGTATGGCCTTTATAACAGAGAAGGAGAGCCTGATGACCTAATGATTTCTTCTGGCCACAAAAATCTATGAATCCACAAATTATAAATGGAAAGCATCTCAACAAGTCTTGTGAGGAATTGGCACAATGTCATCCAGCTAATTAACTCTATAGCTACTGTCAAACGCTTGTGTACATCCAGTTGAAGGCACCCCAGCCTGGCTACTGGGTTAACGCGCTGTGCTCTAACATCTTTCATTGTTGTCAGTGGAATGTTAATCGATGACGGCAGCACAACAGGGGTGAGGATGGACAACTGGGAAAAGTTTAAGATAATGTCATCAGAACTGAGTGCTGTCACAGTATAATGGTCTCCTGCTGGTACTTAAATGCAGAGGAACTCACGGAAAATTAAACATCAAGGCATGTTCATTTGCAAAGCTGGAGATACGGATCCTATGGCAATCTCCTGTTACAATGGGCTTATTTCTGCTTTACTAAAGGGATGTGGAATCAGTGGACCAATATTTGTAAGGTTTTTCCTACATGGCCAGAAGCCAGGTGTACTTTATTGTGTACTTCATTTAGAAGACAGAGCATTTATCTACTAAATTAAAGATTAAAAATTCAAAATGGATTTGTATTCTGCTGTTAACTCTGCCATGATTATGATCTCCTTTAGCTCCTGGACCAGGGGCACTTTTGATGTCAGAAGAGTCAATGCAGAATAAGCACTTTAATTCGAAAGTACCTCACAGTTTGGACATGGTAACAGCACTCCTCCAGCCAGTTACTAGTACTTAATTGATAGTAGTTTATTAGGACGCAATGTCTTGATCCGTTTGTGTTGTGTCTCCTTATGTAAGACCTACTGCATTGCAGGCCCACGTATCATGCCAGAAGTTTAATGAAAATAAACTTGGATTTTCTCAGTGGACTTTAAAGGAAGTAAGACAAAGCCCTCAATTTCCCTCTCTGTGCAGACACCATGCAGCACTTTATTGTGAGAATTAGTTAGGACATGCTAAAAGAATACAGAGAGAAAGATGAGATTTCTATATAGTCATATGACTCCAGGACCTAGTACTTCAAGAAAAATACTCATTATTGTAAGAGCTGAGCACAGAACAACCATGAGAGTTGGCAAGGATGATCCACAATTAATAATGTATGACAGGTCCAGTAACTAGCAACAGCTACTTGTTATTCTCTTGTTAGCTATGAAACCATGTTACATTTGGATTTGGTTCCCATAAATATCGAAGCTTGTGAGTATCTGGATCTAGAATTTTGGCTTGGATTCGATTATAATTTGAATGTTATCTGCCTAGCTGAAGCCTTTTAAATCTGTATCATTTAATACAGGGCAGCCACCTAGCATAAATACTGCTGTGTGACTGCTGGCATTTCAGTAAAGTGTTTTTAATCCCTTAGTATTTTTTTAGACTTGCCTATACTCATCTGTTAATAAGTTTGTTTTAAACCAGCAATTTCAACAAACTTTTTGAAGAGGTTTTCTGAGGAAAACATGTTTCTCTTTTAATAGGTATCTGACGTTCTTTTAGTCAACAATGAATCATTTAACAGAATTGTCACATGGTCACCTCTGAGTCACCTAATGCGGGATTAATTTATCTGGTGGATAATTCTTCAGTGCTTCTGTAAATTTTAGCAGACTTGCTGCCTTGGCGAGAGTAATACCTTTTGTTTTCAAATTTTCAGGGTATTTTTTGTAGTTTTTTCCCTCCCCACTGTGTTTTCTGACACTATGTAGGGCTGGAAGTGGAAAAGTTTGATGGAACAGTAGTCTTTCAGCATGACACATTGTATGTAATCTTTCACTAGTGTCCTTTGTCCTGCAACAGCTGACAGAGTACCTGCACAGCAAATGATGTTTTCCAGACACCAGTGAAAGCCTGATGTTATTTCTTAAGAATGCAGCAGTTACACTACAAACTGGAATGACACCACTTTAAAGCTAATTCCTCCACTGGTTTCTCACCTGCCTTGCTGCAGAAACAGTTGCCCTTGCTGGCTGCAGTGAAAATACCTTAAAAATCGGCTACCAATAGCTGTAGCTTCTCCACTTCTATGAATGCTGAGAATAGAAAATGCAGTCCTCAAAATGCAGAGATATCATTTAGGAAAATGCCAGGCTGATAGTGCTAATTACATGTGCAGAAAGATAAGAGTGCTGGAGCTGAGCCTGATTCTGCCAAGCTATGCTCATTCATAAACATGAGAGCCACCTTTCAAACTGTGCATGTCCTACTTCATATTGGAGGCAGTGGGAATCATTCTGGTATGTTGTCCTGTCAGCTCTAGCACATAACTGAACAGGAGCAGGACTGGCTTGGTATCAGAAGCTGAGGGTTCCTGGAAAACACTTAAATACTGCAAGAAATGCTTTCAGTAATAATCTCTGAAATGTGCGAGGTGAATTTATCAGATTTTGTGTACTTCCTCCTTGTCTCGTATCCTAGTAATACATATTACTGTCACACTATAGCAAGAGATAGACATCACAATGAAATCATCATTATGTCTGTATTAGCCTTCCTGAGCTAGTATTGCAGGAGTGATAGAACTTTAAATGGTAGCATTAGAGCTTCAGAACTGTGGAAAAATATTGTACAGAACTCTTGAGTCTGTATTTCCTTGAGTACAGAGATATTAGTCCCTTTTTTCTTGGCAGAACTCCTCTTTTAATAATTGTATTTGCCCATCTAATTTCCAACCTGTCATTTCAGTTGTAAACAGAATCTCATTTAACTTTCTCCCTGATACACTACATATTTATTTTAACCAATCAAAAAAAAAACCCCAAAACGAAACAAATGCAGTTTTGTGATGGAGGAATAATTAATTCTAAGATGGAAATACCCTTTAACTTGAGTCTGCAGGAAAATAGTTTGGGTATTTTTCACTGAAAGGGTAGTCAACCACTGCGAGCCTGCTTCCCAGGCTGCCTTGGGAAGTGATGGAATCCCCATCCCTGGAAGTGTTCAAAACATGTGGATGTGGCACTTGGGGACATGGTTTAGGGGTGAAGACAGTGGTGCTGGGTTAATGGTTGGACCTGATCTTAGAAGTCTTTTTCATCCTTGATGATTCTATGATTATATTTTGAGGTTTATTCTTACAAAAGCTCCCCTTCCCTATTTTGATTCTGTACTTAAGTATCTTTGATTTCAGAAGGGTGTGAAAGCTAAAGCTAAATTTAAAGCTAAAATGTGTGAACTGCTCTCCTGAGTACTGATGTGTTCCTAACACAGGACCAAAGGTTATAAATTGCATTGGTATTCTTAGAAATGCAAGAACTGTTCATGTTTCATTGTATCTTCTCCTTTAGGATAACAACCATGCTACTGAATAGTAAGTAATAATAATACAGAAATCCATTAATTTGTGTGGGCGTATTAGTATGAATGAGCTCCAACCAGACAAAAAGACTGATGAAAATTTGGAAGTGATGTGGAAAACATGTCAGAGATAGGCTTGTATGATATATAAATGGCCTGCCATGTTGAGAAAATTGCATATATTTAGCAAGTGCTATTACTTATATTTTCAAAATGCCTATTAAAATCAACCTCTAAAAAAAAGGTAAAAAAAAATACTAAAATCCTTCAAGCAAAAGCTTTGAAATTGTACAAATCATTGTCATCGCCCCCGTCACTAGAGCAGTGCTCTGGCTGTGCTTTCGGCAGACCAAGTGCAGGAAGTTTGGCGCGGGAGCTGTGAGCGGAGGCCCTGTGACACGTGGAGGTGTTGCGGCTGATGCGTATCGGGCACCGCAGCAAAGGCAGCGCCTTCGCGTCCCGGGCCAGCGTCTCGGCTGGGTGGGGGCCCAGCTGCAAGCGGAGATTCGTCCCGTGCCCAGGCATTTTGGCCTTCTGCGGCTCCGAATGCCGTGGCCTTTGCAGTGGGCAGAAAGGGAGCTCCTCACCGGTTCAGCCCCAGGTTTCCCATGGCAAAGTCTCAGATGTCTCGTTCCATAAGGCCATTTACTCTTGGCGTAGCAGCACAGACACAGCTCGAGCCGGTGCCTCCGAGGAGAGTCTCTCCACCAGAGAGTCTCATGAGTGGTCTGACTGGCAATTTTCCTTAACAAGAAAATGGGAAAATGAGAGCGCTTGGTGTGTCCCGTTCGAAGCGCTGGAGAAAGCCCGAGGGCCTGGCTCTTCCCTCACACACACAGGGACTGCTGGAGCCGGCGGTGTTACGGCTGATTTAGAGGCGATATGAGACCAAACGGGGCCTTTAATGCGACTGGACAGGACGGGATTAGATGAACCTCGGGTGCAGCCGCAGGGATTGGAAGGGGATTTCGGCGGGGGACCGAAATCATCAGTGAGCGGAGCGGGGAAGGGATGGCGTGCGCTGGCCGGGCAGCGCCGCCGCGGCGCGCTTGGGCCGGATCATTCCTGACACGGGGAGAGCGGGAGCAGCCGCGGCTCCAGCCTGTCGGCCGCTCGGCAGGTTGATGGATGTGCTGGCCTGCGAGCGCTCGCCACCCCGGCCGGTCCAGCCCATCCACAATGAGTTACAGTTTCCCGGTCTCCCTCCCGGCACCTCCTCCCCCTCTTCCGCCCCGCGGCCGCCCGCCGGTGCAGGGCTGTCCTCGCACGGCTGGAGCTGGGCTGCCCCGCCGGCTGCCCGCGCTGCACGGCCCTGCCCAGAGCCTGGGCCCGGGCACCGCCGCAGGCCGCCCTCAGCTTTCTCAGCGGCAGGCATTTTCCCCTCTGGCTGGAGGGGATGGAGGTTTGACTGGAGAGCGGATGGTGCACTTGTGTCGCCGGGGAGCTGGCCCGTTCCCACCCCTCCCCTCGCCGTGGCGGCTCCCGCTTCTCCTGGGAATGTGTCCGCAGGGGAGCCGTCCTCCCGCGGGGCGTCCCGAGGAAGTGCGCGGCACGGCCGTCTCCCAGGGAAAATGTGCTCCAGCCCTGACGTGTTCCCACCAGCTTCTCTTTTCCTCTCCACGCATCTGTTTTCGTTTTCTTCACATTTATACTTTAAAGATGATGTTCGCCCCTCCACATCCCTTCCCTCTCCACCCCCCGTCCCTCCCCCCAGGAAGATGAATTTCATCTGGGCCTTGAAACAGGGCAAGGAACAATAAATATTTATGGGCACCAGGGGAAGGTTGAACTGTAAACCACCACTTATCCCTACATCTCTTATGAAAGGAATTAGCGTTGCAAAATTTACATTAGGAAGAAAAAAAAGGAGAGAAGCATTTCTATGATGTGAAAATTCTATACCTCATACCTATTTAAACTGGAGCAAATACCTCTTCACAGGGCCAAATCTGGGGCATGGCCTTTAATCTGTAACGGCCAAATTAAAACAAATGGCCAAAATTAAACACTCCAGCCATTGCTAAATGTGAAAGTTCAAGTGATGAGGAAATACGTGTGTAGTGCATCACTTTTCCAGAGTTTTATTTGAATGAAGTCTTAGGGAGTTTTTTTGAAACAGTTTTGAGCGTACTCAGAGATACGGTACCGATAAAGATACATAAGAACATAAAAATACCAATGTATGCAGCCAAGCACAAACAGCTTATATACCTCTAAATCCAGAAGGGGCCATAATAACAGTGTTCAGTGTGGGTTGTTAGAAGCCCAGGCAAAGATAAAATTTCAATAAAAAGTATGTTCTTTTATGTTCAATGTTAGAGGAAAGGCAATGTAAAATAAGGATTTATGTTTGTGAGGGCAGGCAGAGGAATACAGGCTCTTTAATAACCTGGTGCTGCAGGAGAGGGAGCAAGCTCCAGCGAGGTTTCAAGAGCTCTCTCTGGCAGTGGAAAGGGCCTGAAGGGAACCCGGCTCTTTTGGAGGAGCAGGGCTGAAGGAAACTGGGCAAGGAACACAGCAATGTTTGACAGATTGCCTGCTTCCTGGTAAATCTTGGTAGAGCACCTAGGCTCAAAGACCTATTTTTTCATTATTCTTATCAAAGTAAGTTTTGGTGTGTTCTTCTGGTGGCTTTTCCCTGAGCAAGGGTGATCCTCAAAGTGCCTTCACCGCTGCCTTCAGTACAAGTAAGATCATGTTTTTAAATTGCCTTTTCAGGTGTAACTGTAGGCCTGCAATAGCTGGTTGAAGTGGTTGTGAGTACTTAGCTGGTGTAAGGAGAGAAAACAAGGCTTCGTCTTTTCTGTGTTGGTATCCCTAATGCAGTAATACATATCTGCTGGTGATGGAGCATTTGCTATTATAATGGCCTTGGGCTGCTGGTTTCTAAAATGTAAGTCAGACCGAAAACAGAGTTTCCTCTGACTGAGGATGAAAAGTCTCTGCTGCTTCCTCAGAAAAGGAAGAATTGGAATAAACCTCAGTTACTCAGTAACTTTTGCCCTCTGTTTATTCAACTTATCCATAATAAGTTCTCCCCAAATCATCTTACTACATTCCAGTTTTTATAAATGTTTTCTGGCTTCTGTGAAAGGCCAACAAACAGAAACAGACACCAAATAAGTCAAATTTCATTGTCTCAATATGAGATCGATAACAGCATTTTCAGAGGAGAATGAGTCACGAGAAGTTGCTGGCAAGGTTGTGGGGGTTGTATAACATCATCCTAAAAAACATGGTGTGACAAGGTTTCTTTGTTCCTTCACTTCTCTCCCAGAGACAATCAGATTTGTCATTTGTTCAATGGGATGATTAAATTAGTTATCCTCCTGAGTAAGAAAACTACTAGTAAAATATGCTCTTACACCAAGTCTCTATAAATCATTTGGAGAATGGAAGAAGAGAGAAGGTTTTTTTTCTTCTGTCTTGACTCCAGCATTTTTTATCCAAGTAATTTTTTGTGTACAGTAGGCTCCAACAAGCCTTATGAAGTGGAGCTTCTGGAAATTCAGTCCTTGACAAGGAGCTAAAGCTGATGTGGATGTTAATAAAAACCATAAATGACAAGAAAATCTCAGAATAACTGTCCTACAAACCAGATTTTTGGAGTACTCTGAACACTGTAATAATGCTTTTAAAAGTGAAGATTGGTTCTCAGAATTCTTAGAAAGCTCATGATTGCTGGTACATTTGATTGCAGTTACCCTAGATTCAGGGCCGGTAGGTGTTGGACAACTCTCTCATGTGTTGTTTGTTTTTTTCCTCATTAATGTAGATATGTTAATGTAGGGTAGATGCTTTGACATTGTACCAAGTTTGTTGCACTGTGCCTGGTGTCCATCTGCAACAGAGTGATGTGACCCTGTCCTGTATATACAGAAGATACTGCATGAAACAGGTTTTATATGGCACATCAAAACTTGTCCCAATAGTCTTTTCTTTGGGTTAAGAGAAAGACAATATAAGGAACTGCCAGCATTTTCTGTCTCCATGGGGCCATTTCTGTGGATAGTATTTGGGTTGTCATTCCCAAGCTCAGGCTTTCCAAGACTTCAGAGGTTAGCTGTGTGTAAAAATTCAGCTCTATCTCCAAATAGTCTAGTGCTACCTCTAAAGGTATGTAACAAGAGCAGTAAAAGTCAATGGATGGATTCTGTCTGGGTTAAAAGAGCTTTGGATCAAGACCTGATAGACTTAACTTGAAGTATCTAAGTAGCCTTGAGTTTGGGGGTGTTTGAAATTTTTGTACCAGGACACATTTGCATAGGTGTATTCATGTGATGTGTTATATGCTTAATAAATATAACAAAATGACAATTTTTCATTTACTTCTGATAAATAACGTGTAGAAGTTTTAAATGGTGTGTTTTGTATAAAACCAAGTAATTTCTGTTGCAAAAGTATATTTTAGAAGAATAAAAAGCATAAAGGAATAGGATTTTAAGATATAGTTTGCAATTTTAGGAAAAAGACAGTCAAATACTGAAAAACTAAATGGATTTAAAGTTTCAAATATTTTTATCAAGATTAGGGAAGGGCATGGAGATTTAGGGAAAACAATTGGTAAAAATGAATTTAGTTTACCTATGCAAGGTATAAGATAAAATAGCAGCTTATGGGTATAAGAGGAAGGGAGCCTGTTTGCATTTAAATTTCTCTGCGCATGTTTTGAGATATGTGGGACTATGGAAGAAGAAGGTGCCAGGGAGTTTGTTATTGAGAAGAGAGAGGATGCTGTGAAGTGCCTTGTGCAAGAAGCTGTGGCTGCCTCGTGCTGTCCCGACATCCTGGCGGGGCTGGGATAACTCCTGCAGGTCCCAAGTGCTGCAGTCAGCAATAGTTCCTCTGGAGGTGGCACATCCTCGCCTGAGTCAGTGCTCGTGTCTCAATAGCACGTAAGGAACACTGCTGATGTGGGGAATATTTTTCAGAAAAGGTATTAAAAAGCTTCTTCACAATTACTGGTCTTAAGTGTTCTTAATAATTTCCCTGGCAGTAGCAACTTCAAGTTCCCTAATCCTGGTTCCACCTGGAATCCTTCTTGTTTACCTAATTCCCTATGAACTTGCAGGTTGAATGTGGCATTTTCCTTGCTTTCCTGTTCTAATCTGTTGGGTCATGTTCCTGCACACCATTACACATATATTGCTATCCGCCGCAAAGAGGCTGTGTTTCATGAATTGGGTCGTAATTAGAGTTTACCAAAATATTTTTTTCAGCCTTGGAAAGCAAAGTGCTAAATTATTACTATAATAATGTTTACTATTTAATTACATTTGAATGCTGTCTATAATGTTTTGGTTGCTCACCTTCTTGGGAATGAAATCCCTCTAGCTTTTAATGTGATTTAGGTCCTTGGTGGGTTATTAGTTCTAGATGCTAATCCCAGTCTTTTCCATCTTGTTGCATGTTGATCCATCCCACCCTGTGTTTATTAAGCCACAGGATACCCTAGAGAATGAGAGAACTCCCCTATATTTGATGAAAGGTTGAAATGTAGGCACAAGTAATGTGATTTATTCGAATTTGTCCAGCAATTCAGCAGCAGAGGTGGAAGCAGAACCCAGGCATTACAGCCTGGCTCTCATGGCATGTGTGCACAGAGGGGACTGGACTGTACCAGACCTTCACAGAGGTTTTCAGCCTGACACTCCTGGCTGACTTTTAAGAGATTCACCACAGGTAACTAAAAAGAGCCAGTGTGGGCAAATAAATGCAACAGAAAGTGCATGCCTGTCCTAGCAATGATGAATGTTCACAAGGTTGGAGCCATTGGGGATAAATGAATTGTTAATCTAGATACCTTGGATACTGGTGGCAGTGTATTTGTCGTGGCGTGGAGCTTAATACAAAAAACTAACTGTGGCATACCTATGCAGGCATCCTTCACTAGCTCAGCTAATCCCACATCATAAAGTGCATGGCGAGTACTAGGCAAAATTGTCACCGTGCCATCCTATGGTTTTTGATAAAACAGGTTTGGAAAGCTGATTCTGTAGATAAAGAAAAAAATATTTTCATGTGTTTTTGATAAAAACCACAGCATGAAATCTGGGTGGAAGTTAGTCACATCCTCACCTGATAAGGAAGTTTTCTTCAGCAAATGAGTTGTGAAAGCCTGCTTGCAATTAGATGGAACAACTCCAGGTTCTACAACTACTTTTTCTGGGCCCTGATTTGCTGTTACCAGATTTGATCAACGCCTCTCTGAGCACAGCAGCCAGGTAGGGATTGGATCCAAAGCACATGCTGAGGGCTTTTAGCTCTGGATAGCATCAAGAGGATTGGACTAAGATACTTTGAGAAAGGGCTTGCAATCCAGATAGGAGAGGTCATAAAGGCTATATTGAGGGAAAAAAAGCCAGAGGATTGAGCTGGCTTGCAAGTGAGTTTCCAAGGTCAGAACATTTTATTTCAAAAGCAATTACAAAACTTGTTACAAATGCTGAGGGACCTAGAAAGGGCTTATGTGATTTTGTTAGTTGTATGACGGTAAATCTACTCATAAGCTAATAAGGCTTGTGTGACCATAATATCTGAGCAGAGTGCAGAGTGACTCGTCCCCTGCAAACAATGATAGGAAAAATGTTGCTGGGCTTTGAAGAGAGGCCCATTGGGTTCACTCAGATGCAAAGGCATCTTGTTTAGATTCTCGAAGGAAGAAGTCTTCGGCTGGGAGGCTGACTGGGAGTCTGGGCAAAAAACAGTGGGGGAGGAGGCTGAGGACGCAGACCAGGGCAAAACATCATTTATGGTAAAAGTAGTAAAAGGAAGGTGGCAAGGGAGGAAAGAGACCTAAAGATAGTTATATTTTCAGGAATATTTTTGTGTATGTGTGTGTACACCATGTGCATGCCTGGGTGCACTTGAAATCAAAAGTAGCATATTTCTCTTGTAGTTACTCAAAGGTAGATATCTAAATCTTAGTTTCAGAAATCACAGCTATACATATATATCTTGGGTCCTTACATGCATGATTATATTTATCTTCCCTGTGTACACAGTTTTGCTTGGTCACAGGCCATGACACTACTACAATTTTTCTAAATCTTCCTTTTACAGTAGCACATCATTTTCCAATATGCTGTATTTTTTTTTTAAGTTTTTCAAAAATTGATCTTGGCTAAAGAGAGAGTATTTTAAAGACTTGTGAAGTACACCACAGGACAATATGTGTATCTTGATGTCTATGTACATCTTTTCATCAATCTACACATTTATGTTTCTTTCTTTATGGGGATGGAGAGCAGGATGGAGACAAATAAATAAAAAGAAACATGACATTGCTAATATAAATGACCAGGCCATTACTTCAGTGTCAGAATGCAATTAGATCTGACCTGGGACTGGAATTCACTTCTCAGCAGGCCTGCTTAATGATTAGTTTTATTGTTTCTTCATCACCCCTCCTGGGGGGTTCATTTTTACTGGTAATGGAAAAAGACTGTTGCCCCTGGATAAAAAGCTGGGCATGAAAGACAAAGGGCTGATTGAGGACTGCTAGGCTTTTCAGCCTGCATACCACCTCTTCTTTTGCTGTCCTGGCTGACAGCAGGAAAAACTGTGAAAGAGGTCAAATCTTAAAGAGCCTTCAGGGTAAGGAACATCACGCTGTACACAGAGATTATCTGGAGAGGCTTTTATAGTTTAGAGCAGTTCTGATCACTGTTTGTAAGACGAATTGAATGAGAATCTTTGCAGCAAGATAATGTGCCAGACATTGCTGGTATGATGGGTTTTGAGTCTGAGACATGGTTAGCAATGTAACTGTGGTTTGCAAACACCTGCTCACACTCCCAATCCCAGCATGCAGGTACAAGTACGCTGCTAGCAACAGCTAGAAACTTCCCAACAGCTGCAACAGGTAAAGACTAGTTTAAATCCTTGGCAAAACTTGTGTGCTGGCTGCTGCCTGTTCGGAAGTGTTTTCAAAGGGGTTTATTATAAGCCCTGGCATAAGTAAGAAGAATACAAATAGTTCCTGTTTGTTTGCTTTAGTTCACTGGGTACATGAAACACGTAGTGTGACTCACAAAGCTGGAGGATGAGTCTGAGGTAGAATTACAGACGTTGTGCTATCTGATATTATGAGATGTAACAGGTGTCTGTGAAGGCAATTTCCCCATCTGGAGATAGCGCTTTGGGGAATTTAGGCTGCTGGTGGAGGAAAGGCTGGTTGGTTTAAACTAGTGATGATAGGTGAGTTACCAGAGAATAGGAATTGGTGGTTTCTTCAGCTAATCATCTGTAGGCCGAGGTGTTTATTGAAACCACAGTAAATAGATGTCTGAGTTTGCAAAAACTTGACTGGAATCTTCACGAGAACAAATATGAAGCTGAGAGTCTTGCCAAGAGCAATGGCACTGCTCTCTCCTCACACCTGTTCAGCTGTAAAGAAATAAAAATAAAATAAGGCTTTTAAAATATCTTGATACTGTAAATACAAGACTACCTATCCACTGGTGCAACTTAGTGATCTTTCAGACTTCAACACAGCTACACTGATCAAATCAATTGTGGAACTAGTCTTTAATGTTCAATATTGTAAGAAATCACATAATAATGAACATTCATTTTTTAAAAACAGATCTGCAATAGAGCAAGTCAAGAGGGAATTAAAATTACACAGTATGTAAGTGAAGAAAATGTGGTTAGTTGTGAAACTCAGACTTACTCTCTCAAAAAAACTGGGAGTAACAATGGCCTTTACATTTGACTAAATTCTGAAATTATTTGGAAGCACAGGACCTGAAATCCAAACAAACCAGAGACATGCCAGTGTCTAGAGTGTGTGATTCATCCACGATCTGGGTCCTCAGAAAAACATGCTCTTGTGATCTATTCCAAGTGGGTAATTATTCCCCAAATGTTCCTAATTTGAAAAGATAATTATTTAGCTCTTATAGATCATTATCATGGTTTCAGTTAGGGCCCAAACTTGGTATCCCTAGGCTGTGTGAAATGCACCTCTTCAGCCTGCCGACAGTTTCAAACAATCAGATTTGAAGTGATAGAGCTGGGAGGGCTGGCAGGAGCTGGAGATCAGTGTTGAGCCTTGTGGCAAATTTCTGACAGCTCTTCTGAGTCCTGCAGGCAGCACCGCAGCTGCTGCCGTAGCTCCTGCACACAAGGCATTGGAGCAAAAGAGTCCCCACAAAACAGGACAGGGTAGGGCATCCCTTTTTCCTTTATTTTCTGGTGGGGAGTGGCTTCAGAGGATGTCTGTGCTATTTCCTCCAGGTCATCTGCCCCAGAGCTTGGAGGCTCCTTGCTTTTAGTTTGGAGATTTCCCAGGACTAACAGTGAATTGTGCAAGACTTAGAGACAAATGCTGTTGACACAGAGATTTGACAAGACATCAGAGACATGACAAAGAGACTTCTCTTGATGTTTCCTATATTTTGCAAAGCTGACATACCAGGGTTTTGGTAGCATAAGCAGTTGTGAGCTGCCTGGCTGCAAAGCAGGTCATGGTGGACTGGGAAGCTGTTTCCCTTGTCCAGTACTTTGTGTGAATTCCATTGGCAAAGTCTTCAGTCTCAATCCCCCCTGCATATGCACACGCTTCTCCATTGGTCTACCTCTTTATCTGGGCTTTGCCATGTGCATGGGTCTTGGTGAGTCCTCTTGATCCTGTCTGGCTCTGTAGGCTTCCTACAGGGAGAGAACATCCAAGCCGTTGGGAATACATTAAGGAAACAAGGTAAATACCTACAGGTCCTGCTTGTGTAACACAGTACAGAGTCTTTAGGAAAGGACATCCCTTTTCCGTGAAGACATTAAGGCACATGAAGCCTATTGAGGCAGGTATTGCCTCCTCTCTCTTATGTGAGCTGAAGTGGGAGTCTGGAAGGTGTTTGACCCACACTTTCCTTTGGCTCACATTTTCCCTTCATGCTCTCTGGGTTTCCCCTGTGCTAAAGGGCTGGCAAATATTGGTGTGTGTCATGTAGGGCTGTATGACGTGGTTGTGGGGTAGGCATGGTGCAGGTTGGAAAGGTATAGTGCAAAGCACTAGAAAGGGGTTATTGAGGATGCCACCAGACTTTGTGGGACTAATGTTATCCCTAAAGGTGCTGTAGGTGATTGTGCAAGGGTGTGCTCCACCATTGCTGGACTGACATAACAGGGCGTGTTTTATATAGCTGAAGAAGCTAAGGACAGTCTCCAAAGGTATTTATACTTTTAACTCAAGATAGTGTTTGATGTATAAGTTGGACATGGTGCTAAGTAAGTTTTTTGGGCCAACCTCACAGGAGAAAAAATATTTGAGGTTAAGATCTAGTCTTCAGCATCTTGAATGACAAAAGTCTCACCCTTTTTCTATATGCAATAGCATTTCCTGGGGATGAAGAGAGGTAGTAGCATGAGAGCTATGAACACCACCACACTGGAAGGAAATAGCTGCTGTTTTGCAGATCTTTAGGCTGGTGAATGCAGCTTGTCCTGGCCTTACACAAAAGGATGGAGACAGTGTGTATAAGTGGTGTCTGTGTTCTCGTTTGGCTGAATTACACACTAAAGTAATTTATAACAAAGGGGAAAAGGTATATTGTTAGTAATTGTTAAAGAGCAAACCTAGCTTGCTGATTTAGCATCCATTTCCTCTTATAAAAGAAAGAAGAGAATGAAAGAGGATGGGGAGACTTGGGAGCAGTGCAGGCGATAGGAACATTTCAGAATAATTTCAGCCGTATTTCTGCTAGGTTTGGTGGCTGCATTCTCTCATCTCCTTTTTTCTTAATTGGAGTGGCAGGCCCAGCATACCCAGCAGGGACACCACATTAATTCACCATGGAACATGGTGTCAAGCTCAGGGATGGAGTCAGGTCTCTATGGAGTATTTGCTGAAAAGTGTGATGGGAGCTGAAGTAAAACTATGGAGGACTTTGGGAAATATTCAAACACAACATCAAAGTGGGTGACATTAATTTCCTAAACTTGGTTGAATTTGTTACTGCTTGGTCACCTAATCTTGCGTTTTATGGTTATTGATGGCTTGTCCTCTAGTTTCCCTTCCATTGGTTTGTGCACAGGCTGCACTGTCAGAATTTTTGAGCCTGGTCTGATAAAAATTATGTTCAACAGTGCAGCCTTGAAGATCACATGAAGGTAACTGCCTGAGTGGGAACTTCCTCCATGGTGCTGGTGGCTTTTCTGAGTTTATGGGCATACATGCTGCTTTTATGAGACCCTGCAAAAACCAGATGGGGTTGCTGGTGATTCAGAATGTCAGTGTCGTGCTGGCCTGCCATGTAAATCTCTTGTTGACGTACATGAGGACCGTCATACTAATAAAACCGAGGATGCCAACAGCATGCCATTCCAGTGCCTTTTCATCAGAAAAGAAATCAGTCAGAAAGCGAGGCAAATGTGAAGGGGTGCTTACTGATCCAGAACAGTTTGTTTGTAACTGTTGCATTGTTAACTAATGCTATGTCTGATGAGCTCAGCAATCTTTTCACCAGATGGGAAACCATCAGTCTAAGTGCACTAGACTGTACACCAAAAAATGGTGATTCATAAGGATGAGTCGGAAAACCCTCACAGTGAATAGCCAGCTGTCTAGAGTGAGCCAGGAGGAAGCACTGAACTGTAGCTAGGATGTGTCTGAAGTCATAGCCATCGCCAAGCCTCAGCAGGGTTTGTGGGAAGGTTGCTCTCTCTAGCCATGATCCAGAGCCCAATGTCCTCTTTGAATTGTGTAAATGCAAGCGGGCAACTTCTCTTCCACAGTGTAACCAGAGGCAAAGCTTGCAGATTACAGTACTTGTCTGAATGGGGTAGACATGGGTTCTGTCTTCATAGTCTCTGTGGAGGAGGAGAGAGGAATCAAATCCTTCTCTTATGCTCTCCCCCTAAAATAAAAGTGTCCTTCTACCATGTGCAAGGTGGAATGACCTGGAGTAGTTTCTTTTTTGTGCCACCATTTGGTGCACTGCTTTGCTGCTTGCAAGGACCATGAGATTCATTGAACCAAAGTGAGCACAAAGCAGTGTGACTCCATTGCTAAGTGCTTAGGGTGCTCTGTTGGGAGGGAGGAATCCTGCTTCCAGGCCCAAGTCTGTGTATTATTAACCTGGTGTTGAATGAGAAGCATGAATTTATCAATGATACAAATTCCTTTTCCTGCTTCATTTAAACAGTGTCCACAACTGACTTTTTATGGAGACCTAAGTTTATCAGTGCATGTTGAGCTTGTTCTGAAAGCATGTGTTGAATTTCTTTCCTTGGAGGATGCAAGTTAGAAACCGTGTTTCTAAGTCATACCTGTGTCCAGGAGTAAATTTTTTATCAACACAGATTCTGGCAATCTTGCACTTTCATAGAAGAAATCTCTTGCAACCTGGTATACTTCATATCAAATAAGAGTTCCAGTGACTTTAGCCATCCTTAAGTTTAGGCACTTCTTTTTGTCAAATTTTTTGCATTTAAGTGTCTCATATCTACCTATCTCTGACTGCGAGATTCTATGTGTTCTAAGGCATATTTGTGCAGCCTTTTGCAAAAATTGATTGCAGTTTAGGAGTTCTTTGGCTTAGGAGTATTTTCTATATCTTGCTATGAATCTTTGATTTCTTTGCTTTTTCTATTTGACTGAAAGAATGAAACTGAAAGAAGAAACCCTCATCCAAAATGTAGTGCATTTATCTCCTAAAAGAATAAATTCTATGGAAATGAGGCTGTGAAGTGTGTGGATGTTTGAGTTAGCTACAATCCCAGAAATACTACAGAAATAGCTTACAAGTTGTTACCTGGACTTCTAACATCAGCTAAAATTAGCCATCAACTGTTTATAATCCCATATTTTGAATTTTAAGAGAGGTATGCTATCAGTTTTAGGCTATAATAGTTAAGGCTATATTTTCTCAGGAAAAAAAAAGATTTTTTTTCTCAAAAACATCTAAAGTGATTCCTGTCCTTACTTACAATATGGATATAACCCTGTAAAATAAAGATCTTTAAGTTCTTCCTGATACTGATAAGAATTTTTGTGTTCTTATTGCTTTTATATGCTTAGTTAAAATAATAATAATAATTAAAAAAACTCCAAACCAAAACACCCACGAGATTAAATGATGCATACATAGAAATGTGAAAAGAATGTTCTAAATTACTATTATTTTCCAAAAATCATGTAATTCATTGACTGACTCATGTTTTCTAGCAGCTTAGGCACTGCAGGCTGATGGCTGTCAGGTGTCAGTAAACTGGCAGCTTAAAAGTTGCCTCTTTAGTCTCAAACAAATGAATTGCTCACTGTGTGTGAGGGTGGATTCTGGCCCAGTGTTTGCTGAGACACTGTTGGTTGAGGCTCTTATGATACTGCTGGTGTCTGGCTCTGCCTTCTGTGGTACATTTTTCCCTGCCATGGGCTGGAAAAAGTGGTTAGAGGTAAGACTAAGAGGGGGTTCCAGAGAGTCAGTGAGTCTGAGGCCTTATCTAAACAAAAATGGTCCCAATTTAACTGAACCTATTTAGACACAGAGGCTGCTGAATTAATACCACCCCCTTCTTTTTCTTTTTTTTCTAGAACGAAGTCTGGGGAGAAGCATTATTCATGCCAGTACAGTTTACACTGTTTCTAATGGCTATATTTCCCCCTTTGTACTGTCAACAACACTTGTTTTGTAAGTCTTCTGTGCATATTCCAGCGTATTCCTGGACGATAAACTAGAAACTAGGTCCTTGCAGCTTTTGCTTTTTCATTTCTTCCTTCGTAAGTTAGTAACTCTTTTAGTGATAGTTTGAATATTTAGCACCAGTCTGTTAGTATAGTCACTTGTAAGTGTTGTCTTCTATCACCTTGTTTAGGGAGATGCTTCAAATAATTTCTTTTAATGTTTTGTGCAATGTAGTGTATTAAGTGGAAAAAGGGAGAGAATATGCAGCTTAGAAGGATTCTACCAAAATTTGCTACATGAAATGACAAAATAGCTGTTTTTAATGCAGAATTTTCCCGCATGCCTGGTTATTGGCTCATGACTTACAGTAGGAAAAACCATGTATTGCAGACACTTTGTGTCAATGTATTCCACATAAATCAAGAGAGGGACCTAAGTAGAAAAACATATCTATATGTTAATTTTCTTTGTTGCCAGAAGCATTCCTGGCACCTTCAGGAAGACTTGGTGGTAAGTCCTGGTAGAGATGTGCCCAAGAAGCATTCCTTGTGAGGAGGTTTGCATGTTAAGCCACAGGCTTCCAGGTCTCAGAGAAGGTGTGGTTTCAAAGTGGGGAAATCACAGAAGCAAGCTAAAAGAATGACTTTTTCCCTCTTTGTAATAATAATGTCAGAGCTGTTATTACATTTGGCCCCAGGAACAGATTGGAAGTGTTTCTCAGAAGGGAAGTGTTTCCAGCTCCATGTCTCTTTCAAGCTCTCCATTCTCATGTACTTGCTGGAAACCTTTCAGGAAACCACATTCCCTTTCCCATCCCTGTTCAGCAATGCAATCCTTCCCAGCCACTGTGGCTCACAGGCTGCCTCATCGTCCAGGCCTGGGAAAGGAATGTGACAACAAGGGGGCAGAAGTGCTGGCACTTTCAATCGTATCCTGTGCTGCCTTTCAGAAGAAACCTCTCCTCCTCTGCCCTTCCTACCTTATGAAAGGGTTTTCTACATCCATAAGCATGTTTAGAAAGATCTGCAGTCTCTAATTTTCCAGTGTGTGGTGGGGGAAGAATGTAATTTTAGCTGAAAACAGTCACATGGCCCGATCCTCAGTCTTGTGCAAATCTGCCCGATGCTCCTGAGGTCACACTGTGCTGTGTTCATTTACACTGACCCAATGTCTGGCTCTACAAGTTGCCCCTGATAGCCCTAAGTGATAGCTGGTGTCTGAGAGTACCCACATGTGAATGAAACACCACTGCGGTGCAGAGGAAATGCCCTGAAACCTTGCGATGGTGCCATTTTCCCAACAATCGACAATTCAAAAAGACAGTAGGTGAAGAAATGCTGTTTATATTACAATAAATATATTTCAATAAATAAGATAAAGGGGGCAGGAATAAGAGAAGAGATCAAGGAACTGTTAATGACTGAGAGGACAGAATCATATTAGAGACAGAAATGTAAACTTGTTTTGCTATTGCAAAAAGCCCAGGAGATGCACATTTCATTCTGAAGAGAAATATTCTGATCAGTACTTTTTTTTTCTGTCATAGCAGCAGGGAATTGAGCTTGGATCCTAGCTGCCTTTTTTATCATCTCTTTAAACTAAACAATCAATTAAAAGAGAACACAAGGCAGGATAGTTTAGCCAGCTCTGTTAGTTTTAACAGAATGGGTTATTGGGCAACGCCATCGTGGCACAGAACAATCCCTCCTACCTTCTGTGCCACAGGCACAGTTAAGGCTTCCAAAATGAGGTTTCAGCCATTACTGTTAGGATGATTGTACTGTTTTCTTATTCTTTATTTTTATGCTGCTTTATTTACTTGTCATTTTTACTGTTTTCATTGTGTGGTGCATGGGTGGTAATGATTAGATAGTGATTCTCAGCACAACAGTTTCTCTTGAAGCAGATATTTGTCCACGCTGAGAAAATTGCTCTGCAAAACTGAAGGAAAAGAATATGGGAGGGAAGTCTTACAGCCACTGAAGTAAAAGAAAAGTCTCTTATTGGCCTAAGTGGGCAGGAAGACTGGGAGACAGATTGCTATTCTTTCCATGTTTTGAAAGATTTAAGAAGCTGAGACTTGGAAAAATTAGGGTAAGTAGGTGACCTTTGGAAACTATTTGGAAGCTGCAGGTGCACAGTAGCTCTAAAAATTACAATGCTTACTTAGGCATCCGAAATGGCTTCAGGGTACATGGTTTCAGAGAAGGAGCTTAATTTTTATTTTGATTTTTTAATCTAAATGGTTTAGACTGTGGACCTTATGGTTAACTGGGCAAGGGTTGGGAAACTGAATTTTATTCCAGCTCTTGATGCTCCTTTAATGTGTCCCCTTTCAGTAGCTGTTAACCCTGTTGCTCTTAGGACTCATCTGTAAACTGGAAGTGACAGTGTTCCCTACTTAAGTTTTGAAGCCTGACTAAATAGTGTTTGTAAGAAACCATGCGAGGCCAAAGTCATTCTGGGGCTAATCAGTTGCAGAGATGGAGCTGACACACAGGATTGTCAATAATTTGACACCATATACATTTCCTTTACAGAAGTGGTTCCCAACCTTCACTGGCCCATGGGAAGCCCAGTGAGAAAGTAACATGCTGCGCCTAACATATGCTTCACTCTTTTCCAGTGGTCTCCATTTTAACTCTTTAATTTCCAGCAGCCACCAGCAATACAGAGGATTTTAGCGGCAGAATGGAGGACTGCTACTTCACAGGAATTTTAGAAGCATAAATGTTATCCCACTTCATGTGAATTCATGAAGTCATTAAATAAAGCTTAGGATTTTTTTTGTGTGTACGTTCTTCACAGGGAGTGAATTTTGCATCACAGATTCTTTAGGGAAAAATTAAGGATTTCTTTTTTGGGTTTGTGTAAAACATAGTGCTTAAAATATCTCATGACTTTGTTAAAAAAAAGTGTCGTCACCTTCACTTCATTCCATTAACTCGTTTTCAGCTTCAGCTGTGCAGTGTTTATCACCCTCTATTGTCATATATTACACAGCTGCAGAATGGTAAGATTTTTTTTAAAAAACAAAACAATAAAGCCAAACCCAGTCCAGAAGTGAAGCTCCTGGTAGATGTGAACAGTGTAGTGAGTAAAATGTCATTAAGAAGAAAGTGTTTGTTGAAGGATTGGAATGTCAAAGTTGCAAGGTTATTTACAAGATTTCAAACATTAAAATCAGAGGAAAAGACTGAAATGTTCAAAGTCTGAAGTGTCAGTAAAACTTATTTCCCACTAGCACTCATGAAGCCAGATTATGTAGTTGGTTTGCATTAAAGCAACAAAGACAGAAGGCGTAAAGTGAATTGCAGAGCAGGAATTTTCTGCTTCTGGATTGTGGTGTGGAACATCTGGCAGGTTGCTGGACTGTAAGGTATGAAATCTATAATGTTTCTGCTGCTCTGCCACTTGCACACTGCCTTCACTTGAGGTAACGTGTTGAAGATTTGCCATGTTCTTCAATTTAAATCACCCGAAATTAGCAACCATCTCAGATAGTTTTGGCCATAACTGCTCTCTTCCTGCTCACAAAACCATCATAATAATAATATGTAGCAGTCAACTTGGTGAAGTGTTTTAAAACCTTCTGGAAAAAATGTGCTGCACAGGCAGTGACAAGTCAGTGAGCACAGCCATCAGCCACGCTGAGCACTGAGGCCGGGGGTCTGTTCTGAAGCAGTGTCAGCAGTGCCAGCAGCCACCGCTCTTCTCCCAGCACATGGGGACATCTACCAGGGGCATGGCCATCTGGCCAAAGGGAGGGGATCTCTCCCTGGGACTGGCATGTGTTTGGGCGATTTCTCAACTATGACCATTTTGTCAGTCTGTGTACTGACATTTTGGGTACATGGGACAAAACCATTCAGCAACGGAGTGAAAAGCTGGTGTCTTTTAGCCCTGTCCCATCCCATGCGTTCTTCTGAGGATGCAGAACCTCCTAGGACGGGAAGCAAATAAGAATATATATGCAGCAGTAACCCCTGTGAGAGGAAATTTTCAAGCAGGATTTGCCATGAAAACAGATTCATATTCATCATTTTAAATGGTAAAATATCCTTGTTGGAGTGAGCTGTAAAGTCGGTGCATCTGTCTCAAGAGTAAAGTGATATGCCACCCATACAGTGGTGAGACATAAATAATGACGCTACAAGTCATGTCTTCTATTAAACAGTCTGATATCACCTGTTTCAAACTGAGGAGAAGTAATCTGTGAAAAACAGGATTGGTAGACATCTTATGTAAAAGTAAGACCCCCGCCTTGTATGCCTTTTACACCAACCAAGTAGTTGGTTCAACCACTTAGCAGAAACAGTATTAAAATCACATTTGATTATGATTTGCAAACTTGATTCCTGACTCAATGCACAGAATCTGCATTGCTATATGTTTATTTTTAAATTAAATTGGATTATATATTTTCGTGGTGTGATCCTTTCTTATTCTCTGACTCTTCCCTTTATAGTCTGCATTTGAGCAAAGATGTTGTTTTTTTATTGTCAGCAGTGGTGCATGGATATAAAGTCAAACAAGCCTAGTATTCCTGTACTTTATAGGTAAGCCTCCAGATCTCTCCATCTCATATTGTCATTAAACTAAATCCCTGAAATTTGTGCTGTGTTGCTGCCTTCTAATATGAGGAAGTGGTGCACTGGAACATGCATGGACTTGCCTCTAGGGGAGCTGGTTAGTATTCCCAGCTCTGCCATTTGCTGGGTAATATCCTGCAACTCAACATCTTTGTGTCTCAGTTTCTCCAACTGTGACAATGAGGCTGATGGGCCAGCAATTCTCAGTGAAATCAATAATAGGTTCTTACTGAGTTCAGTAGCACTCCACTGCTCTGAGATTTGTGTGGCGGGGGGAAACTAATTGTTGCTTTTAATACATTTTCCTTGGTTGTCTTTCACTAGTTTTACCTCACATGAGCATGAGTCAGATTTATTCTTAGCCTGCTCCTTTACCATTATGAAACATAATGTCTTATACAAAGGTCTATCAGGATTTTTATAAGTGTCAGTTCTGCTCAATCCTTTTCTAATGTTTCATAAATATTTTCCCCCTAAATTTCTGCAGTGTAATGCAAACATAATTCCTTACTCTCCTGTAATGGAATACAAATGGAAGGGACAAGACAGTATTATTCCAAAATGATCAACTTATGAAATAGTACGTATTAGTTGATATGCCCTAGAGAGACATGACTGACCAGCTGCTCTGGGTGAAACAAATAGAAAAATCCTTTATTAATGATGTACTCTGCAGTAGAGTCTATCTGGGGAATTCTGTAGAAATGGACTCTTTCTCATCTCTTTCTTATAAATGAACTAAGGAGAAGACTGAATTCCTGTAAGTGTGGTAGGCACATAAACAGTGCACAAATACATGTGGAACAGTCACATTGAGTGAGGATTTCAGCTTTGGTAACCACTACATCTTGGATTTTCTTTGGCTTCCTTTAGTCAGCTAAAGACTGTGGGTGAGACTTTCCAAATATAGACAACCAAAATTCTGACCAAAAAATACACACATTCTCAGGAGCAGTTTAAAGCAGGATTCATGGATCTGGGCCTTGGGCTTGGAGGGGGCCAGTATAACCACAATGTTTGAATTGAAGTATCCGTCAGCTTGGGCTGTAGTGTTAGGGCTGTGGAGGTGGGAGGTAGAGCTGACAGGCTACGGAGCTGGTTGAGTCATGGGAATTTTTACTGTAGTTTGGATGGATTTGGTTATTTTATTGCATTGCTTTAGCTTACTTGAGGCATGGTGGTTGGCCTGACTCCAGATCTTCTTTAGTCTGACTCTGCCCCAGCAGTGGGTCACTTTGTCCTACAAATTGTATACTCACATAGAATGCACTTTGTTTCTGATGTGAGATGGAAGACAGACTAGTCATGGTAACAGGAAGTTTTGTGTACTAATATAATCTTGTTGAATTATTTAGGTTGTGACAGTGCTGGTGAGACCATCTCCTTCAGCTCTCCCCTTTGCAGGCCAAATGAACCCAGCTTGCTCAGCTATCTTCTCAAGTCACGTACTCCAGCCCTTGGTCCTCCTTGGTGGCCCTCAGCTTTACTTACTCCAGTTTGTCAGTGTCCCAAAATTGGATGCAGTACTCCAGATGTCGTCTCACAAGTGCTGAATAGAGGGCAATAATCACTTCCTTGACTTGCTGGTTATTTTCTTAATAAAACAGCCCAGTATGAGGTTTGATTTTAATGCTGCAAAGACGCACTGCTGATTCATGTTCAGTTTGTCTCCAAGAGCCCCTAGGTGCTTTTTGCAAAGCTGCTTTCCAGTCAGTTGGCCTCTAGACTATCTCAGATTCAGGACTCAGTATTTACCTTTCTTGAACATCATGAACTCATGTAAACCTTTAAGTACAGATACTTATTTTGCACACACAATGCGTTATTGCAAATACAATTACCTGCTTGTACGTGTATCTATCAGATTTATAGACACACTTTGCCATTTTTTTTGCTGACAGCTTCATTGTTTCCAGAGAGCAATAAACCAGTAAAATTCCTAAACTTCATATATATGCAGGGAGATTTCTCTTAGAACACTTCTAATGATAAACCTCTCTGTTAGGTAAGGTTCTGTTTTGTTTTTCACTTGCTCTCCTTGACTTCTCCCATTCTTAGATAAAGGCAGTGAGAACCACACGAGGTATATTGGTATAATCAGTAACACAGACTTGTCTGGACCTCAGGAGATAAGTCTGTACTGTGTCAGCAGACAGCACCTAAGAATACTTTTCAAAGAAAAAAAATTTCCTCTATCTTTCAAAGGGAGCTTCCTTCTGTTGTCTTTGTTAGAGGTCAGATTGCTGATTGGCCTCCTCCAGAGCTGGAGAAATTCCTCCGAGGACCCCTTAAAATGAATTTCAATTATACAGGAGGCTGCCCTTGCAGGACCATTTTATTTCCAAGCCACTCTGTGGCTTCTCAGAGGTGATGTGGTTTTGGAATCTCCATTTCAGGTAATAAAGAAAACCCTGTTCTGTCAGCCTCCAACAGACATGTGCCTAAAAAGGCACATCTAATTGATTTAGAGAGAATCAAGTGCTCTCTGTAGATAATGTTTGCACAGTGTAAATCTCTCACAAATTAGCCATTCAGAGGAATGTGCTCATCAGCAAGGAGTTACAGGGCAACATCAATCTTTAATGGCCAGTAACTACAAAAGACAAATAATTCAGAATAATTTGATTTTTCAGACTTAAAATGTTCGTATTTTAATTTCACAATTACAACACAAAATAAGTGTTCTGTTTTTCAGATGTGCTGGTGGAAGCTAAGAATTTCAAAATCAGCTGACATAACAGTATAAGTAAGATCTTTTAAGCTTAAACTGCTTTAACAACAGGAGACAGACCTTAGGATAGAATGAGATAGATTGAAAATACTCCAGGATGATTCAAATGCCAGACCCCAGTCTGGGTTTGGGCTGTGTGTAAATTTTGTTTGGTCTTTCCCAGGTCCATGAGAGATGAAGTCCTTGGCATTCTTATGGGAGACCCTGTATTTCATACTATTTTGTCATTCTTTCAGAGATCTGGGGTTTGTCAGCTATTTCCTGCAAAGAAAACCTTAGTAAATATTGCCCAGAGAATCTCAGTAAAGAGAACTGCACTTTGGTAAAAACCAAATGAGAAATCTTGTTCTAGTGATTTAATAAAGGCAACAGGTTATATCTTTATTGTTTCTGGCTTATTTCCTCTACATAAAAGAAGACTTTTTGCTGCCTTTGATAATAAAACATATACCAGACTCTTATTGTTTTTATTGGTAGAAGCCCTTGCAGTGCATAACTGTTAGTACAAGAATGAAAAGTTCTGGATAAAAAAATTGAAAGATATGAGTGGAAGTTAACTTTCCTTAAGTGTAATGAATATGTATGAAAACACAAAATATTTGTTTTTCAGTTTCCTATCACATTTTCCATCTGGAGTCTGCAAAGCTTTTAAACTTCCACTTCCTCTGTGCAGTTTTGCAATATTCCTATTTACAGGAAGTAAGAGGAAGGGCTGTAGGAGGGATACATTACAAATAGACTGTATATAGGTGTTTGGACAAAATAGCTGGGCTCAAATCCGATCCAATATAAGACTCTTCAATGGAAGCATGAAATTCAGCTTGTTTGTGACTTGGTGCTTTATTCTGCAGCACTGGTTATTTTTTGTACAAATTATTGTTATTTTTTTCCTGGTGCTTTTCATCTGTGATTTCAAAGCACCTTATTTAGCAAGAATGAAGGTCTTGACTGTTTTTAGACTTGGTAACTGTAAATACAATCTATGCCTAAGAAGTGCTTCAAAGGCCAGGAGTTGGTAGCAGACATCACTGATTTGCTGAGCCAGGTCTCTTTATTCCCATACTATCTACTTTCCAGTGTAAATGAGTGTTTCGTAAACAGACTGAAGAACAGCACAGCTCTCAACAGCTTGTGAAAACAAGAATAAAGCAATCAATTATAGCTTTGTGTCATGATTGCAAAAAGATTGGTCATAGGACTCATGAATGTGACAAGAACATAAAAGGCACTGGTGGATTGCATTGTTCTGCTCAGATTTCTCTCAACAGCAACAGGAACCCAAGATCCCAGTGAGGAGTGGCCTATTACTTGTGTAGTTTTCTAACAGCAGCACTGAGGTTATTACAATGTACGTTACATAGCAAGGCTGTAGAAGCCTATATAGAACCATTCTTTCCTTTTTTTCCCCCCTCCTATTCATTTTTTCTTTCATTGCTGAAGGCAGCTAGAGCCTTCTACTGTGAAATTTGAGAGGAGAGTCAAGCTTCCTCTCCTCTAAACATTCCAAACGATTGATGAACTCAAAATCTGCATCACGATCAACATCCAAGTTTTGCAAATGGTCTGTCTTTCTAATTAGCTGATCCAAACCTCCAGATTTCAAACTACAAATATAAATATCCCATGACTTTAATCAATCTCCAGTCCAACTAAAGGATACTTATTCTGTTACTCATTTCTTACAAGTTTCACTTCTTATTACTATTACTTTTCAGAAAAGTAAATTAATTGTCATAAATGCAGAGTTATTGAAGTTATTTTTTTTCCCTGAAAACTTGAAACAATCCATTCACAAATCTTTCCTCCTGCTTGTGCCTTCTCCTGCCTCCCCTTTCCTAGCCCAGAGATACAACAAAACAGTCTTGCAAGATGAGCCTTACAAAGTCTATGAACACAAGCTCATAAATCTGGCTCTTGAACAAGCTCTATTATTTTTAACTGCTTTTGTGTAAGACAGGAGGCTGTGTAAAGAACAGGATGTTTTGAACATTGAAGTCTGGAGCATTACCTAATACTGCTACAGATTTGATGTAATTTCTCTGCAGGTGTCAAAGCATCATAAAGAGCATGCTACTGGGATGTTAAACATTTAGCATTTATGAGCCCAATGGACTCACTGATACTTCTTTTATCAACAGAAATGCTAAGTTTGCAGTTTGTGTTATACTCAGTTTCAATTACAACACAGCCTATTCTTGCAGTCTATTTAGATTTTATTGTTTTTTTTTAAATGACTGTAGACAGGACACTTAAAAGACTTTTGTTAATCTCTACTTTTTTAGGAGATGCATGAGGTGAATTGCTTCTGTCTTCCTGGGAACCTGGGACTGCTACCTTTTACTTAAATAGGGAAGGATAATTGTATTTGTATCTAATCTTCAGGATCTGCAGTCAGGTTCTCAGTTGCTCGTCTTGACTCAGTCCCTTGGGAAATTCAATGATACAGAAAGTAATCCTTCGAAATAATGCAGGTGTCAGAGGTCTGTGTAAGGGGAAGGCTTGGCAGAATCTCTTGTGGAAGTTTACACAACGTCTGCCCGCACAATGTCTGGACAGTACTGTCCTTACTTCAGTTGTCAGGTGCATTGGAATGTGTGTAGAAGAAAACCCAAAGAAATAGTAGATCCAAGATTCTAATGCATGAATAAAAGGCAGTTATTGTTGGAAATACAAACTGTGATTCATTTTTCAAGCAATTTTTATTGAATCATTAATACCTGCTGTCTTGTAAGAGGGCACTTTGCATTAATCAAGCCACTAAAGGAAGAAGATATTACATCACATATATTTTAGTAAGATTATCAGTTATTTTTGAATATTTTTTTAAACTTTTGTCAGGGAAATTTGCCTTTCTGACCACTAAACCTGAGATAAAGTGTCTTCACTTATGATATGCATGTAAACAAGGGCTTGATTGTATATGGTAAAAACATGGCTCAAACTAAAGTCAAAGAACACTGCTGTAGTCAGTTAGGAGCATAATACTAAGAGGGACTTCTCTGAAGAGGAAATGCATTATTTGTTCTGCTGTTCCTATCTCTCTCATAAATTCAATTTCAACACCCTCTTCATGCTTCACTCTTTTGTGTCCTGGCTTCTAGATACATTCCGCCATGGTCACTTAGCATTGTCTGATATCATCGTACCATCATACACGATTCTTTACAGACAACTATTATCAGCTTTACGCTCACTTATTCACAAATTAGTGCCATTATTGTGGTGGATGAGCTAAGAACTCTGCTGCTCTTCATGTCCTCTAAGGATCACATTTCCCCTGGGCCACTCATTCAACATGGGGTGGGAAAAGTCACATTCCTTGCTAAATTCGGCTACTGTCTAATGAGACCCGTCTGTGTTGCCTTTCTGGGTGGAAATGCTGGTTGTTGAAAACACCTGTTC
Source organism: Climacteris rufus (assembly GCA_013398175.1). Classification (NCBI taxonomy): domain Eukaryota; kingdom Metazoa; phylum Chordata; class Aves; order Passeriformes; family Climacteridae; genus Climacteris; species Climacteris rufus. The sequence continues at coordinate 455,249 of VZRZ01004368.1, read as the reverse complement.
GATCATCCAGTTCGTATTTCTGTCAGTATAAGGGAATTACCTGTGGTACATTTACAGTGCTTTGGCCAGCCTATAAGGAGTCAGTTTTTAAGGTCATTTTGGTCCTAATCTTGCCATCCTGATTCGATACACTTTTTTTGGTCCATTTTGTCCTGCCATAAATGACAAGGCATAAAGCAATGACAAGAACTGTCTTTGGGGGCTGGCTGGAGCACAGGCTGGACAGTGGGATAAGAAGAACTGTGAGGCAGCATACCTCCTTCTGATCCTCACAGAAGAGCTGGTAATGTGACACATATACTTTGTACAAGGATGCCCTCAGTGGCAGATATATTCCTGCTTGCTTGCTGGGCCTTGTTGAGCTTCTCTATTGTCCTACATCTAAGATTAGGATCTCAGTGCCTCCAGTGTTTGAAAATCCAGTATGAATTTGTACATAAGAATAATCATATTTAATTATTTATTTGTACATGATTATATATGTTCTTCATAGTCAGAATCAGAGCACCTTATACCTTACAGAAGGTAAAGGAAGAGAGGGAAGAGAGCTTAGTACCCCATCCTGTCAGTGGAGTGCTAAGGAAAACGAAGTCCCATACAGAGCTGTATTGCCACGCTCTTACAGTTTTATTTCAAATCTAGTGATACCTGATATTTTTAAGCCTTCATTCCTTAAATCAAGGGATACTGCAAGAATCTGAACATTCCTTTTAAAAAAGAAATGTTAATAATCTTACAGCATGTTGGAAAGGTTTGAAAACTCACGAACTAGGAGACAAGAAAGGATGCTGCATATACTCTTTGAAAATCTTATGATTTTTTTTTCTTAAGCCTTAGGATTTTTCAGCTTTGATTCACAATTTTTGAAAATTTGGAACAGCTAACAATATTTCTCTCCTTTAAGGGTGCTGCCATTTAGCCCATATGGTACTCTAAGGATAGCTTCTCTGGCAAAGGCTAGTCCTTAAATGCATGGCTTATCTTTTAGAGTGCTTGGCACAATGAGACTGTGAGCATTCGCTGAGAATTTCAGGCACAACCACAGTAAAAATAATAAATAAATGAGGCATCTCATTCTATCCAGAGATGCTGCATAGAACTGTTGTTAAAGTACACATTTGCAAATAAAAGCAGCCTAAATTTAACTATGACTCAATTACACTAAATATGACCCATTTTTGTTCTGTGTTTCAATTTAACACTTATTTACATTCTTAGACTTGACGCTGTTGGAAGAGAAAGGAGGAGGAACAGGCATTTTCATAGTTAGAATTGTTATTAAAAAAATGGTGATTAGGAAAACACAGCTATAGTCAGCCTGGACCTGGGTAGCTCATTTGAACCCACTATAAAAGAAAAGATCATTTTCTCATCCTATTAAATCTGACTTAGCAACGGCTGCGGAGGCGGCAGAAGATCAGAAATGAACGTCCAACTTGGAGTTCATACAGCTGGGATTGGGTCCAAAGCAAACTGCCTGATTAGTGAAACAATTTGTTTTTTACAATGACAGCAAATAGGTAAATCTTCTGAACGTCAGGAAATCCTGGAGGATTTTGAATGGGAGCACTGACTGGTTTGCAAGTTGCACTTTGATTAGAAGGCATCGTTGCCTTGGGTTTTCGTGCTCATGTTGCTGGGACATAAACAGGAGGGACTCGATTTGCTAGGGGCATTTATTTCTCTGTCTCTTCCTCTCTCTCTTGTTTTTACAATCTATGTGTAATGACTAATTGGCTGTGTTTTCCCGGCTATTTTATGTTTCTCTTACCCTGGTTACAAGTCGTACTAAAGCAGTGTATCCACAGGGACCTATAGACAGCCAACACTGCCAAATGATACGCAGCATTCCCCTTTCTCTCTAAGTGTAAAACATTTACAAGTAAATTTACAAATGCATTAAGAACATTTCCTCCGTTGACTGTTAGTGTTTATTTCTTCCCCTTCTCCTCCTGGGAGCAGACACCTTCCAGCCCCTCAACTTTTACACACTGCTCTCCCGTTATTTGCCTCCTTCCCTCCCTGTCGCCCCTTTCCCTCCTCTCCCTCCTCCTCCTTTTCCAGTTCAGCGGCGCAAATTTCTGTTTGTGCCAGTGGGGCGGCCTGGCGAGACCGCAATTGCTCTACCCCACAGATTGACGAGCCCTCAGATGCCGATTTACTGTACATGGCAGCCACGCTGGAGCCGCGGCACATCTGGAGTGGAGTAAGCTTACTCAGAAACAGGGGCCAGCTCCAGCCGGAGCCAGCGGAGCCGAGCGCGGCGCTGAAAGGCAGCCCTCCTGCCTCCCCTTCCCTCCTCCCCGGGTACATTTCCTAATGTAAACAGAGGCCAGGGGGGAAGGACACAGTAACTCTTTGCTGCGTGTTTGTCATTTCATGTTCTTTATCTGCTTGAGGTCAAACTGGAGCTCTGGAAAAACAGAAGCTTTGCTTTCATTCTAAATAGCTGAAAGCCAGCGCTGCTAAAGGAGTGGGGGGCGGAAAGGAAAAAGAAAAAGAAAGAGTTTGCTTTTGTGTTTATTTGTTCCACTTTATGGTAATTTGGGGGATAATTTCATTATCTGCAGCCAAATTGAAAACAAGCCGTTGTCTATGCTAATGATACCAGCGTATTATTTTATGAACAGTAGGCGTGGAGCTCTTTAAATGATGAGTGGACTACATTTCTGCTTACAGCTGTACTACTTAAACTTTTTTATAGTCACAAAATGACACTTTCCTTTTTTTTATCTTGAAACCAAAAAGATTAGCGATGGCTGCTTTGTTTTACAAAATGGTGAATACCTTTCACGGCCCAGTGCCAATCTGCTCTCCCACAAATTCATTTTAGCTATGTTACTGCAAAGAAGTGTACTCATTTTGGGGCATATATGCTGATTTTATAGTTCAGTTCACTGGACTGTTGGATTTTAGTATCTACATGTAAAGAAGTGGGAGAGATTTTTGAGGCATTTACTGACTGTCTGCAATCTGGAAGAGGACTGTGTGATTCTTTACAAGTTTATATAATTTTTATTTCTTTCTAATAGCAAAATAATAAAGTTTATAGGTTAGTTATTCAAACAACATTAAATCATGAAGAGAATCACAGAATCAACTAAGTTGGAAAAGATCTTTGAGATCATCGAGTCCAACATATGACAACACAAGCATGCACTTTAAAATGGCTTTTCCCATTCAGTATTCCTAGCAACTCAGTGAATTTTGCAGTGAATAAAGGACAGAAAACCTACCTCAGAAAGGTAGGACAGCAGTTCTTTGTACCATGGTAGTGCAAAGTTTCAGCAGTGCGTTCCCAGCTCCCCCACAGGGCTCTTACAATTGCTGTTGTATGTCCTCCATGTTGATACACTGTAATAATTATACAAAAGATAGCAATATAGGTTTCATATTTCTGTATTACTGTTCTAGTTGATTTTAGTAATTTCTTTACAGTTGTGTTTTCTCTTTCTTGGTGCTTCAAATTCCAGTAGAAAAGGGCCAAAATTCCTCATGAACCATCTTGCCAAGGTCTCAGCCTTCTCATCAAGGGAAGTAGTGAGCATTACTTGCTTATGGCAGCTTAGAAAGCACTCAAGGTGAAATTCAGTAAGGCGGGGACTCTGCACTCTGCATGGGAGAGGTGTTGGTCAGCATGGAAAGATTGAATTGCACATCTCCAAGGTCTGTCATAAACTTTCTGTGCTTGAAATCAGAAGCAGCAGGGACAAATAGAGGGATGATACACCATTTTCCAGGATGTAGGTGATTACTGAGGTTGATAAAATGGTTTCTTTGTGGTGAAATGATTTATTTGGAAAAAAACCCACATGTCTACACAGAAAGGCTGATGGAACCAATCTCAAAAGTAAAGCTGTTTGGCAAACTTCAGAGAGACCTTGGCAGTTGACTGAAATCTAAACTTTTTTCAGGGACAGTTGGATTTTGGCTAAGTTCTTCTGGAAGCCTGCAGGGCTCTGGCTGGCAGAGATCTTTGAAGTCTTTTGACTGTAGAGATTTGACTGTAGGGTAGAGATTGATGGCCTATCATTGCAGGATGGCCCACCAAGTAGTTTACCTTTGAACTAAAGACCTCAGGGCTTCCAGGTTTCAAAATTGGGACACCACTTGTTTTGAAATTTTGTTTATGTGTTTTGGTATTCATTGGAAATATTTTTATGAATTACCAAATCCTGACCCCAAAAAGTGTTCCATATTTTTTTGAACAGCTCTCTTCTAGAGTAAGTTTAACGACTCTGAGGGGGAAAAAAAACGTTTATCTATAAAGTTGAAATAAAACATAATCCAGTGAATGAGTCTGAAGTAGGGCTTCTCTGACCCCTACTTACCAGGCAACCCTGCTTGTAATCCCACTGGGGTCCTTGGACATCCAGTAGACTGGTCTGGGCTCAGTTACACAGTTCTAGTCTTAATTTTAAACATGATATCCTGATAGGAATTGCTTAAGTGTTTGTTTTCCCCTTTCCATTTAGTGCACATTTGAAATTGATTCAACTCCTTGTTTTGCACTAATGCCAAAAGTGTCCATGAAGACTTGAAATTAAATAATCTCGGTAGATGACTACGCATCCTACTGATTATGCTATTGTTATTATATTAATAGCATTCTCTCCAACTTAAGCAATGTGCAGGTGCAAAACTCTCATTCAGCAGTACATAAGTCTTTCATCTGCCGTTTCTTGCCAGTAGATTTCCTGCCCATATGAATGTTTCTTGTGAAATTTCTGGAGAATAGCTGTTGGAGCTTTGCCAGTTGAAAGAAAACAAATACACAAACAACCCCTTTCCAAAACTCAACAAACACCCCCTTTCCCCGTCCTCTCTTTTTGAAATTACTGCTTCATGATAGATGTTCTACATCTAGCAAAAATATCAGTTGTGAAAAAATAAACAGTGTGGATTACTGTAGCAGAAGTAAAAGTAAAAACATTACTGGTAGTGTCAATAATGTCACCACAGCCTGCCTGTATATTGATATGCCCTTTTGGCTCACATGCTCACTTGAAATACGTGCCCATGCCTGTCCTGACTCAGTCATTCCCTCTGTAACACTTATTTTGAATCCTACCCAGATACAGTAGGTTTCAAAGACAATTTGCCTTGGCAAATAATAATAACAAACAAACAAACAAACAAACATAAAAATTTTAGAGAAACCTTAACTCTGTGGGTTTTTTTTCCAGGTAAGTGCAACTTTTTGATCTATGCACATGCTCAAACAACAGTGGAACCTGTGGACTAGCATTCAAAAACTATATCTATTCCGGTAGGATTGATGCTTTGTGACCATCATCCAGAAATGAAGACTTTGAGAAGAGCACTTTGAGAATTGGATGAGATTTAAGGGTTTGAAAAGTGTATCAGTAGGTGTTAGTCTGCAAAAACGTGTGGGAAAAGGCAGTTAAAATAACCCAGCTATCAGTGCTGTACTTTGAAAGGCAATAGATCTCTCTAATATCTAAATAAACTGAGAAATCTGCCTAGAAGTAAAAAAGGAATTTCCAGTTTCGAGAGTGTTATTTCCTCCCAATGTGATTATTTACAGTGTATCTCTTGCATGTTTTTTGCAAAATGTTATTGACATCTGAATGGTATTTCAGCATATTATGACAGATGTGAAAGTCAAACACCAGTATTTGCAATATTTTTGACCTCAGGGTAAACTGTAAAAAATTATCCTATTGTACTTTCTTTGTCTGCTTTCAGTGTTTTGTTTTGTTAAAGCAGTAGAAGATTCATTGAACTGGAACCTGCCATTTGTTATTGGCATTTCTCAGAAGAGTAAGAACAGTCTTCAATTATATATTTTTCCAACAAAAACATAAACTCAGTATATAAATATTCAGATTATAATTCCAACCCAAATATATATGTATCCTAAAAATAAACCACAATAAATGTTAGACTAAGCAAAAATGAAGAACAGCAAAAGTATGAAGTAGAGGAAAAAAGGAGGAAAAAAAGTAGAAAGAAAACCACAACAATAAAAAATGCAGGCATTAAGTAATACAGTGGATATGAACAAAGAGAGCTTAAAGACAAAGTTAAGAGAGAGAGAAAAGAAAGAGAGAGAAAACAAAATTGTTGCAAAACCACTATTTATTGTTACCTGGTGGGTGAAATTGTCAACAGTCATTGCAGTCAAGTCAGGTGTCCTGAAGCACAACAAATAAAACCTAAGGGCTTTTAAATACCTAAGATTAAAGAAAGATTCCAATGAATTTCAGTGATCATTAAATGATGATTTAATAACTGTGTTAGGCCAGACTTTTTTCACTATCAATTTAAACTGAGTTTTACAAGTAAGAATTGTAATGTTCTAAAGAATTATCCCCTTCTCAGATTTTTCTGAAGGAAGTAATGAGACTTGGAAATTCTGTTTTTGTGAGGGAGAAACCAATTCATTTGGGATCAGGTTTGTGTTTTGAGCCTCTCTAAAATGGAGATGCATTTTGGCTGGGGCTCTAAGCCAGAGCCACCTCTAATTCTGTTGACCACCAATTAAAAATGTACAATGGACTGTTTATGCAGAGTGTGACTGAAATCTGTGAGTCTAAATTATTCCTGTAAGTCAATTTGAACAAACCTGTTGCTTTTGAGTAGTTTCAGCACAACCACAGGACTCAGTTCTATCTTTAGGTGAGCATGTGCAGCTCTCAATAATCAGAAAGGATTGTACAAGTTTAACAGTGGGCAGAGCAGAAGTTGTTATTTTTCATTAATTTTTTGAAGTAAAATCCAGTTGTAATATGGGTATGTTCCTCATTTGTAACAGCACCACTATATGGCTTTTCCAACAAAACTTGCAAAATATTACATTACTTTTTGGTCCACTGAACTACTGAACTGCCAGTTCCTAACAGAAAGGAGCTGCAACTGAATCACTAGTAAAAGGACCAGGAAATTAGATAAAAGGGTAACACTGGTTTTACATGCCTAAATGAAAAGGTGTTAGTTTCAAATATATAGCCTTTCAACATATTTTCTGAATCTTCAAAAGTGCCTGACTTATGTTATTAAAATGCTGCATGAAATTAACTGTGTTACAACGATTTAGTGCATGGACCAAAAAATAAGATGAAAATTCCTTATATTACGATAGCCATCACGGTCTCTTTGAAAATTAAGAATCTTAGGGCTTGCATGATTGCAGCATGATTATTGGATAGACAAATATTTCTTTTCTGATAATTACATAACAAGGCGTTATTTGGAGGAAGCTAGCATTGTAGCCAGATGAATACCCTTGCTTGTGTTCCCTGGAAAACTGTGGTAGGAACAGTTTTGAAACACATATAACAAACACTGTGGAGAGAAGAACCTTTTGAACCTTCTTGTCTGGTAGGGAGGAGGCATTGTAAATGCAGGACAAGAAGCTAAATTGGATGGCAATCCTCCCACCTAACTTTAGCCACCTGTTTTAACTGTACCCGTTTTAGGTTTCCTTTACAATCAGTGGAGGATGAGAAATCTTGAGAAAGTGAGCTGTATTTTGGCTCTCTGAATTGTCAATCTCTGGATTGTCTCTCTCCATCGACTGTAAAGGGCATTTACGGATCCTACAACCCATGGGTAGCTGCCTATATTTAAGTGGGATGAAACTGGGACATCCAGTATACACCATAAATGTAGGACATATAATTACAGAGCTACATAACAAATGAAATTCCTGGTCCCATCTAGGAAAGCGCAAGTTAAATTTCTATAAGTTAACAACAAGCCAAAGGGCACTGCTAGGAGTGGAGGCGAAAGAGGAAAGAGAATGCATCCTTGGTGAAGAAATAAAACATTTTCTCAGATGCTTACTCAATAGTATTGTGCTTTGGGCTCAGGATGTTGCTTCATTGTCAAATGGTTGATCTTTCCTTGTCATGCTTTCCTATTGTTCTCCATTCCTTAAATAATCCTGGTTTTCAGCTGCATTTTTAATCCATTTAATTCATTTTCAAACCCCCTAAAGAACACAGATTAGTTTAGCAGATCAGGAATGAATTAGAAACAAGATTGCATAATGGACCTAGTTAAATTACACAGTTGCTACTAGCCTTTGCATAGTAATCAAGATGCAGTTAATAGCTTCCACTTTATTTAGCTGCTAAATTCTGTTTTGTTTCAGAAATCGACTGCACTGCAATAACTACATCGTTCTTTTCTCATTAATCTCTATTATTTGCTCTTCTTTGAATTGTTGTGAAGTTTCAGAACATGGGCAGTCCTCTGGCAGACAGATGAACATGTTGATCTATTAGATCTTTTAGGCTCTATGATTTAGACAAAGTAGTACTATTATAATGGTTTACAGACTTTAGTGCCTCATCTTAGGCTTTCACTGTGCAGTCCGTGATATCACAGCAGCTCCTAAGGCAGAACTCCATTGCTGCAATTTCTTCTATACAAAAGGTACAAGAACAGCATAGTGCTAATTGTTATGCAGTCAGTTTTGTCAGTAGTTCCCAGACCACTATACTTGTAGTTAAATCAGAAAATAAATAGGGGATTACAATTAACAGGTGAGGTATTTTTTTTTAAATTGCATTCATAACATATGACTTTATGACACTGCATACTGCAGACTGTTGCCACAAACTTAATCCTTGAACTGAGTCTTGTATCATTACAAGGTCTGGCGTCAGGAAATACATGAATAGTTGTAGATATACCATATCAGTATTCTTCGGAAAAAGAGCAGTCCAGTGTAACAATTACAGTAATACAGATGGAAATGTTGAAGCAGATTATTCTATCATCTTAATATTTATGTAGGTATTCAAATTTACTGTGAGCAAAGCACCACTTTTTTTTTTTCCCTCTTCATGTATTAAAAAAAAAAATCTTGCATTTAATGTCTCATTAAACATGAAGGGAAAATTTTCCAGGGAATTCCTTTGGCTCTGACATCATAAAATCAATACATTCCTGTGGAGCAAATGCTTTTTAAAAATTTCATCTGTTTCATCGGTTCCCTGCAATTCACAGTTCTCTATCTTCTACTAAGTGTACTTGCTACATCTGATGTTTAGTGGTCATAACTAAAGTCTCTCTCCTTGTGTCTCTTTAATTTGCCTTTTCCTGTGATGGACCAGCTCTTGACTTTACAGGTATTTAATTTAAGATGTTCCGTGTTCCAGTCAAGTGTGCTCGCTGTGTTTGCTCTCCAGTCTTTAGGGTGGCAAAGAACAGAAGAAAAGAAAGCAGCCTGAGGTGACTTGTTTGAGCTCCTACATAGAAAACATAGCAGAAGAATATTCTTAATTACTCCTGTATTTGTTAGCAGGACTACTCTCAATGAAATTGCTTACAGCATTTATGCACTTCTCAAAATCTATGAATTGGGGTAGGTGCCTGACTTTTCTCTGGGACCTGCTGCACTACTGAGTAGGTCTCAGACCATGTGGTATTGTACCTCTTGGGCCAGGGAATTTGGACTCTGCCTAGCAGAAGACCAGAAATCCTACAGTTTGGTGCCCAAAGCTGTGGTCTGCTCTTCAGAGGAACAGCCATGGGGCACCACTGAGTGAAGCTCACCCAGATTGGTTACTTCATCTTTTATGTGTTTATTTGAATTTGTAAGGTGTTTCCTGAGAAAAAAAGCTTTTATGAGGGGTCTGTACATGTTCAGAGCCCTTGCAGGGGGTCCTCTGACAAAGTCATACTTTTTGTCTCTGAAGTCTCAGGCGAGTTCACCCAGCTATTTGAATATTTGTGACTGGACTCTCACTGCACAAATACGAGTTCCAGTTTAATTAAGAATTCAGTGGAGCTTATAGGAACAATATTTGTGTGTTGTCCTATCTTCAGTCACAGCTCTGCCTGTATCATTGGCTCAGAATAGCAATTCAGACTGTCATAACAAATATTCCAGAGTCACTGAATATGGGTTGACACTGGGGATAGTTTACTTGGTTTTCTCAGCATTTAAAAATGGTACTTGTCACCTACTCCACATAAGTCTTTTCAGTACCCTGCCAACTTCTTGAAGAGAAAAATAACTTCATACTGGGTTGAGGTGTTTCAAAAATTATGTGAGGAGAGGCATCGCTTGGTGGTT
>VZRZ01004368.1:255288-445179 GCA_013398175.1 Climacteris rufus | reverse complement strand
TTTTTTTTTTTTTTTTTTTTTTTTTGCGGGCATATTATCTAAGGTATGCACTTCACTTCTAAATAAGCTACAACTCAGGAAGCATTTATGTAATCTCTCTACAGCAGGAATGTTCAGAAATACTCACATTTGAAAATTCTGTTGCACGAGTACATCTCAATAGCTATGTCTGTTTGAAGAGCTTAATATTTGGCAAAGTCTAAAAGGCTCTTTGGAGCAGAACCTATTTGCCATGCTTGGAGCAGAATCTATTTTAGCATCTGAAAAAAGGTATGTCTAGCTATCTTGGTTTTCCAAAGTCCTTCTATGGTGAACAGTGTGAAAGTGAGAAATCCTTCCAGTGACGATGCCTATAGAGATGTCTGTCTCTTCTGATTATAGAAGAAACACCTGTAATCTAAGCATCTTCCAGTATATGTTTGACTTTAAGACTTAGGAAGTTAGGTGAGATGAATCCTTTTGCTTACATTTGCATATAAACCTTCTGCTGTGTGGATTGCCAGAACTTGACCTTTCAAGCTTAACCTGATACCTGAGTGGTTGAAGCCAGACTCCCTGGCATTTCCCACTATGCTGCTTGGGTGTGAAAAGGCTTAAGCAGTCATATCCAGAACAAGAACATCTACTTACCGTGCTGTGTTCATGTGGACATCAACACTGCAAATCAGCATTATGCAAACAAACTCAAAAGAATCACAGGCTAGTAATTCTTAGGCCTTTGACTTTACACCTATTGAAAGCTGTTCTTTAGTTTAAAATACAAATGTCCTTTTACCTTCTCTCCAAAGAGAGGTCTACAGGTGGCTTTAGTCATCACAGTCAATGCTAAGCTGCTGAAAGGGAAATGAGGTTTCACGTAAATATCCATAGTTCTGCATCAGATCATTACCTTCACTACAGAAACTTAGAATTTGGTCAATTCTCAAGTTTACTTACCCTGGATTTGATATGTCAGAGTTGGAAAATTCTGTTCAGCAGAAACACAGATATTGCAAAATATCTATGAACCAAGGAATGAACTGCATTCCTTATTGAAAAACCTGGTACACAGATTTCTGTAGAAGACAGGAACAGTGATGGGAAAGGCATAGCTGAGGGTTTCTGAGTTACACAAAACGTGCTGTGCCAAAAGCAGGAGTGTTAAAGGTACATGAAAATGGATGAGGCTACAGTCCCAATAATGCTCCATAAATAAATGGAAATTTTGTGCATGAGTAGAATTTTGGAAGTCATATGACTTCCAAGTATTACCAGTTTTGATCAGACCCAAATCCTGCCTTGGTGAACATCGTGTCTTTGGCACTTCCTATTCTCTTTCTTTGTTAGTTTATTTGCATCTCAGTTAAGTCCAGAATTCCCAGTAAAATCAAGATTCTACTACCTAAGCATATGGTCAAAGTCATTCTCTGCCCCAAAGAATTTACAGTCTGAAATTGGGAGAACCTCCAAATGGTTGGAATTTACCCTATTGACACGAAATGATCTATCTTTCACTCTGGCAAAATATCCTAAGCATCTACTAAAAGGTGCTGAGTGACCTCATTTAAACCAATCCTTAGGATTAGGCACACTGTTTGTTTAAACTTTTTTGAGATCCTGAGATATAAGAAGCTTTGAAAGTGCAAAGATTTTTGAACTGGCTTAATATGTTTTTGTGTTTATTTGTAGATGTAGAACTTACGCAGTATAAAATTTGACAGCTAAGACTAGTCATGAAATGTCTCCAGGAAAATAAAAACCTGTTAACAATTTGCTGACATTCGTGAAAACCCCTAAATGCTTCCAAATCTGCTTCCAGGTATTCATATGCAAGAATCTGAGATCTTTGCATTGCAAATATTAGCAAATGCTTTTTAAATCATGCTTGCTTTTCACACACCATTTATATAAGAGCTTTCTGAGTAGCAGCAAATTGTAGTCCTATTAAATTTCAGTTCACCTTCACAGTGATACTTGAGTAAAAAATGGTTTTTGGGGTATTTTATAGACAATCCAAGAGTACATGTCAACCATTAAGGGTCTGAATATAAGGTTACAAATAAGAAAATATGCTGTTAATAATGAATGGGGAAAGTTCTGTCTGTTTTACACATGTGAGCAGTTCAGTCAGTTTACTAAACAGTGTATTTGAAAAGAGGAGACTGTGTATGCCTTTTCACTGCTTTTTGAATTTCTCTAATTATGTGTGAGGAGTGCAGCAAATAGAAAGAAAATAAAAAATTCACTTTGGAGTCTTAGGTTAATTACCAGCTTTGAATAACATTCTGTTTAATACAGCCATTTGACTTTTAAAGAATATTTCTTTAAAGACAGCAGCTTTTAATTTTGTAATCCTAATACTTCTCTACGGGTTTATTTCGAGGATATTAATCCTAGTTTAAATTTAACCATCTGGAGTGTAAGCACAAATGGGAAATGGAGAGAAAATTTTACCTTTTTTTGCTTTCTCATGTGTATACTAAGTTTTTTGAGCCTATCAGAGAGTGATGTACAGAAATTTTAAGAATTTAGTCTAATTCATTAATTCACTGGAGATGATAAATTTTTTTAACATTTACAGTTTTGCTTTTTAATGGTTCTGCTGTCTTACCCTAAGGAGTGCAGAACTGGGCCAGGCAGTGAAATAGAAACATTTGCAGTTCACTAATATAAAGTGAATTTATCTGGAAGACTGACTGTTACTCCTTATTTCCCTTCATTAGTATCTTCTTCACTTTGTTTTCCTCATCTCCTCCTTCTGTAGTTGAGCTCCCAGTTGTATCGATTCCTGGGAGGTTTAGCGAGGAGGATGAGCAGCCCTGGCATCCCTGGGGTACAGCTGAAACCGCATCCAGCTCTTGCATCCTGGTGGTCTCTTTGTGGGCAGAGGAGGTAGCAATCACAGGCATCAGAACCAAAACGTGCTGTTGCAAATTCTTCCTGATGTGTTTTTGTTCATGCCTTCCTGAAAGTTTTACCACAGCTTGAAGCAGCCTGGGCGTTTAAAGTTTAGCTTTACTCCTCTGACTCTGGTTCTTTCTCTCCCATTTGCTCTGTCTTCCTTTTGGGAATTTCCAGGAGCAATGTGGTGGTAGAGTTGTCTATACTCTGTGTATGCACATAAGGTGTGTCTTCATATTACCTCAGGCCCAAAATCAAGGTGGTTGTCTGCTTTAATTTATGCCTCTCCTGAAGCTAAACCTGCTGCAGTTTTGTGTCATCAGTGGCCTCATTTTGATCTGCTCAAAGCCCAATCATTGGAGCAATGCAGTTGTGCCAAATAACTCCCTCAAATGTGCTGGGAAGAGCAAGGTAATAGGAAGGAAGCACCTCTGTGACTGCCTTGCAGAACTTCTTTTCCCTGCCCCCATCATTTCTATAAACAACTTCTGATGAGGAAAATGGGAATTTGGTGTAGAGAGTGGGAACAAGACCTCGGCTTGGCGAGGTGAAGGAAACTGGAAAGGGCAGGAGCTTGGGAGTGGGGTTAGCAAACCAGAGCCTTGGGGAAACTAGCTCTGTCTGGAAAAATAGAGTGCAGAGCTCACAGTGACTGCAGATGTGTTGTCACTGCCAACAGGCTTAGTGGCCCAGGCTGCCTCGACAAAAGCTGAATGCATGCAGTTGCCTAAGGAACAATGTTAAATAGATCTCATAATTTTCCTAATTTGTACAAAATATCTTGTTTATTCTCTGTTATTTCACCTTAGAGGATCTTTCCCATAAGGGCTTGAAGGACACCTTAATTAACAGCAGCAGTAATGGCTGGCAGGGAAGTAGCAGCATGTGTCCCCTTTCCTGCCCTGCCTTTTATTTGGTCAAGGAAGTCACTTGCACTTTCTTTCATCATTCCTCCTCCTCCTCTCTCCCTCCGCCGTGTCCTGACTCCCTGCCCAGATTCAAGAGCTTGAACGTCTGCTGGTGGTAGCCGTGGTGGCTGCAGGGAGGAGGGAAGGGGGGAAAAAGCAGAGGGAGTAAAATAAGTGTCAAGGAATTCATTGTCTGTTCTCCACCTGTTGTTATTCTGGTCCCAATCAACCTGCTAGCCAGGCTGGAGCCAGTGGCCATCTGGAAACACTGCTCTGTTTATAAACTTGGCATGAAGCAGCACTCCCGGGCCCTGACCTCCCACACAAATCTGGAAACAATTAGAGCAAGATGATAGGCAGGCAGGCAGGGAGAGGAGGGGAGGGAAAGCGCGTGAGAGAGGAGGCTGCAGAGAAGGGGAAAAACAGACAGAGTGAAGGGGAGCATGGAGAAGGTGGTGAATGTTTCTGAGATGCAAATATTTATGCCCACCTTAAATGACCACTAGCTCATTAATTATTGCCCTTGCCAAAACAGCTTTTTTTTCCTTGAAGGCTAAGTCATGCCTCTTTGCCTCCCCCAGCAACACAGGTTTTCCAAATTATATTGTATGTTTTACTGTGCTAAAAGTTTGCCTTTATGACTCTTACAAAATTGAGATGGGTCTGTTAGGTCCATGTGCTCAGACCCATACCTGTTCTGTACCTGGTGGTATTGAAAACTGGAGTCCAAATATCGCAGCACCTACACATCTCTATTAGGAGTCATGTTTTTCTCTGCTACTCACACACCCCAGCACACCTCTCCTCAGAAAGGATGGCTGCCAGTCTCCAGCTCTCTAGAGTGTGGGAGTCATTTGGGCTCAATTCTCTCAAGCCTTCTCTCGCCCCACCCTACCCACCCACTCCTATTGCAACTCATCATTGTCTTTACAGGGAAGGCTGTACTTTTCCTGGTCAAACCAGACCTTCAGTCACTGGGTTACTCCCTAGCTCCTCTTTGGATTTTGGATCCTTTCCCAGCCCTGCTCTTGCTGTGCAGGTAGACACCCTGCCCATCAGCAACCTGTTCCAGTGGAGTCTTGAAGAGATCAAGGAAGAGCCATGAAACAAAACCATGCATTTCACTTTCTGCATACATGATGTGGGCAATCCTGTCCATGCTCTAGGTGGTTTTAACATAGCTAATACAGATGTCAGTGTGTTAATTCACCTCTCACCATGTGTACTTTCAGTGTAACAGCTGCAAAAGCGAGTCCTGCCTGGTCAAGACAAACCTGACATTCATTCCTGCTGGCTTGCCTATGGGAGGATCCCTTTTGGCTCACCTGACACATCTGCTACTTCCACATCCCAAGAAGTCAAGCACTGTGTTTCAGGTGCAATAAAACATGGCTTCTTCCTGGTGCGAGGAACTGGTAGTGGTGACATTGATTTTCTCTGAGTGCATCCCAACATGTACAGGACTGGGTGTGGCCCTGGTAGCCACGGCCAGAGCTGCTGCTGGGGCAGCAGGACCTGAGCCAGTGTGGCTGAGCATGCAGTATGATCCACATCTTTTCATTTCCTTGATTTTCTTCATGCACCAGCATTAGTGTGCCTTGCTTATGAGGTACATTAAAGGTTTATCCGCCCTGTAATTCATCCATAAGAAAACTACAGCTCAAAATGCCTGGGATAATTCTTTCTATGATGCAGCCTTCAACGGGCTCGCCTCTGGTGTGTCCCCTGAGGGCAGCCTTTGGCCCGTCAGTCTCACCACAGCCAGTGGCTTGCCTCAGCTATTTTGTGCTGGCCACAATACAAGCATAGCCCAAGTAAGACCAAGCCAACTGATAATGCTTTAGCGCTTGTAATACCAGCAGAACAGAAATGATCAGCTGCAAGGTGAGGGTTGTTTGAATTTCCCGGTTCCTGAGGACTTGTATCTTACACAGTGATGGTTGTGGTTTGATGGGGGAACACTTCTGAATGCCACAGGAAGCACACAGGGTCCACTCTGCTTGTGTCATCCTGTATAACAGTTTCTCCATTATCTAACGCTGATTTTCCCTCAAATGGTGAGCTGTCACCTTTGAATACCTACATAGTATCTGTAGTCTAATTCTATGGCATGCTGGAAGTCTTTTGAAAAGTGCTTAAAAGAACTTTTCCTCTCCAAGTGAATTCAGTGGTTCAGACTCCTTAATCTGAATGAAGTGTTGCTATCATAATTAGTGCTAATTGGCAGCTTTGTTTGCAACGATTAGCTAAACAGAATGAGGAGGTTGTAAATGCATGTCTATACTACAGATAAATAAAAGACCTGAAGGTCAATTACTGCTAAACCAGCACTTTTCAGAGCACTATGTTCATGTACTGCCTCCTTCCCATCCCAGAAATTCGTGTTTCACAACCACTGGTTACTTTTCTCAGATTTGCAGTAAAGCATCAATTTATTACGTTAATGTCTGGTGTGGCTATTCCTATGCTGACCCACTCAGGAATGCACTTTGTTTTGACATGGCCTTGGAAACTTAAAGGAGTACAAAATGCACAACACGCAGGCATGTAAAAATAAATACAGGGAACCCACCAGACATGAATAGCAAGGAGGCTAGAAGCAATTCAGCCATAGGGCTGAGAAACAAATGGTTTCTTTATGTGGCTCTGGCTGTTCAGTAGCTGTACTTCAGAGCAATGTAATGGGTTTTAATGTTCATAAAAATGTTCAATCTGGTAAACCAATTTTTAGACCCTTACACAGTCTTGTTGAAATTGGATTCATTTGAACTGTAATATAAAATATTATGTTTACTTAACCCTTGTAAACTGATCTCCTTTGTCTTCATGAACTTGCTGGGCAGTTAAGGATCTAGCATTCCTTCCACAGTTAATAAAATTTTGCATTTTTCTCTCTATTCATATACTTAATTACAGTCAGACCTGGTTAATCAACAGCAAACTTTTTTAACGCTCATTCTTTTAGATAGCTTTTGATTGAAAAATATGTATGAAGGTCATGCACTGAGACTTTGTATATTATTTAGGTTCCAAAAGTCTGCTTAGATTTTTCCTGTGTGCAGCCCTGCAGATAGTGCAATATGCAGCAACTGAGGTCTGATTGTACCTGTGATGCAAACTTTAAATCACATCAGGGACTTTGCTCTTTATAAAAGGTGATAATCCATTTCTGTCCTCATTTTTGAATCAAAGTCCCACTGATGTGAATGGCAGTTCAACATTCAAAGCTGCTTCTCAGTTCTCTACTCTACCCATTCCCTGAATTTTCATCTGTCTTGCACCAAGGCCCCCCCGAGACATTTCATACAGGCATTTCTATGTTACTTGCAAGTGGGCAAGAATAAACTGCATTCCATATGGCCATTAGGTAACCCTTTTGCTACATGTATATTGCATTTCCCAAAGCACTCAGGATTTACAAAAATCCTTGAATGCTATAGTTGATGTTGATCAAAGAGTCCATGATTCAAGAATTTATGAAGAAGGATTTTGAGGTTTTCAGTTTGAAATTTTGCAGGGAATACAGTGGCTGGAATAGTGTTTAAAAATCCTAAAGCTTTTACTGGAGGGAGGTGATAGGTAGGAGTGAAATCCCTTTACACCCTTAAAAGATGATATAATTCGGTGTGCACTTTTGTTAATTTAACAATGAATGCCTGGCACTTGGTTTGCTATGCATGGCTGTTGAGCTCCTGGGGACCATTTCACCCCACTCTCTGTGTGGAATATTAAACAATGTGCAAGATTAGAATTTTAGCTAAAAACAAATAGTGAAAGCACATAATGTTGCAATGTTGGCTTTCACCTCAGAACTGATTAATGACCACAGAAGATAAATGTAAAAGGTCAAAGCTATCAATTTAAAACAGAGCAATTACAGAGCTGCCATTTCTTAAGTTCAAGCTTCCTGCTACTATAAGTTCAGCTTGCAGTGGCTTATGCTGAGTGGTCAGTAAGGCTTCTGAAGGCACTTTGCATAAAGCTGAATTTTGTCAGGGTGATTTTGCAGCTGTGAATCAGATGCACCTTTGTGTGTAAGCTCAGTATTCTGATACTAGTAGGATAGATGTGAAGCTGTGCAGAATTTTAGCAAAGCACCTACCAAAATGAGGCAAGAAAATCTGAGATCCTTTTGTGTGTATGCCCCTACATTTGTAATTTATGGAAGATAGCTTAATCTCTGAGGAACCATCTGCATTTCATTGGGGTGCTGTTTTCTACTCAGTTTTATGACATGACTAACCAAAGCACGGGGAGACCAGGTGCCTTGCTCAAGGTCACAGATCATTTTGGTAGCTCTGTCTCAAGCCTAGATTTCAGCATGACTCTGAGTTTGTGATAACACAACCCGTGCAAACTCCAAAACTAAAGGCAATAGAAATAACTGTGCATGGCATAACCTGCAAGACTTTGTTGTTGCCATTGTTGTCTGACATTCTCCTTTAAAATATTATGTGGAGAGAGGGTACATGAAGAGTGACCAGGAAGGGAGTAAGTGAAAGAAAACACAGTGTTCTGTGTTCACAAAGCAGTAACAAGGACTTGTACAAACTACGGTCATGTCCAGATTTGAATGTTTCAAAGTCTTTTCTACAGAGTGCCTTGTAATCATTATCCTCAGCATCCTGTTTAAGAGAAGCTATTAACTACTTGCAGTACTTTCCTTCTATTTTTCAGTAAGATAATATGAGGCAAAGGCCAAAAGCTAACGTCAGGTTATGTCCAAAGCACTTTTTTTGTCTGTTAGTCGATATTTTTGAAGTGGCAGAAAGGAAGCACCGGGGCAGTGTCCTTCCTGGCTCTGCACAGCTTCCTGCGCGCTTCCCTGCTGAAGCGTTAGTCAGAGCCCTGCAACGATTCATGCTCAGCCTCCCACGCCATCGTCTGCCTGGCTTTGATTTTCTGAACTTGTACAATCGACTGACGGGTCTGTCCTCTGACTTAATGATGAGTGTACAGGTGGCAGAGCAAAGAGCCAGCAGAAATATTTTTGTGATTCAGAGGTTGCGAATGATCTCCGTGTGTGTGTCTCTGAATACACCTGCCTTTTAATGCTACAGTAGACAGGGTTGTGCAATGTACCCAGATTAAAGTCTACAGGGCTCTTGGATAAACCCATTGTGGTTAACAAAACAAAAAAACCCAAACCAAACCAAACCAAAAAACAAAACAAAACAAAACAAAACAAAAAAATTAGAGCTGACTGCTGACTAAACTCTTTTCACGCGCACTTTTCTCATATCCCTGGTGATGAACTCTCACCAAACTGCTTCCCACCTGTTTATGGCTTGGCTCTCTGGGCCAGGTACTGTTCCCATTGGCACAAGTGCAAATCCAGTTACCTAATGTAAATTAGAACCTGTTGGGCTGCTCAGGCTTCACATCGTTGTAGTCATTGTGGAGCCACAATTTGTGAATGGAGTGATGTCTAGCACTGTAATTTCCTGCAAATGGTGAAGAAGATGCTGATTTTGCCTGTGGCAACAGCTGCTGAGAAAGAGAAGAGAAAAACCTCTGCAAGAGCAGGAGGAGATAACAAAGGCAGTGTGAAGTGAAGAGTCAGCCAAAGAACCACGATTATCTTTGACTATATGTTCACTAAGAGAAACAAGGGTTTACAGGCTTTTTTGTTTTTTCTGCCTATTGTGGGTGTGCCTTTTATCACATTTCCTTTTTAAAAAATATAACCAGGCCTTTTCTTCTCCCCTTTCTATTCCAGTAGTACAACTACTAATAGCTTCTTCTTGAGAACCAATGTAGTAATGCAGTCCAATATTTGTTCTCTCTTAGCCTTTTTAAAATCCTTGAGGAAATTTTGTGTTAAAAACAAGCTGTCTCCTCAAAGAGAGCCCCACTGTTCTGATTCCTGTTGTCACTGCAGTGAGAAACTTGTTTTTACCTCCCCATGGCTGAGTGCATCAAGGAAGGCTAATGCAGATCCTCTCAAGAAGCCAGTAGGCTTTGACTTTTCATTAAGAGGATGGAGGATAGCAGTTTGGGGAAGTTGTACCCAGTGGTGATAGAGCTAACCCTCTGCACATTTACTGCTGCTGTCGTGAGGGATGATACTGCTCTGCACCCAGGGCATAGATTGCAAGGGAAATGTTTCGTGAGAAACCAGATATTGAAGCAAGAGATATGAAATGTTATAAGGACACAAGGATTCTGCTGTTATCAGAAACACCTGGGTCCTTCGATCAGCCAGGGACAACGAAGCCACCTACATTCTGCCTGCCACATATATATGAAATATAATTTGAATGATAAGACACAGCAGCGCATCAGAGACGAGAGCTTTTTGCACCTTCTCTATTACCCTGTTATTAGCTTGCCTTACTATTTTCAAGTCAGGCTGTATTTGTGCACTTCAGTGGGAATGGCTTTGTAAATGTGTTCTGTAGATTAATCTTGTAGTTTTGTGAGAATTCACCATTATGTAACAGGAAACATTAAGAGAAGAGTGGATGGGTTAGCGTACTCAATGATTTCAGACTATTAACATATTTACTGTGCAGTTGTTAAACCAGATTTGTTGCTGCTTTTTTGTTGTTGTTGTTCAATTCCTTATTTTCATGATAGTTTTGATACAGCCAGAAAACTGCCCGCATTGTTTTTGTACTCAGAATGGTTTATTGTGTGTTTGGTGTATTCCCAATGCAGCTTAAATGTTTTTATTATTATAGTAGCTCTGACATGTTCCCAAATAATATTATCTGGGATTTGATGAGTGACTACTGTTGATGTAATGCAAAAATGACCTATATTATAAAAAAGTTTCTTCCAGCCCTCTTGGACACTAAAGCTTGTCTGGCACACCAGCTTACTTTTGTACTCAGCAGCTGCTTTAATAGCATTTAACACTATGTCATGAAATGGAGTAGATCTCGGTGAAGTGACTGTTCTGGGCCTGGAGTTTTACATTATGTCCCCCAAACTTCTGGCAGGACACCTCGGCCACTCTATTTCTACATCATCTACTGAAACACTGCTTTTTGTACAGTATTAGAGACATATGACTCTGACAAGTTACATTTGCTGTTAATTTAGAAGAAATCTGTGAATATTGTGAATGAAAACTTGTGGTGCATGGTATCTGTTTTACTGGTTTCTTTGTGATTGTGTTATGTACCTTTCCACAGTGGATGGCAACAGTCAAGAAGTCAAAACTGGGTTTTTAGTTGTCATATATATTCCCTTTTCATTATTTCAAGATAATGTTCTTTAGTATCCCAAGGTATTGACAGCATCTTGAAGATCTCTTCCACCCTAGTGATTCTGTGATTCTGTATAGAATATATTTGTCTTTTATATTACTATATCATAATCCTAAAAATGTTAACACACACACACAAAAAAAAAAAAAGCCACTCTGCAGTACATACATGACTGTGTTTAGTGGTGGTAAAGAATTTCCCTGTATCCTATTGAAGAAAAGCAGTAGAAAAATAGAACTGGGAAGGAATTCGCCTGCTTCAGCTCTCTGACTCAAGGCTTCTCATGCTGAGTATCCCTGACAGCTGCCTGTGGAAATCCTTGAGCTGTTTGGTGCTGTACCATAGGACTTTCTGATATTTTGCAGTTTGCATTTGTTTAGAGACATCCCTGTTACCTTTTAGGTTAAGCTGTGCTCTGCTTGTGAAGGCCCTGGTGCAAGGGGTTGTTCTTAAGAGTTCTCAAAGTTGTGAGAACTGTGCTGTGGCTGCCATGAGCTGCTGATTGCCATTGCTGCTTTAAGCACTGTACTGGTTAAAAATTCTTCTGTGGTTTAGTGGCAGGACCTGACAGTTTGTGTCACGACACATAACAGTGTCAATTCAAGAGAAGCTGTGCTGAGGTTGGCCGTGGTAAGAAGGTCACTCAGATACAATGTGAGCATAGCCCCTACCTACAGCTTTTGAGAGAGAAAAATGGGTATATGGGGCTTTTTATTTCAATGGACTTTTGAATTTACTTTGCTGTTGCAAGATAGCAAAACTTTGGTTTTTGTTCTCTGGTGTTTATGGCTTTCTACAAAGATATAATGGTGATATTTTTTACAAAAGGTAACAGTTGTCATGCCTGTAAATCAGAATAATATATCACAAACTTTCTTTTTTCTTTTTGGTGGGCTGTTTCTGTCTGAGAGTTGTATTCCCTGTGCACTAAAAAGGACATGTTTTCTCACCACTAAACACCTTTTCCGCTTCATGTAAATTGACACTTCTGTTTGCAGCACCAGAAAAAGTGAAATCAACCAAAAGAAGTCAGGTTTTCTTTTTTAAATGATCTGTAGGGCACAGATAATTTATACGTCATCATCATCAGGTTACATAGGAGTTATGTTTCCTTTAGTGAAAACCAGTTTCTTGAATGCTGAAATAAAATCGCTATTTCCAGCAATACTCAAGACTTTCAATTTTGCTGCTGCTGCCTCAGGAGATCCTCTTTTGAGGAAAACTGATTGCAGGAGAGACACATTTTCCATGTTTTCTGCTTCATTGTACTGCTTTCATTCATGCTCCTTAAGCATAAATTCATTTATTAAAGGTTTGCTATTTATTTCTAGGTGATAAAAGATTTCACCATAAATGAGGTTCTGCAGCGGGAATCTTGGATGTATAGAGGGTTGGATTTTATTACATTCTTTCACTTATTAAAATGGAAAGATTACAGTGCAGTTGTTTGAAGACTGAGAGTGAAATTCAGTCCCTTTCTTCTACCTGTTTTGTTGTCCTCAGAGCAATTCACCCTCAGCCCCCTCTTCCAAGACTAAAGGCACAAAAGTGGTGGCCTGGGGATATACTAGAGGTGGACTGGAAATGAGAAGAAGGAACATTTTAGGAAAATGAAATTACTTCACCAAAACTGTATTTTTGAGTTCTTAAACTATTTGTATTTCCATCAGAGCTTGCTCCTTCATGATTCAGATTCTCCCCTGGCTTAGTGCTGCAGTGAAATCATAGTTCTATGCTTCTGACATTGCAGACAGCTGCCAGCATAGAAATGATTGTGATAACACAAATCCACCACGGATGGGCAAACTACTTCAATAAAAATAGCAACAGCAATGAACCTCAGCCCAAATTTTGAACTCCCCTCCTGCCTTTTTTTTTTTTTTTAATGCTAACATGATTTCAATAAGTACCTCCCTGAAATGAATCATGTGGACTCTACAGTCTTGGCTGTCTTCGCTGATCCAGCTGCTGTCCTCAAATCTGACAATTTCCATTGCTTCCCTTGGGTTAGAGGGAGTAAGTACATTTTGGGGTATACCTTTGACCTGAGGAATGCATGGGACGGGAAGACATCAGCCAGCTGAGCCTGAAAGAAAATGTGCCAAAACTGAGGCTGCTCTGATAAAATATAGCTTGGGGAGGGGAGCTCTGGGAAGTCAGAGTGAAGGAGCCTCTTTAGGTGCCGGGGGAGGGAGGATGAGGACAAGAATGAGAGTCTGAAGAATAAATTCAGAATACAGAAAGCTGTTTCAGAAGATTTCCATAAGCCCTGTATCATCCAGACCACACTGCCAGATTGTGTTAACCTGAAGTGTGAGTCCTTAGGATGAGGACAAACAGAGCATTTCCTTATCACCTTGTGCACTTTATGCAAAAGTGAAATTAAACAGCATTCTGGGGTGCAGGGGTAATATAACTTCTGTCTGCCTCTGTAGTGAGAAGTTGTCCCAGACTGTATAGGGGTGGGTGAATGCATATGGCACAACTGATCTGTCATGGACCCCAGTGCAGGAGACAGGCTGAGCACTCCCAGGGGAATTAACTCCAACAGGTCAACAGACCATGCATCTCCAGTGCCCATTGTAGGTCAGGACCTTGAGAAATCACTTCTGCTTATGCTTAAGCCATGTTAGGCATAAGAGATGTGAACCTGCTTTGTTGTTCCCCAGGTACTTGGTCAGGTACAGCAGTGGCCACATGGCAGACTTGTCCTGGCACAGTCCTAGGCTTACAGAGCCATATGACTTCTGGGATGCAGCAGGCTCATGCCTAGCTCGGTGGAATAAGAGCAGAGAAGCAAGGATCTGTTTCACTATGTAAATGCACCCCTATGGGTAAAATACAGCCCCTGTGAAACTTCAGCTGTGGAGAGAAAATAGGCTTGCAAGAGAAGGCAGGTTGCTTTTGGACACAATTAGTGCAGTTAATTAGCACCTCTGAGGAGACTAATGAAAAGATGCAGGAAGAAGGTGAAGGAAATTTGTAGTTAATGCTCTTGTGCTGGAGCTTTCCAGAGTGTGGAAATTTCTCTTTAAGCCACGTACATGCTGCAGAGCAGGCGTGTGGGAAAGGTTACAGTGAATTTGCCCTCACATAAGAATCACTTTAGAGCAAATAACAGTCCCAACATGAGAAAATTATTTCAAGCCATGAGAAGCTGAAACATTGTTCAAGGACTTGTCAGATCTGTTTTCTGCATTTTTTTTCCCATGTGCTTAGCTTAGGTAATATTTACAGTTTTAGGCATTTTGTTTATTGGCCACAGTGTTCACTTTAATCAAACTATCACATGCCTTGCTGTGGTCTATATTGCATCTTATTAGGGGGTAGCTGTGCAGTGCTTTCCCAGCATGAAATGTGCTGGCCTTTAGAAACTGTGCTTCTTCATAACTCTGGTGTTTAATTGCATGCCAAGTGTGAAAATGAATTTGTTCCGTATAAAAAATAATGGTATATATACAGTGCCATTGATCTCGCATTTCAAAATATGGTTAAAGCTATACTGAATAAATCCATAACAAGTACTTCTGGATGTTTTTCCTCTGACTAATGGAAAGTTTGCTTGTGCCTGACAGCACAGAGGGGGCTGCCAAGATGGTGGTGGAGGAAGAAGGAGGCAGGAGCCCAGGGTAATTCCCATGGGTCTGGCAATAAAAGAAGCCTAAACCTACTTATTTCTGCCCTGGCAGCTTCCTGCTCAGTGCCATCACCCGCTATGCTGCCCAGGGAAACTTTGCCATGGTGCCACTGTCCTGCAGGGACTTTCTGGGCTGCCTGCAACCGGTGCATCTGCTGGGCTTGCTCAGCTGGTGCCAGGCACATCTCCAGGGGTGTCTTGTCCCTCCTGTGTCTCTGCAGCAGCCCTGTCTCTGCAGCTGCTGTGTGCTGGGACTGTGGTTGTAATGGGGAGTAAATCCCAACCTCCACTAGAAAAAAAGAAACAAACCCCGAACT
Organism: Climacteris rufus; assembly: GCA_013398175.1. Lineage (NCBI taxonomy): Eukaryota > Metazoa > Chordata > Aves > Passeriformes > Climacteridae > Climacteris > Climacteris rufus. The sequence goes on along the minus strand of VZRZ01004368.1, from coordinate 430,223 downwards.
GGGAGTAATGGCTCCTCCCTCCTTACTGGCCACTGCCAGGATCAACCATGAGGAGATGGTCACTGGACACAGACAATTTTCAGAGAGTTTGGGCAGATTTAAAAGGCAGATGTGATGAGACTTCTTAATGCATCTATTTTTTCCATTCTGAATGATGTTTCTCTTTAAAATAGGTATGTGCTCTCAGGGTACTTGTCAAGGCTCCCTAAACACTGAGAAAGAGAATTAATTTCTGACTGCTACCTAATGCCTTACCTAGTTTTATCCACATTTCTCTTCCTTCTTTCATACCTTAAAACTCAAAGTAAGGTTCAGGTGCTCAGTAACCATTTTCTAAGAGGTGGAGAGAGGCCACCACATTTCAGTGCTCTTAATTGTGCATGTGAAATTCATGGATTCTAAACTTTTAGAAGTGCACTCTGAGGCCAATAATTTGTACCTGCAGAGGAGGATTTTGGTGTTTCAGCCATAATTCAGCCATTACATCAGGACCTTAGAAGTTAGACTTTTATTCTGCTTGGGGTAATTCCAGAAGTAGCCCATGGCAGGATCAATTCTGGATCTTCCTGAAACCGTGCAGCAACAGCTGCTGGGAAAAAAAAACTGTGCTGCAAAGATGCAATGCACAAGCTGCCAGGGAACAGTTTTCCTCCCTGAGTTCAGCAGAACCCCTTACGCAATTTGGATCAATGATATTGTGACAAACAGAAAAGTGAGTAAATTCACTGGTATGGTTTTCCAGACTGGATTGTGTGATTCTGTATTGTCCAAATGAGAAATGGGCAAACTACATTAGATATAACTTGAAATGGGAAATCATCACCACACGACAAATTCCCATGGAAGTTCATTAGCATTAACAGTTTCATCAGTGGTTTGCAGCGAGCCCTGTGAATTTGGTGGATGACCAAAAAAAAAGATGGGAATGATGAATTATAAACATAGGTAATATTTTTTTTTTTCATTTCAGCTGTATTTAAGGTCATACATCCGAGAAAGATATGTCATTCTTGCAGAAAGGTAGAGGCTGAGTGGTGTATCTTGGGAAGAAAGAACATTGCAAAAGAAGGTTTTTTTTTAGTGTTCATGGGTTCTCATTTTGATGTTTATCTACAGGAGATAAAACACAGTATGTGAATGGTGGGAACTGAGAGGTTGTGTTACTTCAGTGTGTGGTGGAGGAGCACTGCTGTAGCAATGTTGTGTCCAATTCTATCATTCATGACTCAAGAAGCCCAAAGATAAACTGGATGCTTTTAGCAAGAACACAGAAATGGTTTTGTAAAAAAGGAGGAGCAGGGATTAATTTAATTTTGAAACAAAGAGGGTCACTTGATGATAGTCTGAAATACCTACATAAGCAATGGGAATTTTCAACAGTGGATTCTTCACAGAGGGGTATATCAATATCTAATGATTTAAAGTTAAAGCAAAACACATATAAAGCAGAACTAAAATCTGTGTTTTAATGGTGAATATCCTGTATTAGGGATTAATTAAATTTTGTATGCTCTATCAGGAGATACAGATTGACTGACATTATTCAGATCATGATTGTTTTTCTAAAGATATGCTCTAGTCAAACAGCTGCTAGTCTTGAAGCAGGAGCTTCCATTGCAAAACCCAAGGCTGTTGTTAGGGAAGAGATTCAGACTCAAAGACACCTTTTCTAATCTTAAAACTGTAAGTTTGCGTTTTCTGTATGTTTTCTACACTTGGAGATTAAGAACAGGTGAAAATATAAACCTAAGTGACCCAATGCTTGGAACTGTGCTGGAAATAGTTATTTACAGTCTTTCAGATTTTACTTTGTTGTACCTGCTTTTCTCTCAGATGAAACAGGGATGCAGCAAAGTACCACTATAGATTTTCTATTATATATTTCACTATATATTTGAAATCAACTCAAGGGAAAGAAATTTTGACCACTGGAGATTTAAAAACAGATCTCATAAAGTAACTGGTCTGATTGTTGGTACAATGAACTTCAGAGAAGTTTGGCTAAGACTGTTTTTTCAAGTGTTTTTTAACAAACTGTGGCTTATGAAACAAACCTTTTCAATGAAATCACACCCTGAAAATCACAAAATGTAGTTAAAAAAAGCTCCACATTTACTCAGCTGACCTTACTATAAGAGGGAGAAACATGCTGTCACTATAAATGTTATTAGAAAGTTCAACAGCATAAATAGCAGAAAACATAGGAATAGGTAGATTTTTCACATTTTTCAGAATAGTAGTAGCTGGTGAGAGTCAAAGATTATCTAACAATAAGATTTACATTTCTAACAATAAGATTTACATTTCTAACAATAAGATTTCTAACAATAAGATTTACATTTACGTCTTCTTTTATTGAAAATATTTATTGAGTATTAAATTTCCCCCAAATCCTAAAAGTAGTCTTTTCGGAGAAGTATAGGAATGTGACTATGACCATGAGATTCTATTTCATGTTAAACTGACTATGGAATGTGTATGCTGTTCTTCTTCTTATATATTTTCTAATATGCCATGGCAATGATTTTTATACTAAAATAACTTAAAAATCTAAGAATATCCTTGAGCTTCTCTGTGGATTTTAGCATCCAAAGACTTGTGCAGTCTTTCAGCATCAGAAGGTGACTTGGTTCTGGCAGAGAAATGTATTCAGGTTGAGGATGTGACCCACTACATGCATTTACTTTAAATTAAACAAACATTTTCTTCTGCAGACACAGGATATACCAGCATGTGTGTAAAATATTTATACTATCCCAGTCTTTCCCACTGACACCAATAGAAGTTTTGTATATGAATGTTGGGGGATCTTATTCTTCAGGCAACCTCCAGACTTGTATATATAGAAAATTCAGTGTTTTCAGTCAGATTCACAGTGGGTGTGGATCTTCATTGAGTTTCTTGATGTTTGCTGATGTAGAGCAGCAGAAAATTTGGTCTCTTTGTTACTAAGTTCTAGTTATTTAGAAGGTGGTAGCAAAGTTCAGCATATGGATCTGACCAAACAAGTGATTCAGAGAACACACAAGGGTCTGTTTTTCTAAGACATTTGTACCTTGCTTCTGTTGACTTCAACAAAAGTATCATAAGGCTGAAGCATACATTTTCCCCTTATTAGAGACCAGAGAAAAAAGACGGGAAAGAGACATATGAATTCCCTCAGCATGTGAAAATCTTGACCTAGATTCTGTGATGAAACACAATTGACCTACATAGTGTGCTTAGCAATTTTGAAAAAGGCCAATATGTAGTTCCTTAGTTTATAAATTGCAGGGGATTTTGCTCTTTAAGTTAATAAAAGAGAAGGCTTGTTGTCACCAAGATAGTTTTGTACCAACATGGTACCAAAGGTAGTCCCTGCACAGAGAGTGGAGGGAGTTGGAGAAAGTGGGACAGGCAGGTCCTGCTGGGCGAGGTGAGTGTTGATGGCTTGCCCAGCTCAAGCAGAGAGCTTTTAGTGTAGCAATGACCCTAATGGAGATGTCTGATCCCAGAACATCAGGTAAACCTCTCTTCCTGCACTTATGCCCTCTTGCTGAGATGAGAGCATACCTTCACCATCATCGCAGGCATGAAAATATGGTATCAGTGTCCAGTGAATTGTGCCTGATGAATTCTGTCATACTGTTGTGTTAAGGGATCTTCCTTGGCTATTTCTGAAAACCAGGAACTTCCTGAATTGCCTCCCACTTTTAACTTGCTGTTTGAGTGCTCCTACTCTGCCTTAAGGCAAAGATGAAGAGGAAAGCCTTAAATCTTGCTAGAAATGACCATATGATGTGGTCTCTGTGTGAGCTACTATTGTCTCTTTTGTTGTACTTGATGTTATGACTAGGATATACAGGAGCCCTGTGTAGGTTTAATGTAGTCTGGTGCAGAGGGAGACTCTTGGCTTTTTACGAAGATCTGTGTTTAGACACCTTTAGTTTGTTCTCTAAAATAATTTGTAAATTTGTACATTGTTTTACCATCTCAACAGGTTCAGTAGCTGTTGCTACAGTTTAGAGTCAATGTGCTGGAGACCAGAACTGTATCTGGATCCTGGATCCGTTGCTTGTCAATGGAAGAAATTAAAGCATATATCAAAGCAAAGCAACATTTCATTTATAACTATTAGAATTAGTCATCTTGGAGCTTAAACCTGCATACTATGCTATTACAACTGGAACTCAGTGGAAATGGACCTGGGATCATTTATTAACTAATTAACCGTTGTCATGGAGTGTACCTTGCCAGCTATATATTGCCACATCACCATTCCTGAAAGTCACACAGCAGGGAGGTTCTGAAAGTGCTCTGTATTAAGAAACACAACAACATTATTTCCAAACCTGCTAAACTGGCATTATATTCCCTACATTATTATATTTGGCTACTATTTAGGGATGGAAGAATCAGGAACCTATAATTTAAAACCTTGTAGAATACCATGGTATAAAAACTTCTAGCTCGTTTAAGGGTTTTATTCCATTTTGGAAAGTGTTAGACAAAGAGAAAATGTTTTATTCCTATGAGAACTATTTTTGTCTAAAACAATATCCAGAGTAAAAAGTTTTTATAGCTTCTGGGAACCCCCAAATTTCTGCTGTCTTCCCTCCTACCTTTATAAATGCATCTGGTTTTGTATATAACAGCAAATAACCCAGTTGTAGAGGACTCCATAATACTATGCAGAAATATGGCTTAGGTGGTGTATACAGTCTTTTGCAGAATCAAGACTTCAATTCATCCTCCAACTAAAAATTATAGGTGTGCATTCAATGATTAGTAGTATCAGATATAAGAGCTGACATCAGCCCTTGGCCTTTCCTCACTCAAGGATATTCATTGCAAATGATGGTTGGATTCTATATAATGCTACTCACATGCATTTGAAGGCTCTGCTTTTCATAGAGTGCTGAATCTTCTACCATTGTTGGAAAAAAGGGAGTTGAGCTTTTGGAAGTCTTACTGTGATTGTGCCAGCCTCAATCACTAAGATCCACACTTCATTTGAAATGAGTCACATTTGTTTTGGTGGGCCTATTTGAAGTAATTCTTCCACTCCATCTTTCTTCTCTCAAAGCTTCAGCTGGAGGCTTGTGACCATTTTGGGTACTGTTTGCCAAGAAAGATATAAAAAAGTTGAGAAGGATCCAGACTAGGCTAGGAAGTCTGAGGTATGGGAAAGACTGGAAAAACTGAGTTTGCGTATCTGGAAACTGAGATTTGGGAGTACAGTGACAGCATTTAAACACATAAAAGGTGGAAAAATGGGACAAGACTAAACTGTACATGTAAGTGATTTAAAGTGATTAAATCACTTATTAATTAAGAGTGATTTAAATAATACATTCAGAATAACTTCCTGACTGCAAAGATAACCGAAGTCTTACAGATATTATTGAGGAAGGCTGCAGTGTTTCTATACTGAAGATGTTAAGAATAGGTTGCACATGCATCCTGTCAGGATTAGCTGAGCTGAAATTGATTCTAGCTTGTGTTGAGAAGAGGTTTTTTGATATCTCTTCAAATAGTCTTTTGACATCTCTTCCAACCTATTTCCTATCATGCTATAATTTTATTTGTTGAAAGAAGAAATCATGGCAGAACATGGTCTTTCATTTCCTGGCATGAATGATTTCCAGGAATAGTGTTCCTGCTGAATGTGGTATTTGGATAAAAGTTTGACCCTAAAAGGCAAAAGAAGTTAGTATGCTCTTTCTAATAGCTCCCAGTTGGTCCATAGTTATGTGCTGTAGTATTGTGAAGAGCTGGGTTGAGGATTGACTGACCTGGATGCCCCACTTCAGGTAAGGGGACCATGGAAGAGGAAGAAAGAAGGGACAACCTGGAGTGAGTGACTTTTCTGTCTTATTCAGAGAGCAACAATGATGAGAGGGAGAGGGAGCGAAGTCCAGAGAGGCTGAGGGAAGGGTACTAAGAGCATGAGAAATCAGAGAGTGGAAAAATCCCTGGAGTTCAAAAGAGAGTTGAGCAGTGCCTCTAAGGGGAGAGGTGAAGTTTAAGAACAGGTAGGGATGTATTCTGCTGTGTGTGCAAAACTAATGGATTAGAAATTTGTCTGGCCATCATTCACATCTTTTCTCTCCCAGCAAGACTGCCCTTGCTCTCAAGTCACAAGTAATGCACTGACTTGCATTTTCTTTCTCTCTAACATTTATGTATTTTCTATGCTGGACTGTTCAGTGTCCCAGCATCAAGAGGTGTGAAAAATGTCATGTTTCAATGTAGAATGTACCTTAGCATGGAAGAAGAGAGCCAACTGCTCAGGTTCTTTTATATAAAATGGGTTATGCTGATGTTTCTTCCAGCTGTAATTCAAGAGAAATCGTAAGCCTGTTTTGCACTGTTGTAGTTTAAACCCAGCTAGCAACTAAGTACTACATAACCACTTGCTCAATCCCTGTCCCTTCCCTGTGGATAGGGAGGAGAATTGGAAAAAAAAAATAGGTAAAACTCATGTGTTGAGATAAAACCACTTACTCACCACCTGCTGACTGATGCCCAGCCTGTTCCTGACCACAGATCAACCCCCTGCCCCAGCCAACTTGCCCCAGTTTATACACAGAGCATGATACTCTATGGTATGGAATATCCCTCTGGCCACTTCAGGTCAGCTGTCCTGGCCATGCTCCCTCCTGGCTTCTAGTGCACCTGCTCACTGGCAGAGCCTGGGAAACTGGAAAGTTTTTGACTTAGAGTAAGCACTGCTTAGCAACAAGTAAAATCATCAGTGTGTTATTAACATTATTTTCACCCTGAATCCAAAAAGTGCAGCACTGTACCGGATATTAAGAATAAAACTGACTCTATCCCAGCTGAAACCGGGAGTTGTACACACAGATAGAAACTATAAATGCCTAGTGCAAGAGATCAAAGACCAGTTTCCCACAGGTGTCTAATTCAGTGCTTTAAGGCTGAGGAGCGTGGCAGGATGGCAGACATGCTCTCTCTTTCTTAACCCGTGTTGTGTCCATGTGTGTCCCTGTTGCTGATCTATGAACCTCATTCCATCGTTCCCATTTTCCTGCTGATGGATGGAGGGACATAAGGACAATGGACCTATCCCCCTGTGTGGATTTAGCCCCAAATACCTAATTGTAAATAACCAACTAACTTAACACTGCTCTGATTATGCATAGGGTACTTATTTGCTGAATTAGTAAATTAGCTATATGATATAGACATGTTTGCCCTTGCTTCCTTTACACGATTTTTCCTATTTATGAATAATTACTTATATTCAAAAGTTATTTTCTGTCTTTTGTTGTTTTGAACTTTAATTGAATAATAATAAATGCATTCAGCTTCTTGAAAATTCCAACCAAGGAGATAATGAGCTCAGCATTTTGATACATGTAATTGTTCCTCATCTCAAATTCTGTGAAGAGCTCTAAATATGAATAGATATTTGAAATGAACATGACAGTGATCCTACATCCTACTCTATTTTTTGACTCCCAAAATAAAAAAAAAGTATTAACCTCAAAGTAGTATCTCATTACCATGGTTAAAGGGATTATTTTGGGTGGTCCAAGAGGGTATAGGTAGCACTGGAGCAGAAACATTTCCTAACTGTGAGGGTTATTATTAGAATAATTAAACCTACTAACTGACTGTAAAGGTAGATCAAACAAAACCCAGTGTGTATCATTGTGTGCCCCAAAATACACTGCTAATAAGGGAATAAAGTGCTCTAGAAATCAAATTTGGAACTATGATAATTTGACAATTTCAGTGAAAACTAACTCAAAAGTTAATGACTGGTTTACTGAAAACCAGATGCATTGTGAAACCTTCTCAACCCACATACTGTTCAAGGTACTGTGCAAGATGATACTTGGAGTACACCAAAGCTATGTGCCTTTAAGAGGTCTCTGGTGTACAACTATTAATAGGGTTTTTGTTGTGCTACTTCTGGTTTAATTTGTTCTGGACTTTATTAAACTCCTTTAAAATATATGCTTTATTAATCTCCATTTATAACAGACACCTGAGTATATGCCAGACTATTCCTGGAAGACTGAAAGGCAGGCTAAGAAGAAAAAGTAATTTATTATACAAGAAGTAATTATACTAGGGGTTTTGTTGTTGTTGTTTGGGGTTTTTTTTGTATGGTTAGCTCTGAAGGATTATCAAAATTAATTTTATTTTAGAAAGATATATGTTAATATTGCTTACAAGGATATTAAGGTAAGGTAATCTTAGTTATACAGTCTTGGTGACACTGATTAAAAAAAAAAAACCCCTTTTTCCCCCTTTATATTTTTCCCCTTTACTATAATTTTGTATTTTTAAACAAGGAATTTAGGCCCATTGAGAACTCAGGGCTCTGTGAAGTATCTGTTTAAGAAGGTAAACAGGGACACTTGGGACATAATCCTGCTGTCTTTTACACTTGAGGTCCTGCATCCAAGGCTCCAGTTGCAGAGTGGCATCAAAAGGCCTACTAGAACCTTGAGAATGATGACATTTCTGAAGTATTGAAAGCAAACCCTTTAGAGATTTTCAAGTCTCACAATACCTATCCCTTGCAATATATGGAAAAGCATTTGAAGGGGAAATTAAATGATGCTTTGATGAGATTAGTTTCTACCACTGGTAATCTCAACGGAAAGAGTGGGCCTAGTTGCCTTAAAGTGGATATTTTCTTCTTTTTTTCTTTTAATTACTCTTTCTGATAAACAGGCAGTGTTAGTACCCTAAGAGCCCACATGACAAAACTGTGCAGAGTTTGCTTGCATTTTTATCTCCATCTGATTTAGACTGTGTACCATATGTGAGAATCAGAAAGAAAAATTCCCCTTTCTCTATGAGAAGCCATGACATGTGGCACTCATTTAGACAAAGAATTCATGCAGAGACATGGAGAGGTCTTTTTGATTTTTCATTTCTGTTATGAAATATGCCATTTTTGTTAAGCAATTTCTTATTTGGAGAATCTCCTTATTTGACTAACATAGTCTTTTCCAAAGTGAAGACATCTTTCTTCAGAGTATGTGAATAAAGGAGACATTCATGTCTGAATGAGGTGTAAGAAACATGGGACAAATGTATTTTATCCAGTGAAGAAATTAAAAAAACTTATATTCCATTCTGCAAAAATGACCCACCCTATCAGGTACTAAGTGTGAAATTATTTTTCCTCTCTCCCATTTTCTTCAACTCCACCCCATGAAACTTCTAGTTCCAGACCATTAAAAGAAGAGTTCATGCTTCATGGAAATCCAGAGGGAAAAAAGAAAAGGGTAAAAAAGGGAATGGTAGGGAGGTCTCTGACATAACCCTTTTATCCACATGAACACAAAAGGAAACTTCTGCTCTATAACTGAGTCTTTTATGTTACTCATTAGTCAGAATGAATTGTGATTTATTTAAAACTATATTTTATAAATTGAAGAAAGACCTTAAGCAAATCCTTATTAGACTGGCATGGTTGTTCAGCTCATTAAGAGCTATACCAAAAATAACAGAGGACAACCTCATCACAGAGTAATGAAATCCAGTTGAAGCTGTTACTTTTGGCATTTCACTTAATCTCTTATGCATACATGTGATGTCAAAGTTTCTGGATTTGAGAAAAAATGGGTATTTTTTTTTTTTACCTTTTTGGAACAGCCTCTATGTTCTAATATGCATATTTATGCATAGTGTCCTGAAGTCTGTCCGATGTAATTTTAGGAACAAGCACTGCAAGCAAGTTACTAATCGCAAAAGCATGAAACTGGATTTCGCAATGTTATGTATTGAGGAAAAGACTACCCTTCAGATTAAAAACCTGCTGCCACTTTTTCTTTTTCCAGATGAGAACCTGTGGTTTGGAGTCTCCATGACTGGGTACCAGTAGATCTCTTGTTGTGGGAGGAGAGTTGGGGACTCTGTGGGTGCTAGGGCCAGCTGCTGCTGGGTCTGGGGCTGCACCTCTGGACTTTGTTCCCATCCAGTCCTGCAGGTGACTTTATTCAACTAGCAGGTGTTATCTGCTTGCCAGATGCTGGCTGCCCTTTCTGTACAGCCAGCTGACCCCAAATATGATGTTTTAAGGCAGTGTTTCAAGGTGAGGAGGCCAGGCCAGCTCCTGTCACAATCCCCTTGCTTGTTCGTCCTGTGTTCAAGTGGGAGCCAGAGCTGTGCAACGTGGGAAGGTCCTCGTGTGTCACTGTGCATTGTCCCCGTGGGAAAATGAGATGAGGTTTATTGTGTTTGTTCCTCTCCTTGCTCCATCTTTGAGACCTCAGCATAAGAAATTGAGTGTACTTGTTGCTTCTGTATATAATTATATATTGATACTGCAAAACCAGTCTTGGAAATGACAATCTTATCCCTTTTAAATTGCTTATTCTTATTAAAAAGAAAAAGACGACACAGCAGAGGAAAAGAATTTTCACAGTTGTGCTTAGGTATTGACATAGATGTGAAGTTGATAAAGTTAAATCCTATATTAATTGTCCTGGGGAAGAGGCCATACCCACAGGGAAATCAGATGCCTGCCTTCTCTTCTCCCTAAATAGATGGGAGATAGGGACTGAGATCCTTGGCTTGATCCACAATTGAAAAAAATTTTGAAGTCTTACAAAAGTGTGCTTTATGTAAAACTGTGGCTAGGGATGCTCACTTGCTCAAGCTTCTCACGGTGTCAGCAGTGGTGAATGAGCTCTGTGCTTCACATTTCTGTCACTGAGGAGTCAAGTGTGGCTGCAAAACACAAGGGACAGCTCTAGCCCCAGCAGCCTTGCATGACTTCTGTGCCAGAAAAACTGAGACACAAAGTGTTTGGCGTCTTTGAGTTTTGGATCATGTTAATAGCCCTACAGATCACCTTTCTGGGATGTGTTGAGGACATGCAGAAGTCCAAGTCTATACTGTCCTTAGTCTGGGATGGGTTTTTCTTTTCTGGCTTTACAGAATTTTTTTTTTCTCCATGTGTTAGGCTGAATGTGATCCTAAACTGAGAACAGACCTTTCAGTGATCAGGCCTAAGGACGTGTTAGTTTAGTTTTCTGCTCTAATAACAAGTTGTCACAGACAAGCTCTGTAAGAATGTAGCATTGTCTCAAGGCTACTCAATGATGAGGTTTCACGAAGCTGGTTGTTTATGTATACCCAGGAAACACTGCATAATCTACAGATTCTACTTAAAAGAAAAAGATTATGGTTTTGAAAATGACTTTGATCTCAATTTTGCAACTTCACTATCAAGCCTTAAATGAGCCACAGTATATAGTGAGCTTCTATGTAAAATATGTGATAAGGACTTGTCTTATTTTTTGTCTTACAGAGAATGAACTGGACCCTCTCCTGTAGTTTCTCAGACAGACTTTAGAAATTGCGTAAGTGATACAGATAGCTTTTATCTAATATTTTATTTTAAAATACCAGGCTATGTCTGAGACAAATAAAGTTACAATCTTCCCAGTTTTCTTCCACTCCATTGCTTTCTAGAGCCATGTTTTTGAGAAGCTGGGAATTAGGCAACAAGAAAAATTCTGATAAACTGAAATAGCACCTATAAATTACCTTTTCCAATCTCAGAGCAATGATAGCTTTAATTTACACAAGGTCTTTATACAGAGGGAATTCAACCCTGATGTCTGCCAGTAACAACAGAATGTGAGAAAACATGGTGAAGAATTATCCTGAGGAATTGTTCATTGCTTGTGTCAATTAGGAAAAACGTAAACTGTGCAAGTGCAACCTGTACAGGTGCTTGCTGAAGTTAGCACAAGGACCCAAACTCTGCCCATGCTAGTGTTTGGGTAGGATAGTCATATGTAATTCCTTGGGTATTGTCATGTTCTTAGGCACTTGTAGGTTAAAGGGCTAATGTGAAACTCAGCCTAATTTGAAGAGAATGATGATTTCCTGAATTTACACTGCAGTGTTAGTGAAAGATTACTTAGACCTGGTGATCCAGCCCTGCAAAAATGGATTGAAGCTTTAGGATTTCTCTTTTGCATCTCCATCCATTGCAACACTCATAAATCCCACAAGTGCCATAGAAGTCTGCACTGTGGTGGAAGAGAGTTGAGGTGCAGGGAAAGAGGGATGCTGCCCACCTCAGGGAGACCATCACCAGAGGAGGGGACAAGGGCACTACCCTGAGCTCTTCCCACCTTCTCTCTTGACCAGATTATTGGCTAGCACAGAGAGGCAAGCTTGTATGCTGGCTTGGTGCAGATTTGGGCCAGGGGTCAGTGGAATTCTAAGCAGCAAAGCCCTGTTGATATCTTCAGTCCTGCACAGGTGCAGCTGAGTGGACCCAGCACATGTGTACTATAAATTGGAAGAATATATACCAAATGTCCAAATTAGGGGATGTGGCTTGAGGGAGCTTTAAAGAGAAAGCAGTACAGATAATATTCGTGGTCTGTCATAGGGCTGGTGAGTGCATAATTTCTCTTCGCCGTAGTCATGATCCAGATGTGGCTTTGCAGGACCAAATGTCCAACCTGTGGCCTGGCTGCCCATGGCCTTCTTTCCTAGGTCCATCAGAGATGGAGCTGGAGGATTCCTGAGGCAGATACCCTCTGTGGTGTTGTCCTTGCTGTCCTTCAGCCCTTCTCCATCAGACACACTTGACAGTGGGCATGACCATGCACCTTTAGGCCTGTTCTCATAAGATATGTCTGTGTGCACAGAACTGCTTGTGTACCCAGCACATCACCTGGGCATGTGCCAGATACAAACGATACCAGATGTCTGGACGTGTGCTTGTTGAGTAGCAGGGGGAGCACGGCATGTTGACAGTAAAATGCTGGTGTTCCTCCCCCATACAAATTACTCCACTGCTCATATTTACTCTACATCTCCCTTTTGCATGCACTAGGAACTATAGTTGCCCTCTGGTTCATCATAGCCAAAAATTCAGCGCACAGATGGAAGCCCTGGCAGTTCTTCTGGCAAACAGCATTTGTTCAGATACATCACCAAGGCTGAGCTGTCTGCCTTCACTGCCTTTGCAACAGCAGAGCAAGACAATGTGAAAAGAAATTTTGTTAGTGTTTTAATTTCTCCTTCCAGTCCTGGAGACAAAAAGACAAAATCTTCTATTTTTTGCATTTTAATGAAACCCGCAGCCCATCTTTTTTCTTTTTGATGAAGTCGGAAAAATTAGGACTGGGTTTGGTAAGGCCTTTGGATCAAGATTTATATTGTTTCTTAGTTTATTTGCCAGGTCCTACTTTAGAAGCAATAAAATGACACTGTAATTCTGGTGACCTATTCAGTAGATACTTGCAGGAAAAATTCTGTGTTTAAATAAGGTGAAGGTTATGACACAGACTGAAAAAGTCAGGAAATCCACACTTAAGGCTGACACTAATGCTCATGTGGAAAATAAAAGACACTGTGACTCAAATTCAGCAGGGAATGCCAACCATAACTCTGAATTTCCAGGCTTTGTGTCAGGTTTTGTCAATATAATGTTATTTAAATGGAGTTTTATGCCTGTGAATTCACTTGAGTTTTAATGGCAGGATTATTTTAAGAGGCATAATAATAGCAAAAAAAAAATCATGTTAGGAAAGGTTGCTTGTAAAATGTCTCTTCCTGTATATGACAGGCCAGAAAGGATAATCTTGTACCAAAGCCATAGTAGGTGCTAGAGTAGAATTGGCTTCCGTTCCTGGCCTTGCCAGACATTTCCTGGGTGTTCTTAGTAATTTAATTCACCTGTGCCCTGTTTTCTCAATCTGTATAACACAAGAACTAATACTAACCTCTTTCCTAATGTGCTTCATAAACCTGCTGAAGAATAGTGCTGTATCCAACCTAGATTTGAACAGAGCAGCACTGTCTGTGCGTGGGAACACAGCATACCTCACACCTCTGGTGAGATATATTTCATCCATCTCCTCTTGCCACGTGCATCTGCACTACATCCTGAGGCCACTGAAGGACCCCTGAGTTGGGCAGGGTTCCCACCTGGAGGTCACTGGCCAGCACCAGCTGCAGCATATAATTCATCACTCGTGCCATCAGCCAGCAGGTCGCAACCCATCAGCACCTGCACGGACTCTGAGGAGAGGGATGGAGGCAGCCAGCACCGCAATTGAAGGGTTTCTCTTTCTCCAGCTGTTCTTGCAGAGGTCCTTCTCTCTTCTCCTTTTCATTTCATGTTTCTCGCCTTTTACACTTCTAATGAATCTTGTTTCTTTCATGTCTGAGAAAAATTCATATTTCTGCCACTTTCAGATGGAACGATGGAGATCAAAGTTTGCTCAGTTTGTAGCAGAAATCCCTGTGTCTTACAGAAGTTCAAATTCTGTAAGAATTTAGTGTGGGGGAATTAACTTGTTTGATGATACCAGCTAAGAAATTGCCCATGTACTTTTGCTTATGTTGTCACTCCATCACTCTTTTCTAATGCCAAGAAAATTTGATAGAGGAAGAAAGTCACACTATCTGATCACAGTGATTTCTAGGAAGATCCACTACAGCAGGCGATAGGAAATTGGGCACCTTTGAAAAGAAATCGCTCTACAATACACTAAGAATTGAATGGAAAGACTCTTATTAGTAGTGAAAGTTAGCTCAGACAAGGAACCAGGCAGGAAAAACAGAACAATCTTGACATCATAGTGCAAGTAAAAAGAGAATGAATGTGATGCCATTGAGACACCAATCCCCACTTTGCATACTAAGCCTGATGTAAGGAAAACACCTGTAAGGATAACGTAACAATGACTCCCATAGGAAAAGAAGGATGGTAAATACTATTTGTCTAGCTGTCGCTTTAGAGGTTTTCGTGAGCACTTACAGAATAGTTATGAAAAAACCAGCCAAAATTCAAACATGAAGCAAAACTGCCTTTTGTAACAGTGTGAAGCAGCTGTCCATAATCAAGTAGTAACAATCCGGCTCTTTAGAGCTTGGCAAAGTTTCTGCTCATCAATAAGCTGAGCAAACAAGCTCATCTTTATGTACTGCATAGCTGCTTCCTCTAGGAATTACTTTGGGGTGATTTGCTTTTCCTAAGCATGTTAAAATTAAGAGGGAAGAGGATATAGGAAGGCAATTGATGATAGAGTCTATGAAGGGAATTGGACTTGGGAATAAGTAAACAATGGGAAAGGTAAATCTGATTCCTTCATGTTACTTGTGTGTTGCCTTGATGTGCATTCACCTGAAACATATTTTTGCCGAAGCAACCACTTGCTTTCTTCCTTATGAAATGCACCTGGGAAACTCCTGGTTGCTGGGGAGGGAGTATAATAATGAGCCATGGTCTCCTACTGAGACTTGAAATGGGGGAGAGAGAGGTCTCTGTTCAAGGACAATATAGGATAGGATGTTGAATAATGAGGTAGGGAAAGGTCTGTAATGAGAAAGAGCTGTCAAGAAAGCACAGAACTCAGGGAAAATGTTTTATGAAGAGGGAGCAATCATAAAGTTGTTGGACTGAGATGTTGTTACAGCTCTCCCTAGAATTTCAAGCTTTGGGGAAATAAGAAAATGTTAGGAGGGAGTGGTGCTACGTCAAGTCAATGAGAATTATAGAGAGAGAGAAATATAAGTTATAGATTCCATCCTTTCAGCTATTAGGTTCACTTTAATGTGATACTGCATTCTCCATGTTCAATTAAATGTAGGGGGATTTGGTTTATATTAAAGGCCCAGGTTGGCTTTTGGTGGCATAAATCTTTGCTGGAGTAGCAAACATCTTGTTGAACCCTGCTCTACATAAAAGTCTCTAATAAAACCTCACAGAGCTTTTCTCTTGCTTTTTTTTAATTTATTTTTAAATTTTTAATTGCTTTACCTGAAGTACTGAGTGTGAGACAGATGCACCCCATGAGACTAGTGACAAGATAAGTTCTCCGGAATTTTCATTGCTAAAGTGCTTCAAGTCAGAAGACTGTGCCCCCTTTGTAAGGCTACACAACTCCCACCAATTTTGCTGAGAATTTTATGTATATATGTAAACACACTCTAAGTGCATCTGGCTTCTGTGGACTAGATATGAAAAATTACTTCTGTTGTACTGCTTTGATATAGATGTTTGCATTGATTAAAGTTGTGGACAGTAATTTTCCTGTTCTCTTCCTCTGGTACGTTGTAATAATTATGCTTTGGTTTTTTTTCCTAGATTGAGATTTTTCCAAAATGTTAGAGATGTTTTCTGGATTAACCCTATTACTAACTGTGTAAGATTGAAGGGACCTCTATATAATTTTCAGTCCTACTTATGGAATCACAGAATGTTAAGGGTTGGAAGGGACCTTAAAGACCATCTACTCCCACCCCCACCCTGCTGTGAGCTGGAACACATTTGCTTAGACCAGTTTGCTCAAGGCCTTATCCAACCTGGCCTTGAACTCTTACAGGGTTGGGTCATCCACAATCTTCCTGGGCAACCTGTTTCAGTGTCTCACCACTCTCACAATAAAGACTTTCCTTCTAATATATAACCTACTTTCCCCTCTTTCAGTCTGAACCCATTACTCCTTGTTCTGTCACTACAATGCCTGACATAGAGTTCCTTTCCAGCTTCCCTGTAGGCTGCCTTCAGATACTGGAAGGTTGCTATGAGGTCTTCACATACACCTTCTCTTCTCCAGGCTGAACAGCCCCAACTTCCTCAGCTGTCTTTGTAGAGAAAGTGCTCCAGTTCTCTTACCAGCTCTCTGACCCTCCTCTGGGGTGTCTTTATCCCTTTATAGAGCTGTCAATACCTCTTTAAGTGCATCAGAGAGATTCTCTAACACCGATGCTTGTGAGCTCCACATGGCTGAAAACAGTCTATGCATTTATATGTGACAATTTGGGTTAAGCATCTAAAGCCTGACCAGGTAGTTTTGCACTTGGAAGTCTGCAATCTTCATTCAGCTTTTTCCTTGCTCACTGGGCCCAGATAGGCTTAGCCCCTGGAGTATGCCAGAGCCAACTTAGTAATACATAAAGTGATGTTGCCTTGTGAATCTCACTTAATTACATCAAAATGAAGTTTGCATGGAGTGTGCTGTATATCCTGTCTACAGAGACTTTTTTTTGTAGTCTGTAGGAAGGCATTTTCTCTCCCATGGGACAAACGTCCCCTGCCAGACAATGCAAAGCAGCCTCTCACCTTCCCCTCCAGTTGGAGAAAGGAAGTAGAAGGGCTGCCAGCTAGAGTAGGGGAGGATAAACATGCCACAATATTTTGACCTCAATGATCAAAAAACAAAAAAACCCAAACCAAAACAGAAAAACAAAGCAAAAAACCACAAACAAACAAACAAAAAACACCAAAAAAAAAAAAAAAAGAAGAAAAAAATTTTTTGCAATATAGTTTGGGTTTAATCCCAAGGTTTTACAAGAAGTTGGTTTCATTGTCAACATACTGAATTCCAAATGCCCATTCAGTCTAAATTTCAGCTTTATTTTCAGTTTAACTGAAGTCCTGAATAAAATATATTTAAAAAAGGGACAACGGCAGCATAACTGGTTTTGTGATAAAAAATTTCCTTTCCACTTTTAATCAGGGTAAAATCATTTCTTGAAAGACTGGTTGTCAATCTTTATTCTGTACCCCTTTCTGCTATAGCGTTGTGATACTGGTCAGCAATACTCTCATTTGGGAGAATAATGCACTTATGAATATGAAGTTAGTTTTACCAGAAAAATGGAACAGGGATGGAGAGAGCTAAATTTCGTATGCTTGTGTTTGCATCCACTTCGCCCCATATTGACTACAAGGATGTTCTGTGTTTCGTTGAAGAAGAAAAACAATTTATATTAGTCCTTGAAATATTGTGCATTCTTGGATGTGGAGTTTGGCTTTTCCCATTCCATCATGTTATAGAGGTAGAAGCAAGATGGAATATGAATATGGAACTGGATCCAGACATCCTTCACATTTGGTTTGGGCCAACAGTTAGGTCTAAACTTCCTCCAGGTGCATCCTATCCTAAATTAATTTACTTCTTATTTTCCTGAAATAAATACATTTTGCCCCAGGCTTTTGGAGTTAACAGGATTTTGTGACTATTTATTAGCACAATTAGAGCATGTTTGTTTGATAGTTCATTATTTCATTCCAGTAAAAATCTCTATGTCCCACAATAGTACATAAACCAGGCAATTTGTCCCTCTTAAAGTTCATACTGTGAGACCTAAAAGTATCAGTGTAGCAGCAGAATGTGGTAGTGATATGCAAAAATGGAAGTTTATAGCTCAATAATGCACGTGTATTGGGTGACCAGGTGATTTCTGGTGTTTCTTCATTTCCTCTCCAAACACAGTTGTTTTATTGTCATAATTAGGAGTACAAGGAAATGCTATTGTGTGTTTTGGAAGAGTATTAACTCCATATTAGGAGTTAATCTATTTCTGCTCAGCATCACAGAGAATGTTCAGTGGGTTATGTTTACTTTAGTTGTCCTCAGACAGCACAATTCAGTCTCTTGCACTGCTGTTAAATAGCTTTTTTCTTTTGTCCTCAGTATTGGCTTAAATTGAATTCTTAAAAGGGAAGTTCTGATGAAGAAAAGGTCAATAAAAGTTAAGGAAAACCTCTGTGGCTAACCTTTAATAAAGCTAGGATACTGAAAGAGTTAAAATATGAGTATGTGAACAGGGTACCCTGATCCAAGCAATGAGATATTTTATGTGGAATTTTTTGTAACTAATTGTAAGCAGGTGCATTTGAACTGCCAGATGCCAACCTGCCAAAATGTGTCATGGCTGTAAAACTTAGCCATATTCTAATGCATGGTGAGGTCTGTTTGGTGCGGGTAAGCTGGAACCTTGCTGAGATATTGCTCAGAGTGTCTGTGTTGGATCAGGGTGGGTGCTACAGAGACACCCACAACCACTGCCTGCCTGCTGGGGCTTGCTGTGGTTGGGGCTGCAGCAGAAACGCTCAGGTGTTCTTTCCTCTCTTTTAAGTACAGCTGCTGTTTGATACCCACAACTGCCAAAGCAGTGTTAGGATTCATTCTCCATCAGCAGAAATAATTGTTTGCAGTTGGTTTATTCTGTGTGTGACCTTTTGCTCCAGCAGCACTGCTGTAGGGCAGGTCCTGAACTGCAGAACCAAAGCTGTGCGGTAAAATACGCTGTCTTCCTGCTCTCTGAGTGAGCCTCACCATAGCCCTCTTTAGCATATGAAAGACTGGTTGAAAAATCAACTGGGCTACCTAAAAATATACAGTCATTCTGTTTGTTTTATTGGTAATAAGTACTCAGAAGCATGAAATGGTTTGTGAGTGCTGAGCTCTCTTGGAGCTGCTGGATTGGCTGCCCTTGATGTCACAGGCCTGTCGATAATGTCCAGTAAATCTGAGGGCTAACTGTTTCCTTAGTGTGTATAAATTCCATTTCATGACAGCAATAATACATTCCAGGCAGTGCGTTTCCAGGTGATAATTATACATCTTGTGTGGTTAAAGTTACTCCACCTTAGCTGTATAAAAAAGTGAAAAAAGAACTTGCACTGCTGTACCACTGTCAAATATGGGAGAATTTCCTGGTTTCCATGAGTTTAAATAAAGAAAAAGCAGGAAGGGAAGGTGGTAAGATTTTCTCCCCCCCACCTCCACCCCTTTTTTCCCCCCTATTTCAGTGACATTCTGGTCGAATAAAGGTGGGAGGTAAAATGAGTTCAGAATTTGAGGTAGGGCCTGTGCTAGTATCTCCAAGCTTTTTCAGCTGACTGGCCACTGCCAAACCTCAAATTCTTCTGTGGACCATTGTCTACCTTTGCCATTAAACTTTTATTTGAGATCTGTACTATAGAGATGCACTTTGGAAGGGGGTATGAAGACTGTGATCCCAGGGGCAATCAGCTTTCTGTGGGCTGTGATTTCATAGGATCACAGGAACAAAGAAGACTTAAAACTGATGTACACAGAAATATGGAGTCAACCATAGTTGTATCATGTCTTACACATTTGATCACTTAAAAAAATGTTTCATGTCGAAGAGTCCACAGTCTCTTCATGTGTTTACTCCATCTTCAGTGTTCATACTCTCAGCAAACCTCTGTTAATACAAAATCCAAGTCTTTCCATTAACCTAATCCTCAACACCAAGGCCATGGAAAACATGTACTTTCTCTTCACATCTTTCTTTTGTGTATTTAAGACAATTACCATATCCCCTTCATCCTCTTTTTGGTAAGCAAACAATCTCAAATCTTCCTGTTTTTCCTCTAAGGCATACTTTCCAGGCTTTTAATAAGCAATTCTCCTGTCAACACTCAATACTTTTACTTAGATATAGTAGCTGAGGCACTCAAGCTCTGAGAGAGGAAGAAGGAGAATCTAGTCTCTTCCAGACTGTTTATCTTCTTTTGCATGCCACTCCAGTGTGTCATTTGAAACACTGCATCATTCACCCTGTGATCCACTACAGAACCCCTAGTTCTTTCCTATCTAAATATTTCTTAGGCACCTGTTCTCTAGGTCTTGTTCATGAGGAAGTTTATTCCTGTACAGAGGAAATAAATAGTCCTCTGCCCAGTGGACAGTCTGCCTTTCTGACTGCTAAAATGAACATAGGAAGATTATGGTGTCTTTTATATCATCTGGTGCATTAAGAGTGTGTCTGACTTGGTGTCATTTTCAAATTTGATGAATAAGTTGGTTTTTTTATAGTTCAGAAATATTTTTTTTATCTTTCATGGATCAGTAGTGAAAATACTGAGAAATACTTGGTCCCTCCTGAAAAGAGAATTATGCTTCTCTTTCACCTAGTCCAGGGTTCCATAAATTTCCCCAGAGCACAAAATATTGTACAATCTGGCACATTTCTTAAGATGAGCTATATTACAACTCTGACTTCTTTATCCACAAGTTCTGTTATATGGTTGTAGAAATTACCTTGGTTTTGCAGTTTGTTCAGGCAAATGTAAACTGGCTCACGCTTATCACATTGTTTATTTTCTAGGTATTTACAGATGGTTTGTTAATTATTTGTTTAAGCATTTCTCTGGCATCCTGGAATTGTAGTGTAAAAATTGCCCCTTTCTTCTTAGGCCTCTTTTTTAAAGATGGACACCATCATTGTCCTTACCTGTTGCCCTGAATTTTGCCATTCTGGATGTTATCATTCTTTTGTAACTAGTTCTTAGACATTCTCTGTAAACATAGCCATGTTATTGTAACGGTATCTTTTTATTTACATTCCTTTCTCCTGGGCACAGAAGTTTGATGGACATTTCCTTTGACCAGTGTGATTGAGGGGAGGCTCTTTGTCTCCTCCAATCCACAGTGGTTTATTAGACACATATATAACAAAGATGGGCAAGGCCCAGGGGACTTGTTCCTTTACTCTCAAGAGGTCTCTGTCTCCTTCTTTCGTGTCATTACTTGCTACACTTACCAGTCTTTTTTTGTCTCCCCTCAGACACATCTTTCCATCTGTCAGTGGTTCCAAGTTTAATTAGGCAATTTGTGATGTATTAAAACAGTTTTATGCATCCTACAATCTTACATGGTCTATAACCTGAGTCTATTAACCCCAACCATTTGAACATGGAAATTATCCAAACTCTTGTTAACCTCTTGTTTTATTTGAAGCTCATGTCTCATTTCTTTGTAGGAATCAGTAGTCTGATTTTTATATAGAAAGAAAATTAAAATTAAACTATGACTATCTTGGTAGAATATTTGTGGATTTACAAGAAAATAAGTATTGCCTTGCAAACATATTTCTATTAGATCTGACTAGCAGAGAGAGTGTGCTACAAAGAAACAGTCTGGGTGTGAACTAAAAATTAATACAAATTGGTCTTTAGCATTTTCTTATAGACCTAAATTAAGAATCATATGTATTGACTATATTTGATTTCATTTACTGTATGCCCTATACATTGTTTGGAATATGAGGAAGCTAGGACATGAAACATTTGCTTTCCAAAGTTTCTAACAGAATATCTCCTAATCTGGGGTCCATTTATTACTTCAATGCTTCTGAGAAATCCTCTGAGATATTCCCAGTTGATTATATAATACCCCTTGCATTTCAGCAAAAGTCTGAATATGCAGTGGACTTTGCACACCTATGAAATGAAGAAACTGCTGTTCTTGAGTCCGCTTATACTTTGGGGGATCTTTCTGTGTATATACACCAAGGGAGCTGTATGCTGCAGCCAGGGCATGTCCATTGCGACTTCTTACATTCATTCAGCAGAATTATCTTTTCCCTACATTCAGGCACATCAGAGGACATTCTTCTGAAAGTGACACCTCTTTAAAAACCAAATATTTATCAAATAAAAGGAAGACACCCTCCAGCACCACCTTCAAGCTGAAAATAATACCAAGCAGATAAAATTTCTACTGGAACCAGAAATCATGGAGTGGTGTTCTAATACCATGTGTTTTCCAATTCCCCAAATTATTAGGGTTGTATCGCAATAATGCTGCAATTGTTTAATTTTACCTTCCTTAAGATCTTACTCTAGTTTCAGAGCATACAGACCTATGTATTGCAGACTCCAAGGATATCTACTCCATACTATTCCTTAGGCTCATCTCAAGTTAGCGGTATCAGAAATTATTTGGTGACACTGGTTTACATCCAAGTCTCCTATTGTAGTTTCATTTGTGAAAGGTCACCATTCTCCAAATCAAATTGAATAGCTGTTTCAACTCGTGTCTCATGTCTAATCTTGTTGAGGGTGACACTGTTCAACAAAGTGATAGCCTTTTAGGTTACAACAGTACTTAAAAATAATTTCCAGAAAAGTGTGTATCAGTTTCTCTCATAACAGGTTGTTTCCAAACATCAGTGCTTAAATGCAATAAGTGGTCACAGTAGCTATAGTTAGAAAACATTTCTCCTGAGGAGCTTCATTAGAAATCGGCATCTTCCCAAAAATGAATTTTGTTTGCTAGGAATCTCAGAATGCCATTGCCAAAAATGCATTTTGTAATATTTTAGAGCCAAACTGGGATTAAATAGTAGTCAGGGAATAGTGCATCAAAACAGGAAGCTGGGTACACGTTGACATGGAGAGAGTTGCTCTGCTGATTTTAGACAGGGTCACACTATGAACTTGTTTTCTCCGCCACCTTCCCCACCACGTGGAGCTGCTGAATGAAAGTGTGTCAGAAGCAGGAGCACAACACTGCAGTGCTGCTGACTGCTAACTGGCCAGAGGCAATCATACCTTTCTTCCAAACACTGCCCTGGAGGCAGGGATATATCCACATCCAGCTGTTCCTATGCCTTCCCCTATGTCCCCCTGCAGCCACAGGTTAAGTCCCTGTGGTGTAGGGACTTCTGAGGAGAAAAAAAATAGGTGATGAAGGAAGGTGGAAATCTGTGCTGAAGTAAAATTTAAGAAAGGCAAGAAAAGATAGTTGAAAACAGGAAATTTGACAGTGTGGAAAGAGGCCAGGGTGAGGAAGGCAGCCAACAGAATATCACTCAACTCAAGGTTTAATTATGCTACAGTACATTATGGGACATAACACCACGGACAGAGAGGGAAGGGCCGTCATCTTCCCAGTTTCTGTAGCTTCCTCAGTAAGTACATGTTTGTGGAAACAAACATGTAAATTGTTTCATATCAGCAGCAAAACAAACTCTGTCAGCAGCAGTAAGTTAGCAGGTACAAAAGTCCATAGTATCATTCCAGCTCACTTGCAGCAGCTGGGAATCAGGCCTATCTGCTGAGGCTGTAGGACTCCATTAATTTTTTTTACAAGAGGCTAAAGGTTTTCAGGATCTATTTTTGTCCAGGCTGAGGCAATACTGTGGGACATGGTTGGTCCCACACTATACATCAGCTACTCTCTCTACCTAGAAATGGTTTGATTCTTCAATCAGTTCAATGGGCAAATCTAGGTGCATAGTTTATTTCTGTCACTCAGGGTTACAATCTGCCTTAAAATTCAAATTTTCCCTCATAAAAGAACAATGAGTGGGACAGGTCATTTACATTATAGCTTTCCTATTCCTGGCAAATGCAGGTTCAGAAGTTATAGTGTGCAGGTGGAGCATAATTTTTTTTTAACCTACAAGCCAGTAACTAGCACCTTTGCTTCATGTTAGCATTCACCATGTGGACCTTATTGCTTCATCAAGTGTCTGAGCGCCCATCTGGTTTTCATCAGCTGAACAGCAGTATTTGACAATAACGGAAAAAATCACAAGTTTTGCTAGCAGCAATAATAATCAGTTTTCTTTGCCCACATCTCATTCCTCACTCAATCTCTCCAGCAGCCATCTTCTCTTCTTCACCTTCCCAAAGAAAATAATGTGAATGACTCCAGTAGCTTGTATATAAATCAGTAATGTTCTGGTGTCATAAGGGAATAATATAGATTGACAACAGGGACTACCTCAGCTTCTCCACCTGGGTTTGTGACTATAGGTGAGAGAGTTTTCTTAGGAACATCAAGGATACTGCTTGAAACAGTATTTTGTGACTCCTTAGCTGACTCCTCTTCAAGACTTCTGAAGTGATCCTGTTCCCTAAGCATCTTCTTAATGCAGACACTCTCTTTCTTAGTGGTTGGATTTTGTTTTAATCATTTTTTAAACAGAAAGAAACTTTGAACAGCTATGATACAGATGCTGTGATGGTCTATGGAGTCTTCTTGTAAGGGACTTCTGAGCTTTTAGAAATTAACTATGAATGCCAACTGTATATTTGTGGTAACAGTCATGCTGAAAGTATCAGGTCTGTCTCCTCACAAGATCAGTGCTTCTGAGCAGATGGATCAGGCCCATCCTATATTTCTGATTTAAGAAAATTCTTCTCACATGTTTTGAACAGTTATGACTTTTTTCTACCCTACACCCCTGGTCTCCATGCCCCCCTCATTTAGGCTGCTATGTCAAACACTGAGTATGATTAATGATGACAGAGATTACTGTGAGCAAAAAGTTCAAGAGCTCAGCTGTTTATTTGTTTAAGAAAGTTGTTTTCTGAGTGTTTCTCTATATATCTAGCCACATGCTTAGACTGAAATACCCCAGCACAATCACTGGTTTGTACGAATATTGTTTTGACAGCAAAGAATGCTTGTAAACATCCAGGATGGGGAGGGGAAATGTTCAGTATCTTAGGACTCATTTCATTTTCATGTGGTTTGTTCTTCTATTAGTGGCCTGGGAGGAAATGCCTGTCAAATAACTCTGAAGAGACACTGTGCTGAAAGTACCACGGCTCAGGTGAGTAGTGCTGGAATATAGTCAGGAGGTTAGAGGCAGCTTCTGGCCATCATCTTCAGCAAATAAGCATGGAAGGCAGATCCAAATTTAAAACTTTCAGTTATGGGTCCAGAAGCATAAAACAGAAGATGCTTATATCCCTAAATTGCCCAGAAACTCTGCCTAATATCATCGTTGACAAGCCAAGCTGTGGATTTACATAGCTGGCTGCATATATCTCCCTTCCTGTCATTTCTCAAAAATGCTGGGTTCACTTTCTCAGGAGTGAAATTTGCAGGAACTTTGCTTGGTATTCTAACACCTAGGAACAAGGCTATTAATTAGCTCTACACCTACAGTACCTGTCTTTCACTTACAGCTGTAGCTGAGGTCAAGATTTGACTGATGAGCTGTAGGTGCAGAGCTTTTGATTATGTCTTGGGCAGTGGGAAAGTGAAATGATTCTTCCTTCAATTCAGCGTTCTACCTGGCTGGCCACTCTGATTTACTATATTTGATTTCACAACTTAGCTCTGCTTATATATCTTAGCTGTAAATCACAATATATTAACAAAAGGAAGGAAAACAAAACCTGCCCAAATCACTTTCAGGTGAACCTAACTGCTTTTTTAAACAGCTCTACACTTGACTATTTGTTAAAAATTTTAAAGCAAGGGTTCTGGGAAAGAGAATGGTCTTTAAATTATTGCTTCCTTTTTAAAGCTAACCCCACGATGCACACATCAAATTTTTATGAGAGAAGTTCCTTTGAAAATTATCTTCTTGTATTTTCTTTCTTTCAAAATTATTCTAAATGAGAATAAACTGATTTTTCATGATGACATTCATCTCTCCAGAGAATAGTATTGTTTTTCTTTTATTATTTTCTGGTTCAGTCCATTTAAGTCATCCTCCTCCTCCACTTCCTTACCACTCTAAGCAGAATCAGGGGTTAGTTAAGGAAAATTGTGTCTGAGTTGTATCCAATTGTAAACTTCTGACTCAAAAAAACAAACCAAAACAAAACAAAAAACCCCAAACAAACAACAACAACAACAACAAAACCCACCCCAAAACAAAACCAACCCAGAAAAAAGCAAAACACCCCCAAAACACACCCTTGATTTGTCCTTAATAGGTTGATTACCAGATTACTTCTTTACAATTACAGGACTTGTTTCCTGTTTTCAAAGGCTAAACTCAGCTACTTAAGCATGACCGAAAAAACCCCCTGGGTTCCTAAATTAGTTTGCCTAGTTAGAGCAATAACAGCTCTATCAGACTGCAGGTGTCACAATATCCACACACACATACATAAAGCAAACTTAAAAACAGGAGGCAGCCTTACTGAACCCAAAGGAATCTTTCTTAGCAGAGTTCATGCTTCTTAGCTCATGAGGTCAGGCTGTAGAAAAGCAGCTGACACTATGATATTGAAGGCTCCAGTGGTTTTCCTGCAGGAATAGATGGATGACCTGGTTCTTTTATATTGCTGACTTTGTCCATTAAAACAGCAAAGTAAAAACTGGTTTTCCTCATGTGGGTTTCTTAATGAAATTTGTTCCTTGTCATCAAACTTATTTGTACGTTTTTTCCCCCCTTGGTCTCATTTTTCTTAAGAGTCTCTTAACTTCCTGACTTTACAATTTCAGTTGTCAGGATACAGTTCATCCAAGGCTAAAGTGTTCTGGCACAATTAATGCCAAAAATAAGTGGAAAATAAAAGAATTTATTATACTTTACATCTGTGCCATATCATTTCAGTGCAGGGGTTAATTTCTATTTAAATTCCTCAGATCCAGAAGAATCATGAATGATAGATATATTTTTCAGATGATAAAAGTCAGGCCTATTATCCATGCCAGGTTTCAGCATTAGTGACTGAGTTCTGAGGTGTTTTGTGGGAGGTTCTACTTAGGTCAGTCCCCAGAATTTAATGCAAATATTTTGAGAGATGAATCACATATGTATTTACAGAACAATCTTAATACAATTCCTCCTACTTATGGATTATACTTGGTCTTCCATAATGCTCTTTTTCCCCCACAGGTAACTTTGTCTTCACATCCTTAAAATTATCAGGGTTAGAAATATGGACATTCATCCAATCTCACATCATTTTCTCACTGTTACGATCAGAGCAGTCATTCAGACAACTCATCATATAATTTAGGGATAACTTGAGTCTACTATTTCCCGTTCTTTCTGCAGCCATATCACATATGTCATATGTGTAGATAGAAGAGCTTCCTTGTCAAAACCTAAATCCTCGTTTTGAGAAAATGAAAGCTAAGAAAGAATAAAGTGCAACAGGAAAGGATACGTTAGAGAGCTTTTGTTATGCTGTGGTAGCTTTTTTGAAAAAGTTTTTTTCCTTTTTTATGACCTGTTTATGACTGCAGAAGAACTGTAGAAAAAAAATGCTAACCAGTATACCTTTCTCCTGATAAAAGAGACTGCATCAGCATCAGAGGCATCAGAGAAACTGTTTTCCACAAAATCCCATGCAGGAATCATTTACCTGACTTATACAATTTCTGTATATAACGTGCTCTAGGTATTATTTTTTACTTAAAAATCCTTTCCCCCCTGCCAAATACTTCTTTTTTACATGCTATCTTCATACCGTAATTCAAAGTAAAATACTTACCTGGTGCTCCTGACTAGAATCAGGCTACATATTCATACCTATACATGTTTGATTTCCTATTGTTTTAGAGTTGGTCTAGACTCATCTTAAGTGCTGTTTAAAACACAGCAAAACTTTCACAAGAAAGATGATTTTAGCAGAATTCTACTATTTCAGAATTGAATGCTATTTCATTTTGCTTTAAGCTCACTTGAGGCCACTGTCAGATTGTTCTTCAGTTTGACTTTAATTTGCAAACCTGAAACCCTGATGCAAACCCGAAACCCTGCTGCAAACCCAACCCAACAGCAGGTAAGGACATCCAGGTCTGTTCAGTAAAAATTCTGGTGATTTTGAATCCAGCTAAAGCTTTGTGGAGGGGAACCTCTGTTGTTTTGGCTTAGCTACTTTTGAGCAGTTTCTCACCTGCAGGCCACATCTGTCTAACTCATTAGCAGAAATGGGCATATCTGTGCCCAGGAACAAACTACTTTGAGATGTTCATGGAAAATCTAGGAAATCCCTGTCACTCCCCATTACTATTTAGCAATCACTTTCCCTGGGAACCTGCTTTTGCTGGAGCAGACAAACTGTCAGCCCTGCAAGTGGTCTTTTTGTTTATGTATCTTTTCTGTTCCTCTGTTTACTTAAAGGGACAGAATTGTCAGTTCTTGTAAGGCTGGTCTGCATAACTGATGGCCTATCCACCTCAGACTTGCATCTTTTTATTTTAACTTTTTTTTAGAAAAGAAGAATCTTATCCAAACGTGAGTGAAATGGGCAGATTTATGAAAGCAAAGAAGCGCAAAGTGGAAAAGGAAGTTTATGTTTTTTGTAGAGACTTGCTGCTGTGCAAATGCACTGAAAGAATCTCTTGGCTGTTTGGGCTTTTGTATAACAGCTAGAGACGCAGAGCAATTAGATTTTCTAAGTATAAGCAAGAGAATCTGTTTTGTTTATAGAGAAAAGTCCCTCAGAAGAGAGGCAGGAGCAGAGACATAAGTAATAAGCTCGTATGTTTGGGAAGAGTATAATGTACTTATAAATATTAGAGTGGCGTCGCTACAGTTAAGGGTCTGGCAAAATTTCTGTTGTAAACCCTTCTTGTCAGAGTTTCAGGACAGAGCTGTAAAAATTCCAGGCTGCAGCTTGGCATGTGAGGGCTCAAGGCAGGAGCACAGGTTTCTCTCTTGCCCCCTCAATTAATTGTTATGAACATGGTTGTCAATAGGGAAGTGATATTAGGCAGAGCATTCACCTTTCTCACTGAGAAGCAGAGAGGAAGGTCTGTATTTCTATCTTGGCAGAAAAGGTGGGATACTGAAAATGCACTGGCTCATCAGATTGTACTGCAGGAAGAAAGGTCAGTGTGTTGAGGAATAGTAGATAGAAACAAATTACGCAGGTGAGTGACACCTTTCATGTTTGGATCCAGTCTACATGTCTCTAGATGTTTGATTTCCCAAAGAGATCACATAAATTTTTAGGAAGCTGACTTCACAAAAAATTGCTGCAAAGGGATTAAAAACCAATTAATGATTTTAGAACTAAACTTTTGCTGAGTCTCTTCATCATTTACTGTCTGCATTTCGTTAATAGTTGACCATAATGACAAAAGGAAGCATCAAGATCTGTTCTTTAGCTGCAGTCTGTAGGGTTGTGATGTTTTTGTGTATTAACTGGCAAATCTGGCACTGGTAACAAAGGCAAACTTAACTAAGAATAAAAAGGAATTAATCTGTAATAAATTTAGGCTATAAAAATAACCAGTGAAAAAAACAGTATTTTACATTTGGGCAGTTTATGTGCTCTTTAAATTCAACAAAAATCCCATCAGAAAAACCCACTGTGTTCTCTTCAGCCAAACACCTAAGAATTCCGGCACATGGTATCTGAGCTTGGTCTTTATTGCACAGGAGCTGCAAATATATGCATCCAGAGGATCAAACTGAATACTGAAAAGGATGGTGGATACATGTGCACTAAACATATTGATAGCTGTAATTACACAGGGATTTAGGGACCTAGTTTTGGGGCTAACATTTCATGTGAATGTCACTTATCTGGTCTGCATGGCTTATGTATATATTATGAACCATTAAATTATCATTGAAATTGTTACCTTTTGGTAGTGGCTAAAGAGGAATGAATTCTACTCAGGTATCAGGTTGTCAAGAGCAGTGTCACAAGAGACATCTTGAAATGCTAAGGCAAAGGAAAAGATCATCAACACAATAAATCAGTAAGCTATGCAAAATGTTTCAGTTGTGCCAAAAAGAATTGCAGACTACAAAACATGTTTTTACCATGATGGTTGCAAAGAGCATTTTAGATGAAAAGTGGAATGCCTTTCACTAATTTTATTATAAATGCTTAGTCAGACAAAAACCTGATTTGCTAAAAGCACTGTCCCTTTTGCTTCCTTGCCCACTGCTTAAAGTCATTGCCTGTTTGTACTGGGCAACCCCACTCAACTGAAAGATGCAGGGTATAAGGCTGTGCTGGAATGGTCACCTAGGATTCAATCTGGCTTCAAATAAATGTTACTTGGAGAAATTTTGGTGTCTAGTGCGGTAGTCTTTCTCATTTTGAAGTAAGGAAGTCAAGATAAGTTTCTGTTGGCCTAAATATCCCATTGAAGTGATATTGGGAATCTGACTTAAATGCAGAAAATGTGGAACGAAGACCGACTGTCCAATCTAAACCAAATCTTTTTTGCAAAACACTGGGGTATGTGGAAATAAAATGCAAGTTAGGGCATAATAAAGCTGTTGATTTTAATACAGATCCTTATGGATTAGTTCCTTTGTTTCTGCCTGTTCAAGTACAGTGGCTTGAGGGAAGAGTCTGATCTTTCCTGCTTCACAGTAATTCTACACAGTATTTACTCTTTTCCGGTATAACTGGAAAAGGGAGACCTTTGATACTAAGGTAAAGAAGATGTTCCATCTATTGGCCTTTTAGAGCAAAGTTTTACTCACTCTCTGTAATTACCTACATAGATAAATGCTTTTTAATTCTGAAAGATAAAGGAAAAGGTAGAGATCTGATGGTTGGAAGCTGAAGCTGTATTAATATGGAGAGGAAATAAGGAACACATTTTTAAAGGTGAGGGTAATTATCCATTGGAACGAATTACCATGGGGATTTAATGGATTCTCCATCCCTTGAAATATTTAAATCAAAACTGTACATCTTTCTAACAGTATGATCGAAGTCAACTTGGAGTTATGGGTTTGCAAGAATTTCCGGGTGAAATTCAAAGACTGGTGTTTAGCAGGAGGTCAGACTAATGACTGTCTGTTGTCTGGCCTTAATAATTCATATTGCTAGAGGGAGAAGAGATATTAATGTTCTTCATTTTCGAGAAATAGCCAAAGTGGCTACGGTCTCACTGTCTGAATTTCAGAAACAGAAGATGAACTTTTGAGAATGTAGCTGACTTCACCTTCAAATGCTTTTGTGTTGCTCTGTATGTAACATCTTCATCCATGTCACTGGAGAATATCAGTGACCTTCAGCAGGTTTCTCGGGAGATAACAGAGAAAGATAAATAGATGGAATGATTTTTAACTTTTTTTGTCCCACAATCAAAGAATCACCTTGGAGTTGCATATCTTGGCTCTATCCTTTACTGATGATTATAATTCCAGTGGTAACTACTCATTCCTTTCACCTAGTTTGCTTTGGAGGCCACATTGTCCATATGTAATGTTGAAGTTACAAATAGCTATAGCCATATAGCTAAACAAGAAACTACACTCTCAAAAATATATATCTGAAGGTGTGGAAATTCACTTTTTCCTCTGTAACTAAACTGCAGCCAGATCTTGTCTAATATTATCCTTGTTGCTCTGTAGAAGCACTTTTTGTATGTGTGTGTGCATGGATGCATGCATGCGACTAATGTGTAATTTCAGTGAAATTAAGAGGGAGGGAAACCATGGAAAATCCAATCCAGTACTACCAAATTCCTGGACAGGTAGTCCATGCATCAATTTCTCCTCACTTCACATTCTCAGGACAGTTCAACGTGCCTGAGGCCTCAGAGGAATTTTTCTCATATGCCTCCAATGTTTTTATAAGACTGCCTTGGCAGGAAATACATATGTTCTTAATAATGATTAAAAAGAATAAATTCACCTTTCAAAATCAAAGTGAAAATGGCATAGCAGGTGTAATTGAGGCAAATGATTATGGTACTTATCTGACTTTACAGAAAAAGCTCAGGGGAATTTACTGTCTCCACAAGAACGTAATATTTTAGTAGGTCTTGAATATATGGATTGCCAAGAATTCAAGGCTGAATATAAAACATGCCATTCAAAGAGTGAATATGAGCATTCACCTGGGTGAAGACTTTTTAAAGAAAGAAAACCTATAAACAGAGTTTGAAATAAACCAGGTATAAACTGCCCATGCAAAATCCAACAAGGCAACTGAAAGGAACATTCAGCATGGGATCTCTATACTGGAAATATAAGGAAAAGAAAGGATTTTGTTATCAGATGGTTAGCCTAAGATCCATCTGGTGACTGGATTTTCATATCATTAAGTAAAGAATAATAGGAATACACACTTTCCATATGAGTCTAAATCTCCTTAGGTAGCACATAGGTAGCGCCTAGCAATTCTTGGAGTAAGGAACTGTATCTCAGTTAGCATCACGCGTATTTCTATGATACTATGAGAAATCTTGGCTCCCAGCATTCTCCTAATTAGTTTTGAGGTCAGCCTCTCACCTTGCATCACCTTGTCCCTTTCATCTGGCAGTGTACATTAGAACAGTTATGAGGAAAATAAGGGAGCAACAGGAAAGTTTAGGCTCAAAGCAGCACATTTGACCAGTTCTTTACTCCAAACTGGAGTAAAGAGGATGCAAGGAGAGCATAATGTGTTGTTCACAGATTTCACAACTCCGATTCATGGAATATTTGTTAGAATTATTTACTTTATTTGCCTATCACCATGGCAGCTAATTCCTTCATGTATATAAAAAAAAAAAAAAAGAAACACATTGGGGCCACATTTCATGAGCTCTTGAATGTTACTTTCTGGTGTGTAATTGTTTCTCCTTCATTGACTAGTAATCAAGCTGCAGTATGCCTAGGCTTGCAAGTCCAGCAAACTCGGAAAATTCCTTTAATTTTTAAAGTTTGTTTGTTTGCCAGGTGGTTTTTTCCTCCAAACTTGTCCAACTTTGAAAATTACAACTTAAGTAAAACCAAATCCATAAGTGTCATGGATTGCTGAGGGATTACCTTACCACATTAATATTCAATAATGCCAGCTGCCCTGGTTCAGCACACGAGGGCCCTGATTCAGCAGGGTTCTGAAGTGGGGCCCAAAAGTTTGGCAGAGAGAGGATGCTCTTTTTTGTGAAGCTGGTCAACACTTTTAGATAGAGATTTTTTCCCCCCACATACACAGAGTGCTTACAACCGTTTCTGGTAAGTGTATGAATTTGTTAATCTTCCTCCAAAATGTAGTAATTTTAAAACGTGGAATAAAACCTCCATAATTGTCAACCCCCTGAATGGAAACACTTCCAAAATTTTCTAACTCCCCGCCCTCCCGCCCCCTGCCCGCTTCTAGCTTCTACTGACCAAAATCTGCCTTTTTTGGTATCAACTACTGAGGCATAAAATGCATATGAAGGGGAGACACAAGATTATAAAGTGGGACCCTCTATAATAGAATCACAGAATGGTTTGGATGGACCCTAAAGATCATCGTGTTCCAACCCCCTTGCCATGTATAGAGACACCTTTCACTCGACCATGTTGCTCAGAGCCCTATCCAACCTTGAACACTTCCAGGGATGGAGCATCCACAACCTCTCTGGGCAACCTCTTCAAATGTCTCACAACCCTCACAGTCAAGAATTTCTTTTTTATAGTTAATCTAAATCTACCTTCTTCCAGGTTGAAGCCATTTCCCCTTGTCCTATCAATATATGGTCTTGTAAAAAGTCCCTCTCCATTTTTCTTGTAGGCCCAGTTTAGGTAAAGCTGCTGTAAGGTCTGCCAGAGCATTCTCTTTTCCAGGCTGAACAGCCCCAACTCTGTCACCCTGTCTTTGTGGAATAATTGCACCAGCTCTGTGATCAACTTAGTGCCTTTCTTCTGGACTCACTCCAGCAGCTCCTCGTCTTTTGGATGTTGGGGGCCCCAGAGCTGGATGCAGTACTCCATGAGAGTGGAGTAGAGGGACGGAATGTCCTCCCTCTATCTGCTGGACATGCTTTTTTTGATGCAGCCCAGGACATGGTTGGCTTTCTAGGCTGCAAGTGCACGTTGATGGGTCATGTTGAGCGTCTCTCAACCAAGAGCCCAAGACCTTCTCCGTAGGGCTGCTCTCAATCCATTCCCTTCCCAGTCTATATTTGTGCTTGGGATTGCCCTGGTCCATGTGCAAGACTTGCTATTATATAAAAGCTTTTTTTAGGTCAGGAGGTATTTTGCAACATATGCATTTGCCAAACCACACTCTGGTGATAAACC
Source organism: Climacteris rufus (assembly GCA_013398175.1). NCBI lineage: Eukaryota > Metazoa > Chordata > Aves > Passeriformes > Climacteridae > Climacteris > Climacteris rufus. Next base: position 396,002 of record VZRZ01004368.1, on the reverse strand, counting down.
CTTGGCCAGTGATCTTTTTCTTAGCCAAGAGTTAAAGCATGCTGAAGGTGGAAACAAATTTTGCTGGAGCAAGCACAAGAACTGCAACAAGCCAAGCAAACCAGTCATGCAGGCAATTTCCTATTCGCTCATTGGTAAGGAAAATGGACTTCAGTTCAGGAGCCCTATGTCACTTAGAGTCTAAAACTCTAGGGTAATCCTGTCAACACAGTGAAGTGCAGAAAGGACAGTTGATTGTGAGGGGAGGTGCTGGAGGGCTGATGAGTTTTTCTCTCCTGAAGCCTTCACTTGCTTTTCACATTGCTTGTGATTTTGTTAGACTCACTTAAACAGAGGGATGGGGTCATGTGCAACTCCTTGAAGAAGGAGCAGCAGGACTCAGGGTGAGAGCTGGCTTTAAGCAGAGAGCTTTCCTGTTTTCAGGAAATGAAGATTTAGCACCCTGGAACCACAGGCAGCAGGAATGATCTGTTTTGCCAAGAGCTATGTGAGCTGGGACACTTGCCTATCTGGCTGTGGGAGCAGGGGAGCAGGCGGACTGCGGGGATGGAGCCGTGCCGGCAGCCGAACCTGTTCCCCGTGGCTTTTTGTGCTCGGTACCTTGGTGCTCCCATGACACAAAAGTGTTTCCAGATGCGTGGATCATGTCCAAGTGTTTGCCTCTTGGCTATTAGCACTGCAAGAGCAAACAATTTTTCTCATGGCTAACTAACTTCCTTCAATTCCTTCCCCTCCAGAAAGTTACTTCTTGTTTGTCGTGCCATGACAACATCACTGTGCTATCCACAGTGAATGTGTTAATGCAGGAAGGGACAAATCTGAGAGGCTTGACTGACAATTTTTAAACTCCAGATGGCCATTATCCAACTACCTGTCGGCTTGAATAGGAAATAAGTCTCCTGACAGGCTCACTTCCTTCCGTTTGCATTGTTTTCAGCAAAAATAGATTTTTAATAACTCCCATAATAACGTTCCTGCAAGGTGCAGCCTGCAAACCTTAGTCTGAAACAGGACAAACATACTGTGATGTCTCTTGACTTTTCACCTATCAGTGGCCTGTAGCCAGTGGGCCGTGGCTGATTCTGATTATTAACAACAAAATAGGAAGTAACCTTAGATTAAATATTGCTAAGAAGTACCCAAATATCCCATATTCAAAATCTGGGAGCAGAACCTCAGCTGCTGCAAGCTAGCTGAGGATCTGCTCAGAGTATTTAGGAATGATAGCAAAGTTATTAAAATAAATTTTGTCACTGAACTCTTCTAATTCTTCAAATCTTCTTTATATTATGTTTCTTGTCAGACATTTCTTACTTATTTGCTGTGCATTAAGGTATCACAGCTAAGAATGTGTGGAGTAGTAATTGGCTTAGTTTAGTTTTGCTTTTATCTGGCTGTATCATTTTTTCAATGGCTGCTCCATTGTTCAGTCCTTATATTTTCTCCCAGTATGCATATACTGTCTTACCCCATGCCAAACTTTAGCATTTCTGAAGATTCCCATATACATGGCAATGGTAGTGGAATTAAAAAGCTGCACTTCAAAGGGCACTTCAAAGTTCTTCCAATTTTTTGTATTATCTCCCACACTTCCATCATTTGTACCAAGACTTTGATTAGAGCCAGTATATGAAGCCACCCATCCTAGAGCATATGGGAGTTGAGATTAATCTGTTCTGTTATTCCCTGTCCTGTCCTGTCCTGTCCTGTCTTATCCTGTCATTGTTTTGCACCATGAGCAGTACAGCGTGTTTTAAATGACAATAATGTGGCTGTTTTACTAAACTTTTTGGTTGCAATAGAAATAATTTTTAAAAAAGTATTTCATATGGAGACAGATCTAATCAAATCTGATTCAATATAGAAAAGAGAAAATTCTGCTTTCAAGCCATCAGTCTCAGTATTCCTATACTTTGAATTTTGGTAGCCTTGAATTGCTAATTTAAACAGAAGCATTACAAAAAAAGTGATATTCCCACCTTCTCCACAAGATTCATCTAAAACCATTGATCAAATCCAGCACCCTTATACTTTATGTGTATGTATGTGCATATATATACAAGTAGAAGTTTCCAAAAGTTTCAAAAGTTCCCTACACCAGAGTATAGTTTTCCATAAGACCAAATCAGATCCAGTAGCAGAACATGGTAGAAATTCTTCCTTCATGTCACAGTAGCCTTCCAATGAGTTAACTACACTTTTCCACAGCTGGTTGTATCTCTCTAAAATCTGTGAGGCTTTCCGTATGTTCTCACCAGCTCACGCTGCAGTTGGCCATTTTATTTTGGTCTATATATAGTAAGTAAATAGTCCAGATATGCTGAGACTTGTTTTGAAAACTTTAGTCTGGCTAAAATGAAGGATATGAGATTTAGAAGTGAATTTATGAAGCTGAGAACAACAGCGAGGAGCAGCTGGGAAGAGATTCAGGGACAGAAGTATTATCTTTTAACAGCCTCTGTTTGTACGGAGTGCTGATTACTTCAGAAAAAAATCCATGTGCAACTTTTCACTTGAACTAAGGAGATTGAAAAAAAAGTGCCAATGGTAAGCTGGAAGCATTGGTTCAAGTGCTACCTGTGGAGCACATTGCCGGGGATCATTTCTAGGAAATCATTCATTTCATTTACAAAATCACCAGCACAGCTACATGTTCTGCAAGCACCCCTATGCAACCCACCCTGGGATTATATATGGTGTGCTGTATTATTATATACACACAGCTGCTGTGTAGAGGAAAACTTATGGCACAGCTGGACAGAGGACAGAGGGGAAAATCCCAGGATGGACACTGGCAGAGAAGTAGGCAGCAGGAGAAAGATAAAAGGAAAAGAAGCTGTTCATAGCAGAACCGTAGAAGTGGGGTGGGAAACTATACTGGCTCAGGCTATGCCATTAGAAGAAAGACTGAGGACACAAGAAATTGAATAGAGTAAAATCTTAATAAAACCAGTGAGGAGTGGGCAAGAAGGGGAAAAAAAGGAAAGCCCCAGGAGCACAGGAGGGGAAGTCCCATTTAGAAGCACACAAACAAAGTTAGACAAGGCAGGAAAAGAGCAATGAGTTTGTTTAGAGGCAGGTATGGCATTACTCGATGGGAAAACCAGGAAGTATGAGGTCAGACCATTACTCCACATTCTATATCCTCTCCTCCACAGTGCCTGCACACCTCTACATGTTTGTGCCTTTTCATTTGGTAATAGAGTTGGAGATAAGGTTTGGCATAGCCCAAATGTGTTGTCATATGAAGACAGGAACCATCTGTCCCTTCCACATTCCTCTGTAGCAGGACCACTTCCCTTATGCCCTTTTCTCTAACTGACAAGTCCCTCTGAGATTTTCAGATTTATCTCTGGAGAAATGGAAGTACAAAAGCAAATCATATTAAATTAAATCAAATCAAGTCAAATCAATCAATCAATCAATCAAATAACAGTAGGAAGGATATGATAGGAAGAAGTTAATTAGGGAAATGGTAGCTAGTATTTAATGTCAAAATTGGTAGCTCCAGAGTTCTTTTTGCTCAGTGAGGAGGACTCAACTACATGTAGTGCAAACTGTGTTTTTATAAAACTTGATGGTGACTACTGCAATTTCCATTTGCAGTTTTGCTGAGTTGAAGGGAGGTTTTAGATGGTGCAGGATGAGTTTTAAAAAAGGCACTGCAATTGGAGTAGATTTTATTCCTCAAAAATATCCCAACTGTGTACAAAGAGAGCCCACACTTCTAAGACAGCACATGGTTGCTACCACATACACCAAATTCACACCCTATCTCCAGACCTGGGCTTTCCTGTCTATGTGAGCTCTGGAGGTCAGTTCTGTTTCCTTGTATCTGCCATATATAGATATTAACTATGAATCTGGCTTTACACTTCTCTGACTCCATCAACATGCACTGAATTCCTTCTACTGCCTTTCAAAGACACAGTCAGCCTTAAGCATTGTTGTCTCTCTTCAGAGTCTTAAAAAGAGTATAAATGTTCAACAGATGGCCCTGGACCATTTGTAAAAGCATATGAGTTCTTGTCTTGTGATTTTAAAAAATCATATGAATGGTTGGTGCTGCAAAGTACAATTATAATATTTTAAATTTTCTTTGGATTGGTAGAATTGATAATAATATTTTTTGTGATTTTTTCATGTAATACAAACCATGTTAGTTCATCTGCCATAAAACCAAATCACTTTTGTGAAAATTTTTTGGGGTTTTAATTTTGAAGATTTTATTTCAACTGGCATCAGGCCACCTTCTTTTGCCCTCCCCATTTGTACAGATTTTTGTGGCATTTTTTCTGGTGAGGGGAAAGACTGTGTTTCCAATAATTCAAAACTGGTGGATGCCAGTCTAATATCTGATATTTTCTACACTTTTAAGTCCACACAAAAATCTGGAAGTTTGCAGAACTTATAAATTCTCATATGGACAGTAGACAAATTTACTTTTTTATAGCACTTTCAATGTCTAAATGGCACTTTGGTCTGGATTTTGTTGAATATCAAGAAAAAAGGTTTGCACCACAGTTATATAATAACATTCACAACATTAGGTATAGTAAAGAAACATAACCCTACAGCCAAAACCCTCAATTGAAGGCAACATAATGTGGTTGCCAAAACATTCCACTCTTTTGAGCACAAATAATTAAACTTTTGGGCTATAGGCACAATGGGAAAAGACTAATTAAGGAAATGAGATAAGATTTCTTAATATTATACTAATGACATAAAAACTTGCTCCATGCCATCCCCTCCATATGAAACACTGTGTTGTCTGGAGCTCCAAATGATGGTCACTTCACTCAGTTGACTTTTAGCCATATCCCATCTCTGTCCAGTCACTCAAGTGGGCTCTGACAAATTGACTGGACAATATATATGTGTGGATATATATCTGTGCATGCCCTAAGTGTCCATATGTGTTCATATGTCTATATCCAAGGACAAGCTGCAGCAATATGATCTTTTGGACTGGAAGGGCAATGGGGAACTGTGCAGCTGTGACCCCAGGTTAGCTGGAGTGGTCAGTGCTAAGGGGGAAGCCAAAGCTGTTGATAAATACTCACACACTTAAATACAGGCACACACTTCTTTTCTACGACGTTTTTCTCTTGGTAAGAACTCAGTGTTAAGAAGAGTAAATAACTGGTCAAATGTGACTGTAACAGAAGAGATTTTTGTGCTCTGAGTAAGGATAAAACACTATGAAAATGAAAATCTGTTGTAGACTGCCACCTTAAATTTTGTATTCATATTCCTTATGGACAAGGAGAAAGAGAGAAAGAATATATTCTTGTCTTTTTACTCTTTGTGTGGTGCTTCCCATTGATTTTCACCTACTAATTCCTAAAGTCCACGACATAAATAAAATTGCAGCGTCTCTATCTTTGAAGTTTAGTGGAGGTGGTTAAGAGGCTTGTTTTTGCATTGTGATTGTTACTTTTGGTGTTGGCTTTGTCCTTTGTTACAAAGTCTTATTTGTATTTCATTTCCTAGATAACAAAGACTACCATATAATTAAGGTCATTTAATGTTAACCAAGAATTCAAAAAAGGTGAGTGATGAGGAATGTGTGATTACTGCACAAATGAAAATGCAGTCCTATTCATTCCCTGTCTTATCAGTTTTTAATCCCTCTGACGTACTTAACTGGCTCCAGTTGAAATCACTGGTAGTTTTATGTGGCCTGTGAATTTTTCAGGGAGCAGCTTCAAATTCCCTTGAGTTAAAGAACAGAACTGCACTGCAATAAAATGCTTTCATGAGAATATTAACCATAAAGACTGTATAATACCTAATGTTCTCAACAGTGGTATTTTACACAGGTGTAAGATCTCAGAACCTTGAGACAGGGAACAGATTTTCTTAAGAGGATAGCAGCAGATAAACCCAAGGCAGGATGCAAATAATTATGATTGTGCAAAGCATAAACAACTGAAGTACTTAGACTTAGTAGAAGTTAGCAAATGAGTTGGAGAGAGAACTATCAAAAAAATGATAGCATCTGTCACTTGATGCAGTACAATATCATCACTTCATACCTCCCTCTCCAGAATGAGTGGGAAAAAATGACCTCATAAGGTCTATATTATCCTTCTGAGGGATTTTGAGGCATCTTGGGTAAAGTGCCAAGTACACTGAAAGTGGGGGAGTGTTAGTCGTCTCCAAAGCACCAAAAGGAAATGGAGAAAAGGGATGAAATGGCCCAAACAAGCAGACAAAACTACAATTTTGTGGCAGGTTGCTCTAGGTCTCATTGACCTTGGCAGTAATGCAGGGGTCATTTTTTATATGATTGAACTGTCCTTGAATAATTTCTCCAGCATCTACAAACAAGATTTTCTTCCACATCAAACATGCTTGTCATGTTCTCCTTTCCAAAAAATGACAACTAAACAGTTTTTTTTTTTTCTTTTTTAATATGCTGGGAAAATCCAGCTTTTGTCTATCATTCTTTTACTTAGCCCTCCTTAAAATAATTATCTAGGGACTAGCACATTAATTATGTTCTTCTGTTTTCTCATCTGTGGAAAAAAGACAGTTGTGGAGCAACACATTGTGTTTGAACACTTGGAAAGAGAAGTTTAGCTTCGTAAGTGAGAGAGGATGACATTTGAGACTAGAGTGAAGTAGGAACACTGCACTTTTGATACAAATACTCGATTGGGCTTTTCAAAAATACATGGAGAGCATCTAAGATGACAGTCACCCTTTCTCATCCTTGCTTGCTTTCCACCCCAACTGCTAGATTTTTCAGAGTAGAGACCTGACTTTTAGGTATTCTGACTTGCTTTCTGGAAGCCTTTCTCTCCTTTGACCACACAGGAGGCTAATTTTTTAAGGTAAACATGTACATCAGTAGCTGAAAATGGCAATACCTACGATTTTCAAAGGCAAAAGTGTTGGCCTAATTTGCTTTATTCCTTTGAAAATTTCCCTTTAAATAGACCTGTACATTCACAGAAGTGTAGAATGGGAGAGTTGTGTGATCCCTCCCACTCCACCTGACATTTATGGCCTTAGTTTGGTGATTTTAGAGATAGTGGCTGTTACATTCTAAGCAGTATGCAGGGCTAAAAGAACAGGATGGTAGTTGATGGCTTCAGGACAGCTTGATTACACCATTGCTTAGTGACCAGCAATGATTACAGTACCCAAAGGGCTAATTGTTTAATATGTCCATCAGTGATCTGGATGATTTGACTAAATGCACCCTCTGGAGATCTATGGATGGCAGTGTGTCAGGGGCAGTTGTTGACACACCGTGTAGCAGAACTGCAACGGCCAACAGAAATTAGATCTGGGACAATAAGGAGAGGGGGTAAGGATTTCTGTCATCCTGGGGGCCTAAATCAGAAAAACTCCTCTCCTCTCCTCTCCTCTCCTCTCCTCTCCTCTCCTCTCCTCTCCTCTCCTCTCCTCTCCTCTCCTCTCCTCTCCTCTCCTCTCCTCTCCTCTCCTCTCCTCTCCTCTCCTCTCCTCTCCTCTCCTCTCCTCTCCTCTCCTCTCCACTCTTCCTTCCTGAAATGTATTTTTCCTGAAATCCTTAACAGGAGAATACTACTTTTTACTCCTCAATATTTAGTGCTTTGATTTTTTTTCCTTTTGAATACCAAAAGGGATTAAAGCATAAACTGGACTAACTACTCTTCAAATGCCATTTTGTTAAGTGAAACTGGATTTATGGGGCTGAGATGGCTCAGTGGATTGATGATGAGATACTATTCTAGGTCACTTGTTCAAAGTGATGTTAGTCTGGTAGTGACTGAAAATACCTTGCTTGCCATCTGGGAACTTTCTAGCAATGAAGCCAATAATGAGCTTGTTGCAGTCAGTTCCTGAGGGGATCTCCATATCCTAATACATGCACCAAAATAGACAGTAACTAACTCTCCCTTTCACAGGCCTAATGGAAAGATTAAATGTTAGGAAGGGGTAGAGTGATATCTGACAAAAGAGACAATAAAAGGAACCTCTACAAATAATACTTGAGGTTCTTTGGCAAGGCAATGTCTGGAAACTTGTTCTGTGGGGTTCATATCCCAGACTAACTGGTCTAAAATTTCCTTCAAATGCTGAGATTCTTCTCAAAAAAGCTAAGAAGAGGAAGGAAATGACTTTTGAATTGAAAAGAGAACAAGCTTTTAAAATCACCTGATTGTCAAGAACATTTGAAAAGCAGAGCTTTTAGTCTGAGTAATTTCCAGAGAAAGGTAGTGGACATGTCCTTACTTGAATCCTGTAAAAGACACATGAACTCCTCCCATCACTGTTATCTGATTACAAGGATGAGTAAATAGGTATGGGCAACATTTTCAAACCTGGGTACTGAGTTTGACACAATATCCAAAGGAAGATATGAAAAAGGCGGGGTGCTTTTCATACAGGCTGTCATTAAGAGTAGTGAAAGCTCAAGGTCTCAGCAACGATTCTCAGAGAACAATTGAGATTTAGAATAAAAATTAAATTGTCTAATAGCGTAGGCTAACCTCTCCCATTCTTTACTACATTTCACTACATGTAGAAGAAAAAACCCCAAATTATTATCAAAGCAAGAGAAAATAGAGTTATTACACAGTTGTCTGAGAACATCTGACCTATTTGTTGCAATTCCTGATTGGACACATGGATTAAAGGACTACTGGTAGCAAAAGAAAAAGTCAGCAGTTGAACAAGTGACATTAGGAATATTGTCACCAAGAAGTCCCAGGAAAAGGAGCAGGAGTGACGGTCCTTTGCAGCTTCCCAAGGTGTGACCAGAATATGGAGTCACCCTCAACACAAGTGGGTGGAAAGATTGGGAAGGGAGAGTGTCGATCCCGTCTTGAGCAGTTATCCTTTTCTCAAAGAAGGGGGATTGAGCACCTTGGTTTCTAAAGCAGGTGGTGGAAATAAGGGCGAAAAGTCACAGGCCTTGTGAGGTTTCAAGTTTCCTCCCTTTCTGCTCCAGTGAGCCTCAGGAGGAGGACTCTGATGCAGTTTTGCCTATGGGCTACTGCAGCCTTCCACTGGGAAAGATCATGCAGTGGCTTCCCACCATACTGGGGAAAAGTAAGAGGTGTTCAAGCACATGGCCCAGTTCTCTTGGAACTGCTTCTCTCCATCTCCCTTCTGCTGCCATTACATTCAGTTAAAGAAGCAGCTACAAGGTTGTCAAAGCTGAATTCAGGGTATTAGAGCCAATTGAGGAATTTTGATACTCCCTTGCCTGGAAGGTGTTTTCACATTTAGGCCCTCTTTCCCTGTCATGCAGCTTTGAAGAGCGCAGCTTTGTTGGGATCAGAAGTGATTGGCAGTGGTGACTCTAACTCAAATGCTACCATTCACACACTAAGCTCCTCTGCCTCAAAGGCCTGGTCAGGCAATGCTAACAATAAACAAACCATAATAACTCACAACTGCGGCTGAACCCAGCCCTTAATGACATTGTTCAATACTGCTTTAACACTGTGAAGAGCTTCACCGCTTCGTTCCCATGCTCCTACGAGCATTTCCAGATTGGCTTTACCAAGGGTGATTCCAACAGTTTATTCTAATTGTTTTGCTCGTACTGCACAGGGAAGTCAACCTGCTCTGAAACCTGATGCTTTCTGCAAGAACAGGTTCTTGCAGGGTAACAAGTGGCTTTTCTTTCCCGAGGCTCAGCTGTCAGTATGGTACCACAGGGGGGCACTCACATTAACATGTGCAGCTCCCCGAGCTGCACACACAACACCTTGCAGGTGTGCACAGCTGTGAGGCAGCACTCAGACAGGGCTTGCAGCGGGCCACGAGCTTGGAAATGTGGCTGGAGCCGTCCTTCCTCACCTGTGTCTCCAGGCGACAAACTGTTCGTTTGTATTTTGCTTTGCCTTTTGGGTGAAAACAAAGAAAAAGATAAAAAAGGGTGAAAATCTAGGGGGAAAAAAAAAACCCAAACCCAACAAAAAACAGTGCCTGCTAAAACTCTTTGGTTTTTGTGCATTTGCTAAAGAATTTTGACCCCAGGAAAAAGTTAACGAGAAAGTCTGAGGTGAAAGTGATTAATACATAATTTCTGATTTACATCAATAAGACACTGATGTGCAGAAACTCCTCTCTGATCACACAGTGCAGCAAAGAAAAGTGTACCGTGGACAGATATTGCAAGGCTTGAATAATCACTGAAAGGGTTTATCTGTCAGCAGCTCTCAAAGCCTCTGAGAACACTGCTGATTCAACAGACTTCTTTCTGGCAAATCTTTGGCTATTTCAAAGTGAAGTCTGAACTTACAAACAAGTTGGTTCTCCTGGTTGCTGCAGATGGTCTCATCAAATGGAAGCACACACCACAGTGCATGTGTTAGAGCCAGAAGAATCAGAACTTTGTGGCTTGACTCAATATTTTAATTCTGCTAAGAGGTGCTTGTAGATTATTAGGTACTGCAGATAAAGGTACAGTTAAATGCAGGATATTTTCCTGAAGTTTTGTGCTTCTCTGAAGCTCAATGCCAATATCACAAGGGCTTGTGGGAATGTCAGAGACAGAGGTTACCTGTTTCTCAGATGTGAAGCATGAGACCATGAACTGTCCAACAGACACTCTGGCAGAGATGACAGTACAAAACTTCTTGATTTGTTTTTTATTCAATCATTCCCTAACAGACACACCACCAGACTCAGACTCTTTCCTGAAAGTCCACCTTTTCTCTGGAAGTCCGCTTTGTCTCTGGGTGCATCACATTCTGTCAGAAACAGCCTGGTGCATATTGTAACTTGGGAATAGGTAGACTCTGCCAAGATTTTGTAAACTACTTAGCTTCAGCTTCACACTGGTCCCACTGTGTAAGCAGTTCAGTCTAATATTAGTCTCTTCTGAAAATTTCACCTCTGGAGCCAAGGAACACTAGATGGATAAATGTAAAGGGAATGTGACAGTGATCAGAATCTGTCTGGTCCAGACAGATAAAAATCAGGCTAGCTTGAAGGTTTTCACCTCCTTGCTGCTGCCGGGAGTTATATTTTTTTTCATGTCAGAGCACTGTGGGCTAATTTCATAGCTGGTGTAAATCAATGTTGCACAATATACCATGGTGGAATGATGCTGATTTATGCCAGCTAGGAATCTGTCTGCTCATACTCCTACCAGCACAGCACTGACTTATAAATCTTCCTTCTAAAAACTTGTGGATGAACCAGAGGAACTGTTGTATGTTTCAAAATTTGCCTCAAGAAAATAGGAGAGCCTCAGTTTTAAAGCAGGAATAAAAAAAATGTGGATGCTGAAGTGGGCTTTTTCCTAGAGGTGCTGTTTTACTTCTATGGAAAGCAGAATCCCCCAGCACCTGTGGAAACTGGATTTGGAATCAGGAATTTAGCTGTTCAGATACACTTGTACTTCCTTCGAGTTTCTGAGATCATGTATTCCTTTTGAGTTTTTAAATTATTCACCTTCTTCCCCATTAAACATATGTTTTAAAAAAAACGTCCTATTGCTTAACTGCTGCTCCTTCCTTCTTATATTTTCTTTCTTCTCTCTTTTTTTTTTTTCTTTAAATGTATGTACGTATACCTGACTCCTTGGAGATCACTTTGTCTCTGTGATTGCAGGAGTCAGCCAGCAACACGACAGGACTTGCTTGTTTACATAGCTCTGAGGGTTATGACAACACATCAGAATGTACAGGTGCCGTGTAGAGATGCAGCTTGCAATTAAGATCAGCAAAGCTGACTATTTAATAAAGAATTCCTTCATTTTATAACAACCTGATCTCATTATTACACACACAACAAATCAGCTCCATAAAGCTCTTTAAAAATTTGTTCTCCCTTGGTATTAAATATTTGAGCTAAAGTTAAGATTAACAGTTGCAAAACAATTGCATTAATTGAACAGAAAATTAAACCCATAAAACGTGGTTAAATGCAATTTCCTTGTAATTGCAGTGAATCTGCTGCCAAGATAATTACAAAATATTTCTTAATATTTTTTTTAGTCCATTTGGTGGCATTTCACCCCTGCAATATAGCAGTGAGAGATGAGAAAATCAGGTGAGCACTCTTTAGATGACAATGATTTGGGCCTTTAGTTAAAGTGTGGCTTTACCAGTGCTAAACCAGTGCTAAGACTGATTATTCAGCAGAGCAGGGAAAGCTTCTTGCAAAAACCTCTCCTCAGATTTGAGCACTAAGTAGGGAAAATTTCAGGAGTAACCTGCTCCTTTCAGTAATAAAAAGCTTGTCAGAGCAGCTCTTCATAGGAAAATTCAGTCCTCTCAAGTTGCTTTTGAACAATAGCTTGAGAAAGGCTATTTTTATTTTGAAATACAGCTCAGAATATCTTCCACTTCCTGCTGGCCCAGGATCTGGGTGATGTGATGGCTATCTATATTTTAAAATGTGGAATATTTTTTCTATTTTTTTTTTTGTGGAATTTCCTTCTCACCATATAATAGTCAACAAGTGGCTGCTGCCTTAAAAAAAAAAAGAAAAAAGAGTTCTAAAACCACAATTTCTGCTAAATAAACAATCAGATACTCTGTTTTTACCTACAGTATGGTGGAATTTGTGGTCTCTGCAGGTACCAGTCCTTTGCCATAGGACGGGAGATTCCTGGCATGTGGTATGCCCTTTATCCCAGAGGAAGGCAACAACACATTAATATGACACATCCCTCCATTTCAGAGAACTGCAAAGTACACTGATGACACATCAGATACACACTTCTCTTTTGGGTTTATTCTTTTGGAATCAGCTTTTCCTTTTCCCTTGAGTTTTTAACTTTCTACTGTTTGCCTGCGCAGTCTCTTCTACAGTGTAATTAAAATTATTTTCTCTGGAGCTGTTCCTTTCATATATCAGCCAATTAATCCATACTGGATGAATTTCTTATTCCCTGGAAAAGGACTGAGTTTATTGACATAAAATAATCCTTGGCTCAGGCAACTGAACCTGGACAGGCAGGCTGGGAATCTGGATGGAGATCCTGCTTTGAGAAGGTCTTGGATCACACTGCACTTCTGAGCCCAGTATTTTCTCATGTCTCCTCTGCCAAACTATCCTCCTTTTTTGTTGTAAAAATCCTCTGCTATCAGCAAAGGTTCACATCTTCCTTACTTGGAGCTTGCCTAACTGAAGTCTCGTCTTATTTATGCTTATAACATAAACTCTGTAGAGAGTTCTGTACAAAGGTGATAGGAGACATTTAGAGTTATGGACACATTTCTCTCTCATCTGCCAGCAATGTTTTTACTGATGTCCTGTTCTCAGCCAGACTATTTCCATAATTTTAAAGTTTTTCTGTCATTCTGACTAGCATTTTTCCATGTTATTATTAATTAGGTATCTTGTTTTGGTAGTTTATTATTGTTTTTTCTGGTACTGCTGATCAACTTCTGTGTTTGTGAAGTCACAAACACAACTTTTTAGGCATTTTCTTGTTTCAAGTGCTTATCCCAATAAGGTTGGACAAAAAAAGTTGTGACTCTGTGTGGTTTGTAACTGTTTAAATTTGAATCTGAAAGTGTTGGAGTTCGAAACCCCAGAGAGACTGAAAGATGTATTTCAATGCCTTGAAGAGTCTTACATGGAGTAGACCTACAGCAATGCAGCAACTCTGTTATCTCAAATATCCATGAAAGCAGGCTGTGCTCCTCAACTTTAATTTTACTTGCCCAAAATCTTCCCTTCCACAGGCTGGTCCTTACACTATGCTGAAACACAGTTCTCATCTACATCCCTTGGCATATGATAGACAGCCTGGGTCCAAGCAGTCACCAAAATTGCTTTCTAGCCACCTGGTAGCTACAGGTTTGCAGGCTGTAGAGCTTTTCCAAAAGAAAAGTGTTATTTTTGATCTCTTTCTTCTGTGGTCTTATAGCTTCTCTGGTTCACAGAGGGAGACTGATCGATGAGTTATTTCAAAACACACCTCTGGAGTGGAGAGGACCGGGGGATAGGAAATGAGGGGAAAAGGGTGGCAGGGAGGTAAAAGTCAAGAAGCATTTGGGTTTGATGTGGAAAGATGCGGTGTGCTGTGGCCTGCCTTGTGAGGAAAGGAGTGTGACTGGAAGGCTGGTGAGCGACAGGCTAATAGCAAACCACTGCAATAACCCTGCCTCTCCCCTGTACACTGTCTACCTGTAGGCACCAAAATTCCTCTCTGTGGGGAAGTGTTCAGTGATCCATTTGCTTTGGTGAGTGCCAAAGGGAGAACAAGGAGCTGCTGGGACAGGAGGAGCTGGGTTACCAAAGGGCTCTCCTACACAAACAGTTCCTGACTCTGCGCATGAGGGAGGAAGGGAGAGAGACAGGTGTGTGTTTGCTTGCGTGGGGATCAATCACACAAACAAACAAACAAACAAACAAAACTACATCCAGGAGGGAATTTTCTTCCTAGCTTAAGCACCTCTGTCATTGGCTTTGCAAGGAATTTTGCTAGATTGTACAGTTCTCAGTGTGCGGCAGCTGCTGATGAAAACAATTAACTCGTGCACTTATTTCTGTCCTTTGAGCCTGTGTTTTCAAAGCTTCCTCTGTTTTCCTGTCTCTTACTCATATCATCAAGGGCTGGTACTGGAAAAATGCATGCAGGTCAGTGCCTGCTTCTGCGTCTTCCAGGTACTGCTGAGCTTGAGCAATAAGGTGTAGCATACATTTGGCTGCTCTCATTTCCCCCTCCCTCCCAATGATAGTAAGAAGTTGAACTTGTTTCTAGGTACCTTCAATTTCCAGTCCAAATTAGTAATTTCCTTTAAACTCCATCCCCACCACCTCTTGTTTTCAGTGGGAGTCTCTAACCATTTCAAAAGCAGGCAGCTAGGAAAATAGATATCCTTGTGCTATCACAGGGTTTGGCTGAACAAATTGGCATCTCTCGACTATTCTGATATCAAAAGAGTTCCTTTGTCTGTTTCTGTGTTTTCTGGCAGCTTCGAGAGGTTCTTCACTTGATGATTCATCAAACCTTAAGGACTTTGCTTTGCAAGAGCTTCCACTGCTTCGAGCGTGTCCTTTTGCCCTTGCCTTATAGTCCTGGATCTGAGCACAGAGTGCTCTCGTGGTGTGGCTGTGGTCTGTGCTGAGCACGCACTGAGAGCTGGCTCAGCCGTTGCAGCGTGGGTGAGCAGCACGTCATGTGGTGACACGCGGCCCCCAGCTCTGGGCCCTTTCTTTGTAATGCCAGGGGGTGAGGGTGTCCTCCAGGATATGATGGGCCCTATGGGAGCTGTGCAGCACAGAGCTGCTGGCGGGGCCCCGCTGCAGGTGGCTCCCAGGTCACAGTTGTGCCACAGGCAGGGTCTGGCTGTGCCTGCTCTGCTGTCCCTGGTCAAGGGCCCTTACTGACCAACAGAAGGAGGAGTACAGGAAGATGCTCCAAACCTTGGCGTGCAGTGAGGTGGCAATATGGATACAAGCTGAGAGCAATGGGAGCACATACATCTCAAAAGCAGGAGGATTTGAATGCCTAACAGCAAGGGGAAACCAAGGAAACCAAACACTCAGAATTTTCAAGTGGCAGCTGAGGTGAGGTTGACATTTTTCCTTCAACCCATGAGCAGAGTCAGACAGATGTGAGTCAGCCTCAGATATTGTTCTTTCTCTGGTTTGCAGCAGACACATATTTTAAAGCTCTGCCATATCATCTTCGTCATGAAAAGAAATCTCCTGATTCAGAGACTTCTCTAAACCACTTAAGATTTTTGTGTGTGCTCTCCCTCCCCAATTGCTTGGAGCCCTGAAAACCACAGCCTGTGCTGGCAGACAATAAAGATACAACCTAAAGTATTCAACTAGGAAAAAAAAAAAAAAAGAACAGAAAAAAAAAAAAAAAAAAGAACGGCTGTTGAGGAGGCTTAGAACATGTCCCAACATTTTCTGCAGGTTTTTTCCTTTCTTGAGGCAATCAGAGCAATGCCTAAGTTTTGCACCTGCCATGGGCAAGTGCCTCTGTCTTTTAGTGAAATAACTTTATGCATTTTTAGTGCAAGCCCTGGCCTGCTTTGTATCCTGCTTTACCTGAATGATTATATCTTCTTTACTTCGTTAACTTTTCAATAGGCTATGAAAACAAAAGCTGTCACTCTGATACCTGCTATTTGATATTCAGCAATGCCTTCAGTACAAAAGAAGCCCCTCCATCTCTCAACCCTCACCTCCAAGCATCACTTGGCATGATCCTTCGTGTAGCTGTTCACCATATCAATAAGTGAAACCTTCCCCTGTTAATGTTTCTTGACAACAACCCTATCCTACATCTGCAAGTAAAAGCTTTGCTACAGTGCTATGAGGGGGTTTGATAAAGAAGTCAAAATTACTGTCCAGTGAAATATATATTGTCTCTGATCATTAGGGCATCTCAGAGAAGTACTCATTATAGCAGACAAAGCTACAAGGCCCAAGACAACTTCTCTGTGTACATATACAGACTAAAATGTTATAATTTGGTATGGTTGGACTTAGGAACTCTGGGAATACCCAGAACTATGTTTCAGATTCACAGAGAACATAAAATTTAGTTCTGCGGTTAGCTCATGTTCTGTGGCAAGAAAAGAAGTCTTCTAAAGTGTTTTTCTAAGATATCTAGGCTTTATTTGACTGTATATCTAGATTATTACTTTGAAAGCCTCTACATCTATTCATGTTAGCAAAGGAATCCCTCTAGACTTCTGCAGTCCAAAGACAAGCTCTTGGCTCTTCAAACCAGCTCTCAGAAGACAGATACGGGGGTTAGGGTGGGTGGGCTAGAACATCCTCATTTTTTCAAAGAACCTTCACTTGAGAGATCCCTCAGATGAGGAAAATCTGCCTGAAAAACACAGAGACCACATAATAGAGCAGTGTACAGCTCAACAGGCAGGAGGGTAGGTAAAAGTAAACAAAAGGATGTATGTTTTGGGGGAGGAATATTTTTTTGGATGGATTCAAGCTGGAGGTGTAAGGGTACACAGAAAGCCACAAATTGCTGAGGACAGTACAGTTTGCAGATCAAACAAATCTAATGTTGCTTTGGGATGTAATGACCCTGATGAAGTGATTTTCCAGCACTTTCTCCTGAGAAGAGATGGGAAAAAAACTCTGAATGTATTTCACTCTGAATGGTGGCTTCAGCTTTGGTGATTCAGGGAGCAGCTTTTTCAGTTACTGACTTATTTTCTGCTCTATGTTCACACCTGGGTGCAGAGACTAGGGAACTGAAAGTCTGGGTTTCCAAATGAAATAAATGCTTCTGGGTATCCTAATTTAGAGTGATCAGCTCTAATTCTGGACATTAAGAGAACTATGGTTTGGGGGAGTGTTGAGCCTGCATCCTCTGAACATGAGTCTTTTTATGTCCTCTCAGGCTGGACATCACAACAGAAGGTTTTGATAACCTGTCTTCTGGTGCCAAGGTAAGACAGTTATGAAAATGTAAATAAAATGGTTTTAGCATATCAAATTTCCAGTGATGTGAGAGTGAACTAACAGGACCTTGAGTTCTCAACAATTACCAAAATCAGGCCATTTCTACTTACCGGTTTAACCATGTGTCTATCTTTCTACATTCTTGATTCTCTGTTTCACATCTTTCTTTCTAAAATCCATTTTTCTTGCATCTGTCAAGGACGGTTTGCAGACATACTAACAGCCAACCTCACCTTAAAACAGAGGATGACCAAACTACTATTTGAATGAAAAAATTCTCATATTTTATTTCATTTTTGGGTGAATTGGAGGGTCTCTCTGGAAAAATTTGTCTGTTCTCATGGGTTTCTGAACTACTCAAAACTTCATGAGGATCTTATGGACAAGTGTCAGTGCACCTCTATACAAATCAAGCACTATTGTGAGACTGTGAATATTGATTTAATTGGATTTTAGGAAGCAGCCTATGCAGCTACATGCTCTAGGAAAGATTAAGAACTCTGACAATGTACTGCGCAAAGCTCATATTTGTACCTTGCAGCTCTTAAAATGTTGAAATCCTTGTCCATCTCATATCACCAGGGTTAGCACATTGTAAATGGTTTAGACGTGAATCAAACATCCCCTTTTCCCCTTGTCTTTGAAACTCTTTTCCTGAAATTTGACTGGGTCTGTATAACCGGTGTCATTAATTCCCAGTGTAATTTTATGTGGTGAATTTTGAGTGAAGAACCTGGCAGTTTGACAGTAAATAATGATTCCAGGTCAAGAAATATGCTCTTAATTATTTCATGATCTCAGTGTCTTAAGGGAGGGCATTGAACAGGCCCTGGAGCAGGGAAATAAAATGTTTCTTAATTCCAAAGAAAACCCCCTGAATTAATTTCTGGTCTTTAGATAGATAACAGCTATTCTGTTCTTTAAGATGTCAAACCTTTGTTTCTTTGGCCAACTGTGAACTCAAGCACACAAAGTAATCCAAAGAAATGATTAAACTTTTAGAATAGTGTGGGCATATAATGACTCTTCTTGTTAAAATGAGGAAAATAAGGCATATTTCAGCTATTTCCACTTGAGTTTGGAAGACCAGGTTGTGGCACATGTTTTTGAAAAGATGACTCTAACATTTCAGGGGAATATGATTCCAGTTTCCAAGCTCCACTGTTAGAACCTGTTGCAAGTTGGTGGTAAAACTCCTCTTTTGGCCTCCCAAATAGTGGCCCTACCTACAGTACAAAACATTCCTAGTTCTATCATCTTGGCATTAATTATCCTAATCTCTTTTCTAATGTTCAGGCTGTTAATTTAACCATGTTGTCTAAACTTGCATTGAAAATGGGGCTGGATTTGTTGCCCTGCATGTGCAGACAGAAAAGTTGAAGGTAGCTTATCAAAATAAGTATAAGATAACAGAACTCTGGGTAGGTGGGGGGAAAAAAAAAAGAAAGGAAAAAGAAAAAAGATATTTGTGAGCTTTTTTTTTTTCCTCAAAGTGCAGAATTTTGAGTTTATCTGAAGCTGGTTTTAAAAACAGGTGGAGCTGCAAGAAATCCACCCTCCCGAATATTTTGTGTAATAAAGGCAAAGGTAATTTCTTAGCTCCATCTGTGGGGAATTAAACACAGAGCACTAAACTACGAGCAGGATTTATGAATGTCAGATTCACACGTCTTACTCTTCCTTTTATGGACCATGAAAATTGTTCCTGTCCACATGGAATTTTCATACAAATCTTGGTTTGCTCACAGGAGTTTTGTAAGCATCAATGAATTAAATTAATCTCTTAATTGGCTGGCTAAGATCTCCAATGCAATGCAGTCAGAGTACCTTAATATAGAAGAAACTGGTAAAATTCCATAAAAATCCTAGTGAACAGATGGATGTCACAAGATTCATTACAAGAAATCTTGTGGGCCAAGCAGCCTCAATAGAGGTGACAGTGTCTGTGTGGGGTGTTGAGTGACCTGTCCCCTCCATTTAAAAGGTAATGTGTTACCTCTGAGACAACTGTCTTCAAACTACATAAGTGATTTCAGTTTTTAGTGCTGACAACTCAACACCTTGCCCAGGCATTAATTTAAAAGACTGTTGGCTTTTGGGGACTGGGACTTCTGAGTTATGATTGACACAGATGAGGAAATTAGTGTGTGAGACTGCAAGAGGTGAGACTGGGTGGGTACCATGGTCTGTTCCGGCCTCAGATGGTGTAAACTGGGAGGAAAATGCGGCCTCCCCTCTGCTTGTTTGACAGTAAAGGAGTATGTACATCGTAGTACCATATAAATAATAGTTGGTTCTAGTAACTGTACATAAAATAAATGAAATATGTACCTGTACTGCTGAGTAAATAAGGGCTTGTGTCAATAATTTTACAAAAAAAAAATGAATTCACATGGAACTGCCTTTTGTTTTATGTTATATAGAATATATTTTCTGCCAGAAGCATTGAGCACAAATGTAAAAGGATAGGAAGGAGCTTTTAATGTTAAAACTTTGTGTGTCATCCCCTTTTTCCCCCTTTCTTCTCCCTCTGTCTGAGAACAAGGGCTCAGGACCTGCCGTAACGGTCCGTGTCCTAGCAGGGCTTTTTGAACGTGGGTTTTTGCTCCTTCTGTGCACTCCTCACTTGGCTGCCGTTCCATCTGACTCCAAAAGAAGAGAGTATAAATTAAAGAAAGAATGCAGTCCTAACGCCTACACCCAGAAGCTTTCAAAACAGAAGGCTGCTACACCTGTGGGGATAGAACAAGTGTATCAGTGTCCTGGGCTCTGCCCTGGCTCGTCTGCCTTTGTTAACTGGAATGTGCCGATGAAACAATCAGGTGCAGTAGGCGCGTGGCAGCCTGCTTAAAAAACGATTCTTTGGAGACAGGGAGTGGGCTGTGAATCATGCATCCACATAATCTGATGATAACAATTTTAAATGTGGTGATTAGTGTATAATGGAAAGTATTGTGCTATTTGGTATGATTTGTCTGCCACTGCACTACCCAGTATTTAAAAGGTCCCATCTTCTATGCAAAACCTGATTCATTCTAGTAACAAAACACTTCTAAACTTTAGGAGTGTTCAGGTACTTACATCTTCCTCACTCACACAGCACATGCATGTGTGTACATATATAGGTAATTACCTTCAGGCTCACTGTCCCAGCCTAAGATCATGGACGTGTTCCTGGGCAGCACACAAAGGAGGATACCTCACTGTGGAGCTTACAGGCTCAGCCATGAACTCTAAATACAGGCAAAATCAGAGTCCTAGTGCTATGCAGGCATCTACCAGTACAGAAGTGCTGCTGAGAATACCAGCCCAGAAATCAAGATGCATCAAGCTGTCCAGCTTAAACAAATGTGGCCAGCAAGATGCAACTTTATGGCTGGTCCTTTGCTTCAGGTACCTCTGTGAGACTACAGCTCCAAGTATACATCTGTTCCCTTCTAAGGCTAGGAGAACATGAGTAATCATTCATGTAGTTGAGGGATACCAGTGTTAAAAACATTTAAAGTAATGTGGGAATCTCTGGGGTTTGATAGGAAAAGTGTGAGGCAGCAAGGTTGTGTCTCAGTTGTGCCAGTAATTGAAATGTACAGTAAAGTTTTTTTAATTTTGGGACTAGACATGTGTCATGTTTGCTTTTGGTGAGATTAATTTTGGCAGTATCTTCTAGCATTGACTTTCCATTTCAGGTCTTAGCTCAATGGGCATTTATAATCCAAATAGAGTCAGGGCAAATACCTGTCGACAGGGAAGAAAAACAAAGGAAGCAAACAAAAATAGAGAAGAAAAGCCATAGCAAAGTCACATGCCCTCATGAAGTCCTCTGACAAGATGAATCATGATTTGGGAGAATTAATAACTGTAGACAGCATTGGTAAGTTTTTCCTTTTCTAAATGACTGAACCTGCATGTGTCCTTCTCATGAATACATAACAAATACGATCAGGAAGTGGTCTTGACTTCTATTTACTCACATATAGCAGTTCATAAAGAATAGATATTTTTCATATAGCCTTAGGGCCAGATGTACCTCTTACTTTGACCAAGTTGTCCATCACATTTGAATGATCTACATAGGAATCCTGAAAGTGAAATTATTTTTGTTATAATGAAAAGATACATAAAGTACATGATTGCAATTTGTGCTTATAAATTTTATCTCAGTTTTAACCCTGAACCATGCAAGCTAGTGTGGAAGATCTCCATCCAGCATTGGCATCCTGCTTCTATTTGACAGATGGGTGTAGCTAGAAAGACACTTCCATAATGAGGCTTTTGATAGCCCACTGAACTGGCTGACTCAATGCTCATATGAGTCTGATTAAAACTGTAATCAGATTTGAAACTCCAATGGCCAGCTCTTATAAGAGTCACTTGGATTGTAGACAGATGTGTTATTTTCCTGGAAGCATTTGCAATGAAGCAAATCTTCAGTGTACACACACACCCCACACCAGAAAAAAAAAAAAGGAAAAAAAAAAGGGGGGGGGGGGGGGGAAGACAAAAAATAAAAAGCGGGGAGGGAATGGAGAGACTGCGTAAAAAGGGCAGCTATTGTTGGCAATGGTAAAGCCTCCTAGACTCCACCTGCCTTGCTCGTGCCAGTATTTTTAAGTACCACCTTCCCTGACATGCTAAATGCACATTACTGTCAAACCCCAGTATTAGGTGGATAGATATGCAAGCCCACACTAGCAGCCAGAACATTTAGGGGAAGTGTCAACAATTTTCTGCAAACATTGTGTGGTATCTTGCTGGGAGTTTGCTCAGGAGCACATGCACAGTGTGAAGCAATGTGCTTGTATTTTACAAGCTGCACGTTGTGTGCCAGTCAACTGCACTGCCCAGCAATGGAAAAAGTGATATAGATGGGGGATCTCTGACAGCTAAGGATCAGGCTGCCGAGCCTGATGCCAAACAATAATAAATGTACGTGTTGGGAAATCTCCCTGGATAACCGAGGTTACACTCTGGCCTAAATGATAGAAAAGTAAGAGAATAAATTCTTCTGTACACTACTCTCTAAATCCCCAGACCTCACTGCACTGTAATAAACCTGACCTGATATTGCCAACATTTCTCAAGATCCTGTTACCTGCTGAATGCAGGGCTGCAGTTGCACAAGCATTTCAAGCAAGTGGAAGTCAGCTCTTCTCTGGAAGAAGCAAACCTGCAACACCTGAGCAGCATCCTAGAACAGGGTCTGGAGCGTGGCATCCTTGTTTTGGAGGAGCCCTGCAACCAGCAGCCAGGACTGTTTAATATGGCTCGTTCATTAGGTTGTGAGCTGCAGGTTGGGAAGGTGAAGTTTATGTGTCAGGAGGTACATTTGATGAGAAACTTTGCTCATGAGGGCTTGTGAGTGGGACGGAGCACAAAGGGGAGTGTTGTGAAGTGAGAAGGGAGTTAACCTCTATTTGGGACCTAACAGGAGAGGGAAGGTGGGGCAAAATTTTGATGGGCTTTGAAGATAAGGCCAAGAAATTTGTGCTGCATATGATAAAAAAAGGGAATGGCTCACACCAGAGGTAGCACATAGCCATCAATAGGAAAGGAAAGGTTAGCAGCAGTATTTTGAATTATCTCAAGGGAGACCCTTTTATATCTGTTGATAGCAGAGCAGAGCAGATTACAAAATCTGACATAAGTTGTCCAAGACTTGGACGAGAGCTCTGCCCTTAGAGTTGGGTCTGGAAATCCTTGTCAGTTATGCTTAGCAGGCATTGTAAACATGCAAGGATAGACTTGTTTCTTAGCCTGGGGAGCTTAAACAGATACACAAAAACCCTAACAGATTTTAAATGTGGCTCTCCTGTTTGTACTAATCACTGCAGCCCACTCTTACTGTTTCAAACCTAATAAAATGAGGAAATGAAAATGAAAACTAGCTCTGGTCTATGCCTATCTTATCTCCTTGTCGACTACAAGGGTAATCTGGCATTTTAAAACAATAGCTACTTGCTTACAAAGATCCTTTTAATTAATAGAACTGGAGCATCTCTCTCAGAGCATGGATGTTAAATCCTTAGAAATAACGTGAGTAAATTCAGCTGCTCATGATTGTGCACAACTCTCCCAGTTGGACAGAACCATACATCCTAAATTCCAGTGCTCTGTTAAGGCCAAAGTATGGAAATAAATGAATATATGTTTCAAACTCGTCTCTGACCAAACTCCTCTGCTTCTTTGTTTTCCTCCAGTGTAGAAAATCATCCATAGAACAGCAGCACTTTTTTTTTTCTTTTAGTAACAGTGTTACTACTAATACTTCACTTCTATTATATAAAATAGCCATCACAAGGGAAATTAAGAGGATATTGTTTTTCCATTTGGAAGCAATGGATTTCAGTTCCATTAAAAGAACTGAGACACTCATAGTCCTCTCCCTACAGATATTCCAGTTGAAAATGAGGTGGATTAAATTATGTTGCAGTCTTCTTTTGATGAAGCCACAGAAATGCCACTAGCAACCTATGTAATAAGCTTCCATACAGATTTTTCAATAATATTTTCTCAGAGATAAGAGTTATACAATATTTGTAGCAGTATACAGGGCATGTAATAAATGAATAATGTCTACTTTGCTGTAGAGAAACATATTTATATTGACTCAACTTATTTTTTTATGGTAAAACCTCCATTAAATTTTGCACTGCTACCATACCTTGTCAACTAACACCAACAGATATGTAAACTAAGGTAGGAGAATGAATTCTTTTTTTGTGGGTCATCACAGTTTGTACTGGGTTAACAGGAAGGCAAAGATCATACTGAGAAATCCTGTAATAAACAAGCTTGAACAGAGGCACTGCAGTTAAGTACAGCAAGAAAGTCCTCAGTAAAGTCAGACCTTAGGGAAATTTTTGAATAATAAGCAAAATTTTACTGGGTCTGTGGGGTTGCGATGAGGAAGACAGAAGTGTCTACACATTATAGAGCATATTGTCTAATTTGTATAGGCCTGGCCTGGTCTCTAGTAAAACCTGCCTAAGTTGCTGAGGTTTGAGAAATAAAAGAGATGCTTGGTGGGCAGATCAGTATTGTCCATGGCAGAATCAGAGAAACAGCCTGGGTGAACAGGGGTCCTGTTTAGATCCCCTGTTTTCCAGATTTACCTGCAGTAGCTTGTAAGAGATCAATCTTTCTGGAGATGACTGCAGTTCTGAGATGATCCTCTTTCCCTGACCTCCCTCAGCCACTGCAGCAGGTCCACAGTGAGGTGGTGGCTGAGGTGTATACACTCAGAGCCAGTTGCAGATCCACAGCCCTGCCCCCTTTCCCACTCTGGGGGAGGCAGAGCTGCTCCTATGGGGGAAAAGTGTCAGCTTAGATGTGAGGGACCAAAGGCTGGGGGACCTCAGAGCACCTCTTGAACCACCTGCTGCCCTCCTCACAACAGAAATAAAATAAATTGAGTTGCTTTCCTGTCTTTTGAGTTTAAGCATGTTGTTTTGAACAATATACTGTAAGAAAACTACTAGTGCTGTTTTTTAAAAAAATAGCTTAGTTCCCTCAACAGAAATATTATTTACAGGTGTCTATGCAACCCAAGGCCCCATAGAGCAACTGCAGCATTGCACATGTGTAGCTGAATACAGACTTATGGCCCACTAAAAAAGAATAGAAAACTGAAATATATTCTCCTTTCCCCCCATGCCAGCCCATTGTTACAGCAGTGTGACAGTAACAGTCAGGAAGGGCACTCTTGAATCACTTAATGCTGGTATATGACTACACTGTATGGTATTTCTTTTGTTGGGCATTGTATGTTTAAGTGCCATATTTTCCTCTTCAAATGCTTTTATGATTTTTTTTCCCCTCCTTTTGTTTTAGTTATTTTCCTCTGGGCTCTTATACCCAACTGCCCCTCCATAAAGGAGGAAATAAAGAAAAATCCAGAACTCAGCAAGCTGCAAACACTGCAAACACTGAATGTAAAATTTTGTTACACAGGAGCAGAGCTCTTTGTTTTGCTTGTCTGTATATATTCATATTCATTCCACACCTGTATTGTCCCAAGATTTGATTTCCTTCACACAAACCCATTTGCTCACAGAAACAAGCCATTTGATATGTTGTGTTGAAGTGAGAGCTGTTTAATTTTGGGTTTGGCGTTTTGCTGATTTAGTGCCCCTAGGAAGTATGATACATATCCATTCATGCATCATCTGTAAAGACTTGTGGATGTACATCCTAGCCTTTCATTAACGTTAATGGTGCCCAACCCCTGAATGTACACTATGTCTCAGTGCTCCACAAGTTGACTGAGTTCATGCCATAAACATCTTGTTCTCGTTTCTGTAGCACAGGTTGACTTGGTGGGCAGAAGTAGAGCACAGCAGTTCAGATCTGCAATCTGACCGTGCACCTAAGAAGTTATTTCCAGCTCTTAAGCTGAAGAGTTTTCAGTGAATGCAGGCATCTGCTGTTCTGTGAAAAAAACCCCAGTTTTGTTTGCTCCCATTCCATCGATCTCCTTGCAATCTTGCTAATTAATCTGGTGGCAATCATATTAGGTGTGTTATGTTATGAACAGTGTTACAGTAATGAGATGAATGTTTAGCATCTTTTGCAGAGTGATGCGTGTACACGGGCAGGGTTACATTTCCAACTGAAACAGTATATTGAAATAATATGTGGAGAATACACTGTAAAATAGTTGGAGCTGATGAAGCCTTGAGAAGTTTTGAGTCACATGAAGGATTTAGACAGTCGAATATGAAGATGTCTTGGGCTTTTTTTTTACCTTAAAAGAAACCCCATCCTACCAAACTGTTATTAAGCTTATAGAATCTCCTCTGGGATTCAGCCAAAAATCAACTATCGAGGCAGTTCAGTGCAGATGTAACCAGCTGCAGTATCCCCTGTTATAGTGGGGAAGAATCTGATTGTGAACATGCCACTGAAAGCTTTTTTGGCACAGTGCTTGGTTGCGTAATTCAGAACTTCAGCATACGGTTTCTTTAATAAAATACTGATTCTACAGGGGCAAGATAACTTCCTCAGCTTGGTTAACACTGTCCTGATGAGAAATTGAAATACATTTTCCCTAATCCTCCTTCATCTCTGCAGAAATCGCTTTTTGATTGAGGTCAAACTTTAGCTTTGGCAAGTCACTGAGGCTCTCATTAGGGTCTGATTGCATGCATATGATTGTCCAAAATGCACAGTAGGCAAAGGGTCAAGGATACAAAGGCTGCTGTTGTTTTTTCTTCTTTTCCCCAATGAATCCAGTATGTGGAAAATATTTATCAAATTTTGGTCTATGTCCCTGAAGCTTCACTCTTGATGCGCCTTTTCAGTGTTCCCCAAGGAATCCTGTTAAACTTGGATCCACTCCTCTGTGGAGGGGTGCATGACTACTATTATTTTTAAAATGAAATGCGTGGCAAGATGACAGTGGCTCATAAAAGTTAAATTTCTTCATAGTCCGGTATATTTATGTTATGGGGTAACCACAGCACACGTGAATATATGAAATACATTTAATTGTTGCAAATAGAGATGATCTTTAGACACAGGCTCTTGTTACTGACAAGAGGTGTTGACAGTCCCAGGAGGTATTTTGGGATTGAAGCCTCCGTAGATGAGCGTAAGGAAAGAAAATTACACTCTGTGTTTGTACGTGGGTTGGTGGCATCCACTTTGTTACATGAACATCAATGGTTGTGACTTATTAAATATGTGATGAAGCGCAGATGAAGCTGTAAAAGCCAGCAAGGTGTGTTTGGCTTGGCTTAGCCTGGTCCCACGAGGTGCTGGGAGGAGAAGGAGCTTCCATGTGGGAAGAAGCAATGGAGATATTTCTCTGTCTAAGAAATTTAAAACCCTACAGCTACAGATGCATGCTCTACAAGTTGTTCACATCAAATACATTAAATGCAATCCTTCTCTTTTGCTAACTAGGGCTGAGCAAAGAGCTACATTTTAACTTATTCAAATAAGTATAATTGTTACCAGATAATTTTTATCTGTTTAAATGAGGTCTGTTTGTTTTCTAAATGACAACTCTTTATACTATTTTTAGCTTCTTCTTTTTTTGTGAAAAATAAATAATGCACTGAAAAGCAGTGCTCTAGAGAACTGACAAACTCGATACAGTGCATAACTGGTGGAGAAAAAAGCTCTGCTAGGTGTCAGTGAAAAAAAAATACAGCAATGTGGCTTCCTTTTTGGGAGACATTTTTGGGCATAGCATCAAAAAGGGAGGTAAACTTTTTATGAGCACAAATATGAGTATTTCATACTGAACAGAAATACTTTCAAAGCACTTTTTTTTTGCGTCTGTGTTCTCCTTATATTTCCTGAAAATCGTGTTTTAAGAAGATGGCTCCAAAGGGAAATCTAAACCACAGTTTTTCCATAAAGGAAATAACTATTCCAGTTGACTATTCTGTCACTGTTGCCATTTTTCTATTTCTTTCTCCTTTCTTTTCCTTCTCTAAAAAATATTTTAAATGGAATTTAATAGCTTTTTGTTTTATCTTAAAGACTCAAGATATTGACAACAAAAATAAGTATACTTTCCTCACTTACAAGGACATTTTAATTCCTATTTGTTGTTTGAATTCCTGTCCCACCTTTATGCTTGTGTGTAGCAAGGAGTTGCTGAAACTTTTGGAAGTAATGCAGCTTCTCTGTTCCTTTATTCAAGTTGAAGGCTCCAGCAGCAACTCAATGACCGTGTAATCCAAGTGGTGCTGTACTGATAGCCAAGACATTCTATAATTTCAAGTGGAAATACAACCCTGCAAATTTTCTTCACCATTTCTTCCCACAAAACCATTTTAAGGCAAATTATAGTAATAAAAAAAATACACAGTGTCAGTGAGTTAGCCCTGACATGGTACATGGAATACAAATTATCATACATATGTGGTGTAAAGGACCCTTGGTAGCATGAGACCAACGAAGTACAGTTTTGCAGTTTGCAATTATTCACTCAGTGTTTCTTTAATATGCATGCCTGCATGAAATAAATAAATAGGTTCCAATTTTTTCACAAATTTAAGCTAATTTCAAAGACTAAATTAGGTCATCTGAAGCCCAAATTTTACTCCCAGAAGGAAAATGTAAGCTGCTTCAATGCAGTTCTTTGTTAAAGCATCACTTTGAATTGCAGCTAGGAATCCTCGAGTGCCTTTAACACTGACAGCTATAGACAGGAGTGGAGAGCACTCAAGGTGTCAGCGTCCTTCAGACTGACAGGAAGGCTTTGAAAGCAGCTATAAAGCATAAGCTGCCATAAACCTGAAGCCAAAGCCTTTAGCTGGCTGTTTTAAAATCTCATAATCTCTGTGGATCAGGCTCTTGAGACTGGGAGGGTTTTTAACACACACTAACTAGAGGGTTACATGCTGCAGGGCAAAGCATCCAAGTCTGTAGGACCACAGCAGCAATCCCTGATTCTGGGAATGGTCCCAGTTTATGTGTCAGCTGCCCTCTCAGTTGACTTCTCAGGTCAGGGACCCAAAGTGCACAGCTCAAGTTTTAGTGCCTGAGTTAAGAGCCAAGACACTACAGCTGGGTGCTTTAGCAACATATATCCATTAGATTAGAAAAGATTGAAAATAGAAGAGGATTTGTAACATATACTTACTAGTGGTTACCTGAGAATCTTGCAGAAGTCCACAGTTAGGAAAGAAGACTAAATATTCATGTAGAGGATTTTTAATTGATTAATATTTTCAAATAAAGCAATTTCTTCATAACATAACGCCCCTTTTTTTTTTCACAGTTCAAATTCAGCAAAACAGTTATGCTCACACTTAGCACTAAGTATAGTGCTACTTGATGGACAAAGTGAATGGGCTTGAATATGCCTTTGGTGGTCATTAAAGGATTTCTTTTAATCAGAGCCTTTAACTAAATGAGATTATCAAGATGTATTATGTTAGACATCTTTCTCTTGAACAATCTGCAAGGATTTTCATGCTGTAATTTAATTGGATAGTGACTATGCTTCTGAATGCTATAGGAAAAATGTTTCTAAAAAAAATCACAGGGATCTGAAACAAGCAGCTAAATCCATCCTCAAATACACTTGACCCTTCTCTTCCTTTCTAAAAATCGTGAGGAAGAGCCTTTAATACTGAAATTGATAAACTATGTGCTGTGTTTCTATTTGGCAAACTCGAAAATAAAATAAGCCCCTTTGTGTGTTTAACTAGTGTAGGCAATAATGTGTTTTTTTCTCTTCTCATGGAATACCTGTTTTTTCAATTAATTTATCAATCTACATATATGCAAATTGTCGGGTACATTAGCTGTGATTCATTTTTACAGACCTCTCTTTTGAATTAAATCTGAGATTAAGTCCTTGAAGTAATTTGTTTATTTTTGCTGGATATTATATTATGATTTAGGGGATTAGTTATACTCAAATGGGATTTTGCACCTTCTTTTGGGAGAGTAGAAAACTCCACTTCATAGAAATCTTAGTAATTCAAACCAAGCATCCATTGCTTAGTTACTTTTATGTTCTCTTGGATCACCTGAAGCAATCCTGGATTAAGAAGGCAAATTTCTGAAAACACTGGTAATCATATAGCTTCTCTTGAGGAAACATTTGTGGAATTGTCTGAATTGTATCAATGTCATGTCTTGGTTTTGTGAAGACATTACCTAAAATAGGAGGACAGAGAGATACTATCCACCTGTGTGTTCTGCAATACAGGCCCACAAACAGGAAGGCAGCCTCAGCTTTTCTATGTATGACCAGATTATTGTACTTCTGATGCTGTGTTCATTTTGCTGTCTGCTATGAATCTAATTTATCTGTAACAACAAGGTGGAACCAGAGCAAATATGTTCTGAGCATTTTGTTGATCAGCTGCTTGTGAGAGTGCTCTCTTATGTTCCCTTTCTGTGGTGACAAGTTTGAGTAAAGTAGCTTTACACCTGGATATTTCTCTTTGGTTGATCTTCCCTTCTTTGAGATCCTTGAATACAGACTTGTTTTAGATCTGAATTTCTGTGCTAAGGTACCTTCTCTTGTCTTTCATATAATGATTAAGCCATCCAATTGAAATCAGACTTATGGCACTATTAATAGTAAATTAACCTTCCTTGGGGTTAAGAAAAGAGGTATTTACTTTCCATGCTGGAACTCTTTCTCTCTGTGTGCATCTCTTAATTTCTGAATTATATATGAATGTGACTTTGTTGAAATACTGTCACAATTCTATTAGCACTGGATTACTTCATGTCCAACTAGATGCAACTTTCCTTTGTTTCAAGCTTAACATATAAAGTAAATGAAGTCTATATCTACATCATGATGCAACTCTTGAACAACTGATCTGGTCTCATGTGGATAACACCTTCAAAAGCTGGCTAAAACAGTTGTAGAGAGCAGAGGAAATAGAAGAAAACTGAGCTTTTGCTTTATAGAGTTGTTAAACATGAAAAAACGTCCAATAACTGTCGTAAGGAACAATGGCATTGTCAAATGCAACAAGTCAGTTTTATCAAATTGAGGTAATTTCTACTGTTCATTTGTTCAAAGTCATCAAAACCCGTTTTATGCATAATTAGAGAATCAACAGTAGTTTTGGCATACAAATATTTCAGGTTCTTACAGAATATATATAGAGTTCCTCAAAATATTGGTATTTTCTAACAATCCTCATAGGCAATTCAGACTTCTAAGCTTGGTGAGCTGAATCTGCTGAAGTCACTTCCCCAAGACCCAAGGACAGAGATGATGAGCTAAGGATTGCATTTTTCCAGGAGGGAATAGTAAGGACTTTGTTTCTTTGTCTCAGACTTAATTTATTCTCTGCCAACCAGCAGCATGACTGTTTCTTCTCGAGACTAGACTACATTTGGAATATGCTATTATTATGTTGCTGGTTGGTCTTTTTTTTTTATTTTTCTAGTCTCTGTTTCTATTTGTTTGAGAAGATATCTGTCTCCCAAAAGAGGCATTCTTCACAAAATGAATTGCTGCTTTTTGGGTGAAATATAAAAGCTTGTTTCTGTGCACCCCAGATGCTACCTGGTTTTAGTGTGCAATATGCATACTTGCCTGTGTGCATACGTACTTGTCAGAGTCTGTACAGGCACACATGCACACGCACACACTCGTACTCTGCAACGTGAGTATCCCGGTTTGAGATTCAGTCCCATTTACTCTTTGGGGATTTTTTTTTGTTCTACTTTCTTGGCAGAGACACAGCATTTAACTCTGCAATGACTGAGTTCAGAGTTCAGACTGGAAGAAATGAGACTTTCTGTTGGAATATACAGGAAATGCATTACCTATAGTCACATAGAAATCAGGAACCTATACAGAGACTAACCTTCTCTGACCCTTTCCGTGGTAGTGCTAAAAATAGTTCCTCAGGATTTTTTCAAACTGTGTGTTGGAGAAACTTTGGGCTTGATTTAAAGTGTGAGTTTGAAAACTCTAAGCAGTGAGCATAGTGTGACAGAAAAATTATGTCCCAAATATAAAGGTATCCAGACTTCTCCAGCAGGCAGCAGACCACCTATGTGGCAGACTTGAGATTCCTCCAGGGCCACTAGGTGCATTTTCTGTGTATGTGCCAAGGAGAAAACACTGAAACGGTATTTTTTCTAACTGCATATTAGGGTCTTCTGCTCACTGCCCAAAGTGGAAGAATGATGCCTAGCAAACAGCATTAATTGCATATACTAGTGATGCTCAGGAAAATACTATTTAGCAGCAATTTGCTACGAGGAATGCTCCTCTGAATGGTTATGAATTAATACACAATGGAACACTCCATGATATTCTCTTATTTATACTGGTAATGTGCTTCAGCCAGAACTTTAAAATGGCAGGTGATGGTTTTTTTCCACTTCTCTATTTATGTTTTTTTAAATTTGTGATTCAAGTGCATTATTGGCAAATGCAAAAGACAACTAAAAGCACTAACCAAAACAGTAGGCTGTCGCCTCCAAGTACCTAGTATACTTGTGGAATTTGAAACGTTTTGAACTTTGGTATTAACAGAAATGAAAGCAAAACTTTAAATGTATGTTAAACATTCCCCCAGACTCTAAAATATATGTTACAGTCTGTGCCAACTCACCCCCAGGCAAAGGGTTCCACAGGTCTTTGAAACTTGTCTAATTTTGACAAAAAGCTGTGTATACCTCTTTCACTGTTCAGTGTGTGGAGGTTACAATAGTATCTTGACCATCACAGTATAAATTATGTTAGGATGAAACATCTGTAATATTTTGTTACGATATTAATCTACAAAAGAAAAACAATTTCGTGTATACATCTGAAATACAGAGTATATGCAAAAGCCAATAAACTTGGCTGATATCACTAAAAAGAAAAAAGTATGCAGTATGCTAGATTTAATCTTACTTGATATTTACAAATCATGTACCTTCAAATTATTGTACTTATAAACATGTGAATTGATCCAATTAAAATAAGAACCAACCAAATAAGTCTTTTGCTTGAAAAAAATTAATATTTGTTAGGTTCAAAAACAGTTTGAACCACACAATTTGTTTCCTCAAGTCTTTGACTTGGCTTTCCTGACCCCAGGCTTCCACTCTTCCACTGTCTTTCAGCAGTGTACTGACTTTCCCCTATAATGGATTTTCCTCAGTTTCCTACTCACTGAAAACTTCTGTCGTTTTTTCCAGATCAGTGAAAAGTTTCTGCAGTTTTCCTCTCATTGCTCACTTCACTGACTCCTTTGCCTATGGAGAATCTCATAGCTCATAGATCCATCAGGATAAGTACCAAAAGCATGCTTTTCCCTTACCCCCACCTACAGCTTTGCATTCTATGATAAACCACATACTACAATGCCCTGTTGTGTTGGTTTTGGCTGGGGTAGAGTTAATTTTCTTCACAGTGTCTGGTATGGGGATAGGTTTTGGATTTGTGCTGAACACACGGTTGATGATATAGAGATGTTTTTGTTATTGCTAAGCAGGGCTCACACAGAGCCAAGGTCTTTTCTGCTTTTTGTGCTTCCAGCTGATGAGGAGGCTGGGAGTGCATAGGAGGTTGGGGGGAAGCACACCTGGGTCAGGTGACCCCAAGTGATCAAAGGGATATTCCAAACCATATGACATCATGCCCAGGATATAAAGCTGGTGGGAAGAGGAGGACTAAGAGGTGCTTTACGTTCCAGAGCAGAGATTCTCCCTGCAGCCTGTGGTGAAGACCATGGTGAGGCAGACTCTCCCCCTGCAGCCCACAGTGGACCACAGTGGAGCAAATATCCACCCAAAGTCCATTGAGGAACCCACACTGGAGAAGGAGGATGCCCCAAGGAAGATGTGGCCTTGTAGGAAGCCCACGCTGATGCAGGTCCTGGCAGAACCTGTGGCCTTGTGAAGAGCCCATGCTGGAGCAGGTTTGCTGGCAGGACTTGTGACTCCATGGGGGACCCTTGCTTACGTAGTCTGTTCCTAAAGGACTGCACCCTATGTAAAGGACCTATGCTGGAGCAGGGGAAGAGTATAAGGGTGTCGCAATAACGACACGAAAGAAGGACATGGATACCTGTTGAGAGCAAAGGAATAACTGTGGACGGACCCCGCCCATCTTTATTATATATGTGTCTTAGAAATCATAGTGGGTTGGAGGGAGAGCTTCGCCACCCCTCAATCACACTGGTCAAAGGAAATGTCCATCAAACTTCTGTGGCCAGGAGAAAAGAATGTAAATAATAAGTTATCATTACAATAACATGGCTATGTTTACAGAGAATGTGTGAGAACCAGTTACAAAAGAATGAAAACATCAGAACTGCAAAACTCAGGGCAACATGAGGGGTCCTCCCTCTGAGGAGGAAGAATCTGCAGAGACAACATGGGATGAATTGACTGCAACTGCCATTCCCCAACTGCCTGCTCTGCTGTGGGGAGGAGGTAGAGAGAAATTGGAAGTAAAGTTAAGCCTGGGGATAAAGGAGGAGTGATTGGAAGGTGTTTTTAAGATTTGGCTTTATTTCTCATTCTCCTACTCTGATTTGATAGTAACAAATGCAACTAATTTCCCCAAGCTGAGTCTGTTTTCTCCATGATGGTAATTTCTGAGTGATCTCTCCCTATCCTTGTTTCATCCCACAAGGCTTTTATTGTATTTTCTCTCCCTTGTACAGCTGAGGAGGTGACTGATAGAGCCGCTTTGGTGGGTGTCTGGTGTCCAGCCAAGGCAAACCCATCACAGGACTTTTAGGTGCCTAGCGTGTGCCATGAGGAATGTGAGATGAGGATAGTAACTGGCAGAGGTAGTGGGTAAGAATAAAATGAACAATATATACTAAAATGAAGAATATCATAGTAACACTTCTTAGGAGCTAAGGGTTTTCCTATCTACAAAGTTAAATCTTTCTAGTATGGAGGATAAAAAACTATGCTGGGCAATTATTTACATCATTGGTAGAGACACATAAGGTTGCCACTTGGATGTGGCACAAGAAGAATGGCAAGATATCTGTAACATAAGCAAGGTGTTATTTAACTCAAATGCAACACTCTTCATAGGATCCTAGGAATTCTGTCTCCTTTCAGCATATATGTTCTTTTACTAGCATCTAGTCATGACTTTTAAAATGTACTGTACAAGATTTCAGATGAGTTTCTTTAATTTTTGAATAAATCTGTTATTGATAGAGTTAAATAAGGACAGAGTAAAGATGAAACCATGATCCTATGTACAATATACAGAGTCTCTGTGTATGTGCATATGTATGCACCACAGTGCTTCAGCGGTTCTTAGAAACAAACTTTTACTGGTAAACCCTGGGTAATGTATCCATGTACTCTATGGACCACAGCTGAGGTTCTCACCAAAAAGCTCCTGCCTTGGTGTAGGAGGTGATATAAAGCTGACTCTGTTTCCAGTGGTGACTATTTTCTAGGCCAGTTCCCCAGTTTAAGTTAGAAGACCATGAGTAAACAGTGGCACACTGTATTTGGCAGAGACCTGGTGCTAGGGGTGAAATAGGAATATCTGCCTAGTGCCCCCATCAAAGCTTTCTCCAGCAATCTTCCATTTCCACAGCTTTGTGTGTTGGCTTCCTCCAGCCCATGGGCCTTGGGGCATTTGCATGGCTTTCACATCCAGGCATGCATCCACATACACTGGGTTGTGTTTTGCTGCTGATTAGTTGCAGCCTTGACTGCACAGAAAATAACATTAGGACGTCACAGTGCAAATACACCATTTAAGCTCTACTTACCCGTCTTCTGACTACTCAGTCTTTAATTAATGCTTTCTCATAAGACCCCTGTGAGATAGGGAAGTATGAACCAGGAAGAGAGAGATCAGTTAACATTAGACATCTAGAAGTCAGCTACCAAGCCTAAACTGTCCATCTGGTCTCACTCTTTAAGCAGGACAATGAAATAAATATATGGAGTAACTCTGAAGACAAATGGAGTAACTGAAGATAAGGTGAATCACTACGTGGTTAAATCTATAGGAAGCCTGGTTGTCTGTTGTGGCATCTGCTTTTTAGATGGATAGAACACAAGGAATTATTTTCCAAACAGTTTAATAAGATACCGCAGGAAGCATATGAAGTTAGGCTAGGCTTCCTAACGCAAAGGCTAGTCTTAACTATGTCTTACCCATATTCACATGGCTTAGGCCATTTTAAGGCCTGACCTGTACTAGTGATGGAGCAAAAAACAGCTGCACAAAAGCACTCTCTGGTATCAATACCTACTTCAGATTCTGCATGTAGAAATTATGTACACACACAAACATTGATGCACATATACTTTGGAGGAAAAAAAGGAAAATGTTTTTAACTCTCTGCAGTTTCCAAGAAGTGATGAATTGACAGGAAAGATACTAAGGAGCAGAGAAAACTTAAAAAACCTAACCCGCTCTGCTAAACCTGATTGGTGGACATTTAATTTGTCAGTAACTCATTCAGAAATGTCGATCTATTCAGACCTTGCTCTGGTGCCCTGCTCACTGTAACTACAGCATGCAGGATTAATATCCTCACTAACTCTAATGCATTTGGCAATATGCTCTTGCCCAATTTTTACTGCCCCCCTAAGGAAATAAGAGGACTGTGTATTCTAGGAAAAAACACACTTTTAAAATATTCATATTTCCATGGTTGTGTGTGTCTGTTGTGTAAGTTTTCCTTGGTGGCAGTGAACAAAGTGCTCTTCTGTGGAGCAGGCTCTCCTGTCTCCTCTAGCAGACTCAGTGTCTGTACAGGGAATTCCTGTTCCTGGCCCAAACCCACAGGCCCTCAGCATTGGAGGACAAGGTCGGCCATCTCACACTCTCTCTTTCTCCTGGCCTGATAGCTGATCTCCGTGCTGGAGAAATGGGCTCTGAAAGAGAAAAAGAGGGGGGGCTGAGGTGAAGGAAACAGAGAGCATGTGATGTACTTCTAACTTGTCCTGGGAACTTTGGCAAATATTGCCTCCCTAAAGAAAGTTTGTACAACTTTTGCAGAAGTTCTGATAGTCTCTGATTTACTTGGCTCGTCATTTAGATTAATTAGTGGTACTTGGCTGTGTTGTTTTACCAGCACTGTGACAGGCATCATCCAAGCCTCATTTCACACCTTCCATCTTCCATCTCTTCCACCCTGCCTGTGAGGGCTTTTTTTCCCTTGTAGTAGCAGTGAGTGATCAACAGCATCCACTGCTAGGCAAAAATCTGCCTACAGAGAGCTTCCTCTGTTTAGACTTCAGTCAGAGGACCCACAAAGCATACTTTGTGGTTACTTATGGTCAGGGCGGTATGCATGTTTTTTTAAAAGTTGCACACTGTCAAGACAGGTAATTGTGTAACCTTAGCTGCACTCTTTTTTTTCCCCCTTCCCCTAAGGCTGGAGTGGCACCTTGCATTCCAGCTGGTGCCGAGAGCAGGGCTAGCTGTGCTGCTCCACAATCAGCTGCAGTCTAGCTCAAGCTCTCCTGTCCTTCACTGGGGAGGATGGTAAAAGCTCTTTCAGTCTCCCCCCTGCTGCATCTTCCTAGCTGACTGCTCTCCCTTTCATGCACAGTACAGGAAACTATGGGGCACAGTGTATGAGGCACCTTTTTTATCCTCTGCAGCTATGCTTTCCATTGAGAGAAAGAGTAATTATCTTATTTCTGTTTCAGTGTCAGGTACCACATGGTTTATGCATTTGTCTCTTCAAAAACATGTTTTGCTTTGATGTTTGCTTTTCTAATGGGGCTAGTTTGCATAATACCTTCTGCTGCAAAAGAATGCTGAATCTACAGATGAGCTATCACTTCTCAAAATACTGATTGCTATCAGCTGGCTTGCCGAAGGCCTTGGCTATGGCTCTGCATGCGTGTGTCTGTGCGTGTGTGCACAGTCGGGAGAGGGAGGGAGAAGGTTAATTTCCTGTCTTTGACCAATTTTGACATAATGCCTGAGCTAAAAGAGGTAGATCCCTCAGAACATTAATATTTACCTGCTTTCCCAGAGCAGCATAGCAAGATCTCTTCCTGTGTAGCGAAGGAGTGAGATGACAGGGAAAAGAGAAATGCTGTATTTGTGATACTGGTTTCTACAGTAATTTTGCCACAGTCTTTTTAGCTGACCTTTACACCTGTGGGTTTTCTCCAGTGCTGACCTTTAGCAGTGAGGATGTCTAAAGTTACATACATAAAGCATACAGATGCAACAATCAGGTCAGGGGGCATGAAGCAGAATAGCTGTAAGGAGTGTTATGGCACGCACACACGCACGCACACACACACACACACACACACACACGTGAGTGAGTGTTGTGTGTGTGATATTTGCAGTGTGTTTCTTCCTTTTCCCAAATGATATATTATTACTCACTCCTGCAGACCTCTCTCCAGTGAAATTCCCCATCCTCTGCCTACTGACCTGACCTCCTTGCTTTTCTGTCCCTGGCCCTTATACCTGATTAACTCATGGCAGGCAATAGGGGTGGGGAGTGAAAGGACTAATTTCCTTCTCTGGACAAGGAACCTGAGCCCGCCTTCCCTCAGAAAACACTCTGGCATAGCAGGGAGCAGAGCTTAAAGAATTCACACCAGCAGCAAGCCTTGAGAGTCAAATATGGATATTTTGGTTTCAGCATGTTGCTTGCTAGACTACAGTTCTAGGTGTTTTTATAAAATTCAGGGACTGTCCTTTCTATAGCATCGCACACTCCTCTGCCTTCAGAATTTATGCAAAACTGTCAAAGATTCAGAATCTTATTTCAGTAAATACTCCTGCATTCCTGTGCCATCAGAATGTATCTGTTTCCACAAATCTTTGGGCCAGAAATGGAATCCAGTTTTTAAAGAAACTTTCTCACAACATTTTTGGAACTTCTAGGCTTTAGTGAGACAATTGGAAATACCATGAGAATGATAATTAAGAAAAATTAGTGCTGATATAATGTCTTCCATCTGTAGATCTGAAAAAGCTTTATGAACATTAATAAATTAGTCCCCTTACTACCCTGTGAGACCAGAATATTATTGTCCCTGCTTTGCAGGGGTGCGTAATGAGGGGACTGTTAGGAATCTAAGTGCCTGATCTAACACTCACTGGAGCCTATGGGACAATTCCCAGCGACTTTACTGGGGAGCTGGATCAGCCTGTTAGCAGCTAGCTCAAGGCCACACAGCGAGTGAGCGATAGATTTGGGAACGGGACCCAGAGCCACAGGACTGCTTTGTTCCTTTCCAACCCTTGACTTTCTTCAGGTCTTTCATTACTTTCTGTCTGGATAAAGTGCCTGAAGTTGAAAGCATAAGGCAACAATATAGAAGGTTCATTTATAGCGTTTCAAACCTCAGGAGAAAACTTGGCTCTGGTCTGGTCTGAGGGAGGAATTTTAGCAAGACCCAATTTTTAAAGAGGTATCTAAGTGCTCAATTTCCACTTTTATGGGCAGGAGAGGCCTAAGAGCCTTTCAAAATCAATCTGTAAATAATGACATTGCTTCAACCAGGTAAACTATCCCTTGTGCAAACTCCTGCAGAAGCTTAGGAGAACTGAAGCCTAGCTGAACCAGACCTTGCAAACAGGTCAGCTCCCCAAAGTGTGCTCCCACCCTGTGGAGACCTCTCCACACTCAGGTATGCCCACAGATCAAAGCCACATCTGCTGCTACCAGGAGACACCTACCTCACCTCAGTACAGCAGCCTACTGGCTCCCCCACCCCAGGGTGGCCCTGGCAGCTCCCCCCAGGCTCATACTGTCCTCTCCTGGCCTGCCTGCTGGCCTTGTTCCCTTTCCGACTGTCTTCTCCTACCACCTTTTTAATCTTTTTGCAGCTGGGTTGCTTTCTACCTGCTTCCTGGGTTAACCCCTTCCTTGTCATTACACACATTGCAGATGCATGTAAATACAGGCAGAAAAAAGGCAAATGTACCAGAGCTGAAGTCAGCACTGAGCAGTGTGATGCGATCTTCCTAAGCACCCCAGTCACAGTGAGAACAGAATAACAAGTGAAATTTCTGAATGGTGGGAAACAACCTATTTTACACTAGTCAGGAATAGTTTGAAGTTCTGAGCTCACTTGGAGGGACCCTGAAGGCAGGGGAAGGGCTGGTCCTGCTGGGGCTGATGCTCACATGGCAACCCAAGGCCAGTGGTTGGCATGAGCCCAGACCCACTCCAGAGCAGGCCCTGTCAGGAACTGACCTTCTGCTCTGCACTTTCTAAGATCTTGAGCAGCCAGCACAAACCCAGTTAGGACTGTGGGAAATCTATCCCACCCCTAGCAAAATCTTGTAAAGTTAGAGAATTTCCTACAGCACTTTTCAGTTGGGACTGCAGTAGAGCTTTCAAGCCATTTCCATGTTGAATGTTTATATAAATTATTATTTTTTAATGAATGAAATCAAAAGAGAATAGCTTAAGTTTTGATTTGAGACTGTGAAACAAAGACAGAGGTATATGGAA
This sequence comes from Climacteris rufus, assembly GCA_013398175.1. Classification (NCBI taxonomy): domain Eukaryota; kingdom Metazoa; phylum Chordata; class Aves; order Passeriformes; family Climacteridae; genus Climacteris; species Climacteris rufus. The sequence goes on along the minus strand of VZRZ01004368.1, from coordinate 355,776 downwards.
TAACCCTGGAGACTCCTTATAATTGAATTCAGTAACAGTCTGTGTAGCTGTGTTTTGAAGGATTGTAACAAAATCGCACTACCCATAGGGCAAGTACTTACACAGACTCCACAGTAGTCCCTTTCTGAAGCACTTCATACAAGGGAAAGTTGTTTAAGAGTGAGCTATGTTGCTCAGCAACACTATGTATTTAATTTTTTTTCTTTTTTTAACATTTCATAGCTCATGGGATTTTAGACACTACAGCTAATTTATATGAAGGCTCCACTGTAGTTTTCTGACGTTTATTTAACTGTATGAAAACATTTCCAAATAAATTATGTAATCTACAAGATATGTATGTTATTTCTGTGCTGCTTTGCTGGTATTTCTACTAAAGTACCATTCGATAGGGCTTGAAGTTGAACTGAGATATCATCTGTTCATTCACTAAATGAAATTATTATTTGGGTCATTTTATCATGCTGCCCACTAAGAGATAAGAAGAACCCTTTAACAATTCAACTCATGATTTATCTTTTTATGTTTTATACAAATAAAAAACTGGTTGAAAAGCATACAGGGGAAGGAGCTCTTTGAGGCTCTGTGAGAAGATTACAGTTACAAGTATTCAACCTGATTCTGAGGACACAATTTCCTCCCCACCCTCCCCCCCTTAATTAATGAGATAGATGGATCCCAAATCACTTCCCACTCTCATTTACCCTCTTTATGGAATTACAAGTGTTAAATGGAAGTGTATGTGTCTATGTTCACTCTGGTAAATGGTTTTTCTTGAGAGTGACCATTAAGGATTACAAATAAAGTCTGAGAAAGTTTGTGGCTATATATTGGTGAGGCAAGTTTTTCTCCACCCAGCTCCCCCTGCTCCTGGAAAGCTTCCACACCTTCTGGCCTCATTACCCATGTTCCTAGTTTCCTCATTACTTGTTCTGATCTACTGCTGGGCAAATCCTGCAAAACAGTATTCATAACATGTTCAAAGACAGCCCACACTAACTGACATGCCTCTTTAATGCACTTTCTGTGAACAGGGGGACAAGCAAATATTTGTTCACATAAATACTGCTGAAAGAGAAACTTCCATGGATAACCACTGATGTCTGTAATTGCAGAAGGGTTGGGGCTTGGGGGGGAAAGGTGTGGAAGGGAAGATGGGTTGGTATTGTCACTTTGAAAGCACTTTGTGGGTTTTACAGTTAGGAAATAAGTTATGTGGTAACTTATTGTTATGTGATAGCTTTTGATGATCATGCTGCTCAGTCAAATCCTCAAATCCTCCCTTTAGGAAGAAAATCCCATTCCAGAGGAAAGTGGGAGTGTGATCTGCGGGTGAAACTAAACAGTGATAAACTATCTGATGTATAATCAAGAGTAGCAGATGGTTCTGTACAAGCCCAGGTCTTTCCAAGGATAAGTCACAAGTGGAGCTGTAGGCTTGATGAGACACTGATTAACACAGAAAATATATGCACTTCTGTTCCTATCACTTAGAAGAGTCCCAGCTCGAGGTCAGCTGTAAGCTAGCAGGTATCTCAGACAAGGGATCTTGTAGCCTTCATCAGGGACTATGACTGGTAATAAACTAAATGAAACTGTGACAGTGACAGAGAGGATAATGTGGTCCAGGAGACAGCCATTGCAATGTGAGGAGAGCTTAAAATGTGCTGTTTTCCACGGAGCTTAGGATATGGTTAACATTTATAAAAAAGGGGTGTTAGCTGCTTGAAAATGAGAAAGGTTATCCTTAGTAACTGTGTATTTGCATTTCAAAGTGGTAATTACAGGTATGTGTACACACAATTAAATAGGCTGCACAGAGTGAAAATAAACAAATAATCAGTGCTATTAGGCAAGCCTTAATGAACATTTTTGTTATAACATAAATTAGTATGTGTTCTTTGAAAGAAAAACAAAATGAAATATTCCTGTTTGAGATTCTCAAGAATTATACAAACAACAAAAGAGTTAAAAAAATTAAAGCCATGAAACCCTTTGACACCAATATATACTTGTAAGCATCCAGAAATTGGACCTGGCCAGCTACCCTGATGCAAGCTTTTTCATTCCCCTTGGTAATACATTCAGCAAGTTCCTCTGAACTCTAGGCAATCAGACACATAGATGACATACCTAAGGCTTGCTCCAGCAGGCTCCATTGACGTTTGCACTGTTGGAAGCCATTCTAACACAGCTCTTTATGAATATGTAACATGCAAACTGGATCTTACCCAAGAACTGCTCCAGTTTTAATGACTCTGCTCCTGTTTGCACACACTGACTGCAAACTATTTATCTGTAGGTGAGCTAAACAGAGCCAGGAAATGTTAGCCATTTTAACTCTGGGGTTTGGTGACAGGAATTGTACACCAGCTGCTCTGTCTTGCAAACATTCCTCACATTTCTGACACACAGTAGGGTGGATACATGTTGTGTAACAGCGTTTTAACCTTAGCATTTAACTGGTCAAGTGACAAAATGCTGAAAGAAAACTAGTGTGTTCAAATGACATTGGCCAATACTTATCTCACATACCAAATAACCACTCTATTTACTGTGGCTAGTCCTGAAAAAAAAATCTCTTCTTGAAAAAAAAGGCTTTGCAAAGTCCTGTCTTCACTGTGTTATACTGCCTGAGGACAGCAGCAACAGCAGAGTGACCTGCTCCAGCCACATGCCTTAAAGGATTGTCTCAAGAAAATTAGAGTGTAGCTGAGTCTCTGTGTCCATTCAGCCTGAGAAGAGTTTTCTGTGTAAATGTGCTCTCTCATTTATCTCTGTCTTGATTTTAAGTTAAAACCTAGTAACTAGACAATTTCATACTCTCTCATAAAATAATTTTTCAAGGCAATTCTCTACACTCTCATTTCTCTTCTGGTTTCCCCATGGCTTGGGCTGGGGTTTGATTAAATATGTTCCAAACTTGTTTGCTAAACCTCATCATCTTCTACCATTCTCAGCATGCTATTGAACTGCCTAATCCTTGGTGGTAATCTGCCTTTTCAGATCAGTGCTTTCCTGGTATTATCAGAGAGATCAAAAAGAATTTTCAGCCAGCTGAAGGCATCACTTAACGAAGTAGGGTTATCTGGACCTGCATCTACCTATGTGTCTGCAGTTTCAAAAATGTGAAAATGTTTTTGAAACACACTAATACAAATAAATCAGAGTTGTAGCTGAGTTCTTAGCAAGTGCAAAGCAAAATAGAAGATGTAGAAAATAATTACACTGTCATTATATCACCCTCAAGACTGCACTGTATTTCAGTCTACAACTTAGTATTTTCATTTCCAATTCCAGGTCCCTATAGAATCTCAGTTCACCAGACAGCCTAATGAACAATGTATGGTTTTTCTGTTGCTTAAAAAAAAAAAGAGAGAGAAGAAAAGAAAAGAAAAGAAAAGAAAAGAAAAGAAGAGAGAAGAAAAGAAAAGAAAAGAAAAGAAAAGAAAAGAAAAGAAAAGAAAAGAAAAGAAAAGAAAAGAAAAGAAAAGAAAAGAAAAGAAAAGAAAAGAAAAGAAAAGAAAAGAAAAGAAAAGAAAAGAAAAGAAAAGAAAAAGTGGTGTCTGTCCTGATGAAAATGCAACTTGCTGCCATAATCCTTAATATATGTAAGTCTGAAATATTTTCCTATAAACTTTATGAGTTTTCTTCTCCTGTGGGAAAAAACCCCAACCAAACACCACACAGCTTTTACAAAAGTTGCAGGTTTTTGTCTGTTAAAATGTAGGTTCTAACAAAAACTTGTCAGAACTTTTTTGACCAATGTTACCTGTTGTGAAGATTTTTCTTTGTTTTGATGTTCTTATCATCTCTATTCCTAACAGCCCTGAGTAGATAAACTATCAAAAACTGATAGTAGCCGCTCACCAGGATAGAAGTCAAGCAGTTTAATCAATTGTGGGAGCTTAGAAACCTTGCATGGGTTTTTTCGTACAGGATACCTTCCAAAATTATGTTTTCTATCCCTAAACTTAAGGCTGGCTATGCATATGCTCTGATTTTGCATTCTATTAAGTAAAGTGGCATCAACCACTCTACCAGATAAAGGCAGATGCACTGTTGTGCAGGAAATGAATAATAAATCTGTGTGCATATGAGGGTAGAACTGGCTTGAACCACAAGTAGCTCCTGAGGAAGTCAGCTGCAGCTTCTGTAGCGTCAGCAAGGTGAAGGGAAGGCAAAGCAGTGGATACATCTCAGACCAGCCATGCTGGTGTCCCTGATGTCCATTAGCATGCTTGACCTGACTGGAGCAATAGTGAGCAAGGAAATGCCTGTGAAAGCACTGCCAGGTCACCCCTACTGCTGTTCCTACAGATGCCCTTCCCTTTGGCACTCTGGGTGAGCTGTGTCATCTCTGCTTTGCACTTATAGGCTGTCTAATGGGCTTGGCAGGTTGCTCATGCAGCTGAGGAGTGTTGCCATGACTATAGTGGGAAGACATCCTTCCCTGAAAAGTTTTGTGCTCCTGAATTCCTAATAAAGTGGTGCTGTATAAAAATGGAACATAATGGGAGATAAAAACTATTCACTAAATATTCCCAGACCTGAAACAAGTTTGGCACCATCTGCTTATGCTGTGGCCCAAGTCCTGCAATTGGATGACCAGAGAAGAAATTCAGCCTGGTCTGACAGAAACAAGATTTATGCTTATATATCTCAGAAAATGTGAATAAGGAAGGGTAAGCAAAATATATAGCCTAGATCTGATACTAGACCCTGATTATCACTAAAACCACCACACTACCCTTACCCCGACGGCTGCTCTGGAAGGACCACGTGTCCGAAAGTCAGCAAAACCAGCATAGAACTGGGGGACAAATGCAAGATGTGGCCTGTCCCTGAGTGAGGTCCCATTGTCTTCAGGGAGCCAACAGGATGATATATTTTGCAGTCAGCACTTGCTGCTCCTTGTGGTGTGGTACAACCTGTTCGTTAGTTACATGTATATTCTTGTACAAAGTCCATGAATGTGCATTGAACCCCTCTGCCTTTTCATCTCCTGTGCAGGGTACTTGCAATGTTGTTCTAATTTTCCAATAAATTGCTCTTGTTGCTTGCTGGCCTTTGCCTTCATGTTGCTGCACTGTACTGGCTGTCACGTCTATTTCTAGACATCCGGCATTATTGCATTTGCTAGAAGAGATATTTCAGAAGCCTTTTCCCCTTCCTTCCCTTCTAAAAGGCTGTTGCATTGGGTGAAAATGAACTTTTCTAGCATTCTTTCTTTCTGCAATAATGATCAATTGCTAAAATGCTGCAGTGTATATACACATATATATATGTGTGTGTATATATACATACACACTCTTATACCCACACGACTATTACTGAATTTATTATATACATTAAAATTGACTTTTAATGACTATAATTTGTATTGAAATATTACTCTGTTTTGAATTTATTTCCAATGTCTCCTTCTGATGTGACATATTCAATTTATAAATGGGACAAACCAAAAAGAAATTCTCCCATAATGATGATATCACAGCAACAGATTAAAGAAAAGGAATTGGTCACTACTCTTGAGATTATTATAAGAATAGGAAAAATTTTTCTTGCCTGGTGAGTTAATTATGAGATCTGTTTCAAAGTAAAGTATCTCTAGAAAAAAATTGCCCATGACTCTGTAGACAGTTGCATGAGTCCATTTCTTCCTCATCAGAGTTAGCTTGACTTTTTTTTTTTTCCATGTGTAAGGTTAAACATCATTGTTCTGGACAAAGACATGAAAGTGACAGTTAAGAAAGTTGTTTCTTTCAAGCATTGTACTTGCTGTATTAAGTGAATTTCTTTATGTTAATAAGTTTTTTTTTTGTGGCAAGAACATTACATCACAATTACAGGATATAGCTACTAAAATATTTCTGCAGTACTTCTGAGATGAGCAAAGCTATTATTTGTTTTGGCCACTGGCTGGTTCTAAACTTTATTCTGAGACCTTTAATAGGCCTGCCCATTCATAGTTCTAAGATCCTTACAAAGGGATCGACCAGGAACATTTATTTCTGTCGTTAATAGGACAAAAGGGGACAGAAGTACATAGTAAGAGGAGGAAAATGTGCCCAAGCAATGTGCCTTTGTGTGGGAGTTGGGCATAATTTGGATGACAAGCAGACACTCTTCTAAGTTAGTTCTACTGCCACAGTAATTATCAAGGAGAAAGTTGGACTCTCTCACATCTCCTATTTCTGCAATATTTTACTTATACTGTAAAGGTAAACCGAAACTTACACTGAATGAAACCAGGCTGCAAATAGCAAAGAGTTGTGTTCAAAAGTCTTCTATAACCAAGTTAATTTCTTACTTTAACTATCTTGCATCTATCCATTAGATCTTACACTCCTGAAGTAAAACTACATGGGTGGTTCTATTATTCCCTTAAAATGTTTGCAACACATCTGTTTTGCCATTCTCTAACATGAACATGAAGCATCCATGAACATGAAATCCAGTCCTTGAAATTTTTTTTGCTACAGAATCCTTGTCCAATATAATGAAGGGTTACTAGAAAAGACACTGATGCAGGAGTCTCAGCTTCAAGCCTCTATTCCAATGAAGACTGATTTTCTACAAAAAACAAATGAGCTATTAGCAGTCCAGAGAGTGCTCCTGTAGCACAGTTCACCTAATGGACTTAACACTTACCTGAGACTTAAGAAACCTACGTCCAAGACCCTATTTTGAAGCACATAGAACTGAAATATGAATTCAAGTTTTCCCACACTCTGGTAGGTGACCTAACCAAAAGGGCAGTCTGGGACAGTGTTTCCACAGTTGTTCCCACTTATTTGTTTGTCTCTCCCCATTCTCTGCCAACTCCACCCTTATATTTTGACAAAAAATGATGATCATCCTGAGAAATTTTCCTAAAAAGAATCTAGTGAAAACTCACACAAATAGTTTTGGTTTCAAGGAATTTGTGTTTCTTTAAAGGAAAAAAGCCCAAACCAAACAAATCCCCAAACACTGAATTGAAAGATTTCCAACAGGCTCTCTTTGGTATTGTGTGACTGGACTCTTCAGGGGTAACATGCAAATGGAAAAGTAGTCTGTGTGACTGCCATACACGCACGATGTCCACTTAAACTAACAGTGTCTTGTACGCTTGGATATACACTAGGACTCATCCAACTACCACGAAATCTGCTGTATAATGAAGCAGAATTCTGCCCTCATTTGCTTGTGTAGAAGTGGACTTAATAGAATATTTGCCTTTTATTTTAGAAAGATAAAGGAGAAAGAGAAGTTGACAAAATAACCAGGAAGATTTCAATGACTTATTTACTTTCATGCAGATTACACAGATATGAAAATCAAATTAGAAATGTGTTTGTAAACTATTTCAATATTCTCATTGTGCTCCCAGGATGAGGTATTTTACCATTTATGGAGATGATGGCCTTTGAGGGATGAAATTTTCTAAGAAATGCCGAGTTTCTAAGCTATAAACTCAGATAAAGAGGCTGTGGAAAATGAAGTGAACAAAATGAGCTCTGATCTCTTTTAATGATGTTGCATATGATCACTATTAAATTATACCTTTGACGTTATTAAGGCGTGTTAACAGACTCTGACAGTGTAATGAAACAGGCCATTTTCCACCTTTTGTGGTGCCAAAGCACAGAAGTTTGCTTCCCTGAAAGCCTGAGGTAAAAATCAGACTAAAAAATCAGATGAATGCCCATGAGGGAGATGTGCTGGAAGCCCTCATGGTTTGGGAGCCATGCAAGGTCCCGTGTGATGTTCCTGCAACTCTGCACAGTGGGCTTGGCCAACCACTGCCTCTGGAAAAGCTTTTGAATTGAAATCACAAGACACACTCTCCCTGCCTGTGTACTGTTATTGTTAAGAGTCCTGGGAATCAGAATTAAGTTATGGGATTTCTGGTAGGCTTAGAGGAGAGAGGAGGAAAAGGTATCCCATCATCTCCCATTCATCGCTGCCAGATGTGTGCTGCTCCCAGTTAGAAGTGATTTCAGTGCATGACTCATGAGGTGCCGTTTCATTCCGTACTTGGTGCAAGGTTCCCTGAGACTGCCAGCTTTCCCTGTGACCAAAGTGCAAGTGTGATTCCCACCTAATTTTTCCCCTAATTAGCAGTTTTAATAGAATGTCGGCAGTTCCACCCATTTGTGAAAGTCAGAGCAAATATCTTGACCCTCAGTCATTGTTAACTTTTAAACTGAATATAAAAAATTTCACTTTGCTCAGTTCTTATAGGACAGATTCAGCTTAACATCCAGTCTATGAAAGAAAAATAACTGAAACTTGTTAATAGAATCTGGCAGTACTACTAAGCTTGTCATATACCTCCAGTAACGGAGGTATGAGAAGACAGAATTAATATTGTCCTGTTAAAGGAGTGTTTATATAAAATGAAAAAAAAGCTCACATAAATTTGTTATTAAACTATTTCAGCTGATTTCAAGCTCAGAGATCAAAACAGAAGTCAAACAAGTGCAAAAAAATTTGGCCTTAATTATGTTTTTATTAAAGATGAGTGGGCAGTGTTCAGACATGCATATCTAACTTTGAAGCTATCAGTTGGTTTCTAGGTAGGTGCAAGAACTACAGCTAAATGTGTTTCCTTTCATTGATTATTCCCCAGAGGACATTTCAACATTTAATGGCAATCTAAATAGCTGAAAATTTTAGACTGAGAAATAGAGGATTAATTTTAAGATATGCATGACAATATGTGTGGTTAAAGTGTTTTATGCCTGAGCTTTTTGTTATACATCAGATTTCTTCACTAGCATGCATCTGAGAGTAGGATCATCACATCTCTTCCTTCTTGCCACAAATAGTTTGTTGTATGAGTCCTTGGGCTAGAAGGCCTTGCAGCTGAAAATTGAAAATTATTCCAGGTTAATTTTGTTGCTGAACGGTTCTTCTGTCTGGTCACCTGGAAGCTGAGGTTTTCTGAAGACAGGAGAAACTTCAGACGTAAAAATCTTGCTAAATCAAGAGAATGTATTTTGTATGGAAAATTTTCAACTAACTTTAGCTAAATTCTATTTTTGTGCTGGCAAAACTCCTCATAAGAATGAAGAAAGTGTACATAAAGCAGCAGGCTCAACCATTAGATAAAAGCATCTTGTAATGGGATAGCTTTAAAGTTTGCTTGCCATTTGGAAGCTATAATAAAACATATCCCCAAACCAAGGGACAGCCAGTGGGTCTAATTTTAGGGTTACCAGCTGTTTATATTTGGTGATGCCTGTCATTACAGAACAATTTCTGTGTCTGTGGCTAGCGATTCTAGTGCCAAACTGAAGAGTAACAGAGAAAGAGGAGCAGTGTAGATTGGTTAACCTTTTCTTTGTGGCAAGCAGATTATCTGCTCATTGGTCTTACACCATTAATGGGTACAGGCCATCATCATAGCTAGTTGGCTAAAACCCATCTCCAAATCAAGTTTTGTGCCTGTGTGAGCAAGACTGGCCCGTCTTGTTGAAATCTTACTAGGGCTCTGTGCTATGAGATCAAAACAAGAGACAGACAGAAAGAGGGGAAAAAGTGAAATTTGGCTGAATCAGATATATAATTGAGTAACTCAGTATGCTAGTTGTTTGATGATTTTTATTGGCCTTTTTAATGCCTAAGTGAGCAATATACATTGCCAGATTATCATGTCATCTGGTACTTTTGCGGTGTCCCCACAAGCTGGGAAACTCTCATGAGAAAGCCAAATGTCATAGTTTGTTAGTGCTATAAAACACCAGAATGCTGCAAAACTATGAGGAAAACATAAAATCATAAGCTCTTCTGTGTTTTCATGGTTATTGTCCTCTTTGAAAGGGCACATTTCTGAGAGGCTTTTGATATAAGCCTTTCATGAAACATTTACAAGAGCCCTCATATCAGTTCCCTCTGCCACAGTTTATATTAGGACTTTGCTAAGAAAGCATATTGCTTCAGCCTCCTAATGACTTTCCAGAGATACTAAGATTTCACAAAGTCCTTATTCCCCAGCAAAATCCTTGTGACATGTCTGCTGCTTGTGCAAATATCCAGTAGATCCTAAACTTAAGTGTGTGAGAAGATTCACTCAGAGTTAGTAAAGCAGTTCCAGGGACATTTTTCTGGTGTCTTTTTTTATGTTTAATTTTTATTTTGGTAGAACAGAAAATAGAAGCCTCTGCTCTAGCTAGAAGGTTATTTGAAATGCTCATTAATAACACCTGAGGACTAATTATTGTTGCTGTTACAGGAACATGTAGATCTGTCATCCAATATGAGTCCTAACATGCTACTGAGTATGGAAAAGATATGTCTTTGAGAAAAACTGGAGTTTAGACAGACAAACCATGTGCAAAATGGAGGAGCAAAGCCATATTTCACAGCTAGGGATCTGATGTAGAAAGACACTGAATAAATTTCTCAAACCTTTCACAATAAGTAACCACTGCTGTAAAAAAATCTTGATGTGGTTTACAAGTATCAAAAATAGTATCAAAAGATAGTACAGCCAGCAGGACCAGGGCAGTGATGGTCCCACTGCACGTGGCAGTGGTGAGGTCACACCTTGAACGTGTCCAAAGAAGCTGGTGAAGGTCTAGAGAGTAAGTTGTAGAGGAAGGGGTGAAGGAGATGGGGTTGCTTAGCCTGGAGACAAGAAGGCTTCAGAGAGACCTTATCAGTCTCTAAAAATACCTGAGAGGAGGCTGTAGACAGGTGGGGGTTGGTCTCTTCTCTCAGGCAATAAGCAACAGGACAAGAGGAAATGGCCTCAAGTTGTGCCAGGGGAAGTTCAGGTAGGACCCCAGGAAGAATTTTTTCATGGAAAGGTTTGTTAAGCATTGGAATGGACTGTCCCGGGAGGTGGTGCAGTCAACCTCTTTGGAGGTGTTCAAGAAACAACTGGACATGGCACTTAGTGCTATCATCTAGTTGACAAAACAGTGATTGGTCAAAGGTTAGGCTCGATGATCCAGGAGTGTAATCCTGCAAAGTAAAGTAGCTTTGTGGAGATTCGTGAGAATCTGTAACTGAGGATTTCTCCTTAATTAATATTTTTATTATTCTTTTACCTGTCCCAGGATCTGTATTTAGCCTTGCTAAGTATGCATTGAAAGCCTTGATGTAACCAGACAGATTCACCCAAGCTGGTGAAGCAAAACTCACTGTCCATGCGAAGAATCTGGTTATAATGAATTTTCTTTCACAGTGAGCAGAAGGCGAATAAGAAACTTCCACATGTGGCTTGTGCTGTTAGTTTTTTAAGGTATTTGAGTAGGGAAATCTCAGACTTCTTCTAATGCAACAAAATATTAATGTTCCATTGGTGTTCCCACAAACATGCAAAGATAAATGTATTGCTACCTGCCGCGGGTAGAAAGCGTGAGTAACTCGGAGCCTTTAGCAGCGGTCTCATGTCCTGAAGAAAGTGACTTCGGCTTCATCCAGTCTCGGATTGAACAGAGTCGAGCCGAGCATCAGAGCTCCCACAGAGTTTAGGCTTAGTTCACACACAGCAGTTTAATTTAAGCAGGGAAGTAAAGAGACGAGAAAGGGTTCTTTTCCACTTATTGCCAGCAGGGTTTTATTACTGGAGCTTGGAGTGCAGTAAAAGAGAGCCAAAATGGAGGTCAGGGGCATGTTATAGGACGGAGGCAAGGGAAAGGCAGTCGGGAGAGAGCCAATCACTGCGGAGGATTACAATGATTGACAGGGGTGCCGGTCAACCCGTCAGCTGTCAGCACCGGCACAGGAACCAATGAGCTGTCCTTTTGGGTGGGGACCGCCCCTGCTGCCCTGGCTGGGGAGCCCTCGAGCCCTCGTACTCCTGGCTGCATCGTGCGGGGGGGGAAAAGGACCGGCCCCCGCGGCTACAGCACGGTGGAGCCGGGCCAGGTCGTCAGCCACGCCCAGAGGCACCACAACAGCTACCCTATTCTCAGAAAACATTGCTGAAGTCCATATTGTGTATGCTGTGCAGAGCATTAGCTAGCCAAAGAATCCTACTCAGCAACCAGCAACTTTTCCTGAACTGCAGTATTTCATTAGTACAAAACTAACTTAGTCCTTTTAGGACTCTGTCTTGCATGGGTGGATTGACACAGAAGCTCACTTGTTCTGTGCTATCTTAACGTTGATTCCTGTTATAGATGGCCAAAATTGGGATTGACTTTTGTATATTTAAAATTTTGCTTATTAATTAAAATAAGGTGTTAATTAAGATAATGGTTAGTGTTAATGTATTGTCATAATATTATTTAAGTTATTTTGCTGTACTTACCAGTTGTGGTTATTGTTTCTGCTTAGTTATATGGTTTTTCACATATTATTCTATTGACTTTCAAATAAAATGCATAAATATAATGGGGCCAAAATAGTGACTGGGAGCTAAGAGCAGCATTCTAGAAAGTTCTTCTCTAGTGTCAATCAGTCAAAGGTAAGAACACACCCCATTGCCAAATTGGGCACCCTCCGTGAGGCGGAGCAGGGATAGACCGCCCTGGAGAGGTGGAATAAGGGACGAGCTATAATATCATTGGACAAAAGTATCAAAGTATTTGATTGACACTAGGGGGATATAAAAGAGGCTGCACAGCTCCTGGAGGGTATGCCTCTGGCTGACTGCCATGCACCTGGGACCGCTCTTGGTCTTGTGATGTCCCCTATTGTTAATTTTTATTAATAAACCGCTAAATTTTTCTTAAGTGAAGCATCGTTCTTCACAATTTCTATTCATTCTCACAAAAAACAAGGTAGAATGTTTCTTTTAAAAAGTAAGCAAGGAAAGCAATTTACACAAGGTGATGTGGGAAGTCCATAGCAGAAGACTAGGAATAGACTTATGCCTTAATTATAGAATCATTTTGTGAAGTTGTAGGATTAGAGTAGAACAGGAGTCCATACTCTGACGTGAAAATCTCCTGTCACTGCCAGCAATTTTTGTTTGTTGTTTCTAGCAAAGGATGCATTGCTATTCTATTTGGTGACAAATATGAATGTAGAAAAGTAAGTAATTCATACTAGCCACACTTTTTTTTTTCACAGTCCCTTTTTGTTTTCTGCTAACTTTTACGTGCATTTTGTGTTTGTTTCTTACACTCCTCTTACTCACGTAAGCTTACCTTGGGTGTGACAATGACACTGAATTGGATCATAGTGGTAGCAAGAATTTGGGAGCTGTCAGGTGTGTAAAGTATGGCAGACAAATGGGAAAGTTCACTGCCTTTGTACTGGTTTATACCTTAAGTGTGCTTGGCATTGGCATGTCTGTCTAATTTCCAAGGGAAACACAGAGTGTGGTATTGCAAGCAGGCATGGTCACAACAGGTTACAGTGAGGTATGTCATTTCAGAGCATGCAATTTCCTCTTTGAGTCATTTTGCAAGAAAGGTTGAATCACTACATCCTCTTCTTTAACTGTGGTTCTGCCTCTGCATATCACTGCCATGACTAGATCTTAGGTGGATGCACATTTTAGTGTTAACAGAAGGTGAATGCCACACACTACAGCAGAATGACTGGCCCTTTTGCAAAGCTTTTGGAAGAAGTAAAAAAACCATGCAAAGTACATTTGCAATTTTCACAACTGATCAGACATGGAAACTGCTAGGCAAATAATATGGGATCTGAGTCATGAAAAAGATATGAAAATAAAATTACCAACCGGTGCTTGAAATTTGACGTGTGAAGAGCTGAAGAATTCTGTTTCACAATTGTTCAGGGAACCAGATTCCGACTGTGCTAACCTGCTCTATCAGAGTAAAAATTGGCAGCATGAACTGCTGTTTTCAATTCAAAGGCCAGTCAAAGGCCAAACAGCTAGTTCTTTCATTTGGTGAGGTCCTATTTGTTTAGAGTATTTAGAATTTTCTGTGTCACTAAAACTGCAACTTTGACATCTGACATCCGTTTTTTTTGCAGCATTTCCACAGAAAGGTAGCAGCAATTCCCAGTGGCAGCTTCCCAGAGCAGAGGGACTACCTCAGTGGATAGTTCATTTTTTATGCAGCATCTGGTATTCTTTTTAGCGTCTCCAATTACTGGCCTGATCCAATTTCCATTAACATCAAGTATAAGATTCCCATTACTTCAGTGGGGACCAGAACTAGATCCTAAACTTCTGTTGACACTAAACATTGGAACAGAAAGTGGACTATGTTGCTGTAGAACAAAACAGAACAGAAACTGTATGTTCATATGCTATAAAAGATCAGCAGAATGCAAATATGTGATGTTGCCGAGGGTTTGGTGTTTTTTTGTTTGTTTGTTTGGGTTTTTTTTTTGTTTTTTTTTACAGTGTTTGATATCTAATATAGTAAAGAAAAGGACTTAATAGTCTCAAGATCATGAACTCTACATTGCCATACTGTCTTCCTACACATGGGAAAGGACTGTATCTGATGTCTGTATGGTAAATCAATGCCAACAGGAAAAGGCAGCTCCATTAGAAACAAATGGTTGTAACACAATATCTAGTGACAGGTATTTGCAGTGCTTTTGAGGCACCATTTCAATACAAACTGTGATTATACATGATATTTAGGAATGGTGACCTGTCACTTGTAAATGGAGATACTGTTATAGAGCAAAAATTGTCATAAAAGACATTTAGTTTAAGGGCAAAGTTGAGGCTGGTTTTTATTAAGTACTATCTTCTTAATGTATGAAGCTACAGCCTATCTGCTTATTTGCAACATATAGAACCATAAGCAGTGGCAGAATTACCCCCTTTATAATATCCTTGGGACACAAGCAATGTGATCATTATAAAATGGTGCACTTACAAGCTTAGCACATGCAGTATAATTTTGGTTTGATGTACACTGTGTAGGAAAAGATTATGTGCATAATGAGAGTGAAGTCATCTACTACTTGAACAGAAAGTGCCTTGCCAAGAGAGCTTCCCTCCCACAGGGATCCTCCAGAGTACAGCTGGGTGAAATAGTTTGCCCAGAGCCTGTTCTTGAGAAAGGCAGAGGATTTTCACTCATATATATATTCAGATTAGTTTCAATGCATATTTTTTCCTTGGGGGAAAAAGAACCAACAAACAAAGCACCCAAAACCAACCAACCAAAGAAAAAATACAAAACGAAATTGAAACCAAAAACATGTTTTTCATCTGTTTTAGGAACATCAGTGTGTTGGAGCCTTGAGAAATATAATAAACATAACAAAAATGTGGACTTCAAAGTACTGGTCCCTATTCTTAAAACAGAGGAGTGCAAGTGGGAGTTGAACATGATCTGGTTGTTCTAAATGAAATCCTGGTCTTGCCTCCTTATAAGATAAATTGTGATTTGGGTTGTCCCAAAACATAGTGGGCTTCTCCTTAGCTATTAGGGTTCATTCAATGACTAGTGAAAGCAACTTTGTGGCCCAGTTCAGACCAGAGGGCTTTTTATTTCAGCTAGCCTCTAAAAACATCCTGTTTTACATTGTTCTCGGAACTCTGGCTATGTACTCAGGGCTTACATTGTTATATGGAATTCTGCTGGGAAGGTTATGAAGATAAAGACTGCCTGCAAAATTCAGCTCCAGGCCTGGTTTAATATTTGAAACATGCTAAGTCCAAGGCCGTTCAGAGCAAAAATTTTTGGTCTGGCCTCCCACTGCTCTTTGCCTCTCTGTATGAGTGTGTGTGTGTATATGTGCCCTGGTTTGGGCGGGGATAGAGTTAATTTTCTTCTTAGTAGCTGGTACAGTGCTGTGCTTGGATTTAGTATGAGAATAATGTTGATAACACACCGATGTTTTGGGTGTTGCTAAGTAGTGCTTACTCTAAATCAAGGACTTTTGAGGTCCCATTGCTCTTTCAGTGAACAGGTGCACAAGAAGCCAGGAGGGAGCATGGCCAGGACAGCTGACCTGAACTGGCCAAAAGGATATTCCACGCCACAGAACATAATGCCCAGTGCATTAACTGGAGGGTATTGACTGGGAGCTGCTGTTCGTGGCTCAGGGACAGGCTGCGTGTCAGTCAGTGGGGGTTGAGTGATTGTATTGTGCATCACTTCTTTCTCTTGGTTTTACTCCTTTCTCTCTCTACTTGTCATTATTACTATTATTATTATTACTATTATTATTATTATTATTATTATTATTATTATTATTATTATTATTTCAAGTATGAAACTGTTCTTATATCAGCCCATGAGTTTTGCCTTTTTTTATTTTGATTTTCCTCCCCATCCCATGGGGAGTTGAGGGGAGTGAGCAAGTGGCTGCATGGGGCTTAGTTGCTGATTAGAGTCAGACCATGTCAGTGTGAATACACCAGACAGTCCGTACAGTGTGTGGGTATGTGCATGCTTGTTTATGTCACACCCATGCATAAGCCCCTGCATGTGGGTGTAGTGAATACCTTAAATGCAGAGATGCAGCAGCATTTTTACTTCCTGTAAAAGAAGCAATTGAGTAATATTTGGTCTACATGCTGTTTAGTAGAAGACAGCAGATGCATAGGCTATCACGTGATGGCAAGACCTGATCCTCATGGGTTTTTTTTTTGAGCAAATTACTCTTGCAACAAAACCAACAGTTAGAAAGCATGTTCAGACCAGAAAAGGGCTCTTTAGAGGCAGCCTCAGAAGTGCCTGTGGAGCAGAGGAGGCAGCGACATGGCAGGGGGGCCAAAGTGGCTCCCTCATGGGCTCCTTCTCTACAGACATCACACCAGACAGCAACACAGTCAGGCAGTGTTTGTTGAAAGGGGAGGGTGGCTGCTGTTCTCCCCTTTGCTGTCTCTGGCTCGCCTCAGTGGCCGAGGTGAAAGCAGGAGGGGATGTGGCACAGCTGCCTCACCAAGTATCACCACTTTCAAATTCCACTTCTTATCTCAGCCCTTCTTCCTTGTTGCTAATTACCACCTACTCCAAGATGTCAAGAACATACTCCCAGGAATAAACTGCTAGATAAACAAACCCCAGACAAACATCAAAGCTTAAAACAAACTGATAAGTCCCTTTGATTGATTTTAAGGGTCGGTGGGGAGAGGTGTGTTTGGATTGGAAGGTGCAAATGTTGAGAGGAGCAGCACCTGCTGCCTTGTGATCTCACCAAACCATTTGGCTTGAAAAGGCCAGGAGATAGGGAATCAGAAATCCATTTGGAGTTACAAAAGCAGCAGGGGAGGCTTAGATGAACAAAGGGGCTATCCAGGCAGGGTCCTGTGCTGCTTTTTGTCAGCTTGGTATCACATTCCCTGCCCCAGCGTGACAGACAAATGCCAGGCCAGATGATGTGATACGATCAGCCTTACTGGGATGAGGTCTGTACCTGTATTATATGATGGCAGCAGATGCTGATTCAATATGGGGGCAAGTGCAGAGTAAACCAAAACTCAAAGGGCTCAGCAAAAATTATTTCCAGGTATCTATGTCAGCAGACAGGAAGGGAGTTGTTCAGAGACAAGGACAGGCTTGGGATGCGTCTGTGTGTGGACTAAACACTTGTGAAAGATGCTTCGTTGGAGAATAAAGCATGTATGTGACTGAGAGCTCTCACACTCCTTCCTGGGGTCTCCCAGGCTCTCAGACCTGCTCTGCAGAGACTGTGCTTACCTCGGCTGACGTAGGAATAGGAGTCCAGCTCATGCTTATTAAACCAGAGATTAGTAGAGAAAGCTTACAAAGGCCTAAATATGCCTAAGATGAAAGTGATACAATTTGCTGTGATAAAGCAGGATATCTTTCCCTCTCTTAAGTCCCAATGCTGCAAAAATGCTTCCATGCTCTTAACCACACACATAGAGTAATACCACCATTACTGACAGGCTCTCCATATGCTCAGCCAGTAAGATCCAAGGACTTGGACTGCTATCACCTAGTTTTATATACTTGTATCTGTGCCTGAGGGTGCCTAGGGGCATTTCAAATGCTAGAATGATGCACTGAGGTGCCTCTGTACCATTCATGCTTTAGCATTTTCTCTAAAGGTTACTTTCCACTGAGGAAAGCAATTGCAGTGGAAAGGAACATAGCATGGCTGGGAATTCTGCTTGGATTGCACTATGCAAAGTTAAGAGTGAAAAAAATGCAGCCTACACACAGGTATTTTACTTACTTGCTTTCATGAGCAAATTAGCTTTCTGATCTCTTATTAGAAAATGTTAATTTGGTGTCTTTTTGTTTGTTTGTTTGTTTGTTTGTTTTTTAATGGCAGTGAGGGGAGAAAATAAAGAGGAAGAAGAGAAGGCTGTATCTTTTTGGTTATGGATTTGCTGTTACTGATTGAAATTCTAACGTAAAGCTCACGTTCATCAAGCTCAGAAGCTCTAAAAAATGTTTCATTTTTTCTCCCTATTTCTTGCAGAGAAAGCAAAGGAAATGAGACTAAGAAATCATGGGTGGGTGAAAAAAAGACAGTTCACATTACTGAAAAATGGAAGTGGGTGGATATTTCAGATATGCTTGATCAATGTTTGCAAAAAAACAGGACCAATTTCTAGGAAAGTATTTTACCCTCAGGAATAACAGCAGAAAAGCAATTTTAAGTAAACTACTGAAATTCTCAACTTGAATTTTAATCATACAAATTCAGTTCTTGGATCATCACTTATCCAGTCATAGATTGGGCAACTGTGCTCAGTGAAAAACAAGCAATGGAGGTTGAATTTCTGCAAATGAGTTTTCAAAACCGTATTCATTTCAGGACCAGGTGACTGACTCAGTCCTATTACTGGCATTACCTACAGAGTTTAAATGGTGTTTCAAGATGCACCTCTCTGCACAAGACAATGATAGCTAAAATTCCCAAGCTTACTCCATTTCCTAGTGATTTTCATTGAAACCACTTGGAGCGCATGCAGTTACTTTAATGTGGCTGCAGAAATATTGATGTACATTGAAGAGATCAAGGAGGGACATGTTTTTTTGACTATGTACTTAAAAAAGAAATAAAGCAACACCAACTTTCTGTACATTAGACTTTCTGTCTACTGAAATGGCACAGAAAGAGGATCTCTGAGGGTTTTTCAGTGCCAATAGGGATGATTTATAGCTTCAACACTATTTGTTTTAATCTCGGAGGGAGGGGAGGAGGGAGGGAGTGGGTATGATGATACATAGAGAAACATTATTTTCCAAAGGCAGATTTTATTTCTTCAACAATTTATAAAGCTCCAGAAGTGAAATATCACTATTTTGGGACTGGTGTTATATATCAATGAGTTTAGCAGCTGCCAGGCTTATGCATGTATTTTGTACAGTACATACAGTGCAAAGATTCAACAGTGGTAACTGTAGATTCAACAGTGGTAACAAGGTCTTTATTGTCATTGTTGCAGCAGATCACCATATTCTGATCTTAAGAGACAGACTGTGAACTGGGAAATGTATAAGGCAAACTTGTATAATCAGAAAACCCAGCTCTAGCTCCACTAATCACCCTGCCAACTGCCTCAGCTGCTGCATTTGGCTTATTCTGCTGTTTAGTAGTAACAGATCTGACTAGCACAGTTCTGTTCATTCTGCTATTTATTGATAAAACATTTCTTGAAGTCTAATAGAAGGAGGTGGATGTGTACTTTGGGAGAGATAGAATAAACAAATTTTGTGACTCTCACTATAGTTGTACTAGCTACATAGTTCTTATAGCATATATACACGGAGTACCTGGATTTACAGGAAAAATACAGAAAGGCTGCTTTAAGGTGAAAAATTTAGACATCAGCAGAGATAATTGTTTTAGTAGAAAACATGTTCTTGAAGCAATAACCCAATTATTGAGAGGTCTCAAAATGGTAAAAATGATTGTATATAATTCTCACTCCATTACCACTTTCTGCCTTAATGCTACTAATTATGAAATCAGTGTTTTCTCCTCTTGAGTTTTGAGGGAACCTGAGGTAATAAGATAGATAAGATACTTCTCTTCTGCAAAGCAGAGATACATGTTTCATTTTGGGGTTTTACACCTAAAGCAGGAAACTTTCAGAGGGTCTCTTCAGCCCCCCTTTTTAAAGGGGCTCTGTAACAATTGCCTGTGTTACCTATGTTTTCATCTCTCTGAGCACAGTTGAGGTGAGAAAGGATATAGCTGTACTGAGATACAGACACTGTTCCCCTGTGTGTTTTCTCTCCCTTTTAACTTAGTTTTGTTTGCATTGGAGAAAAATCTAGTTTTCAGCTCTGTGGCTACAGAGCCCTTACTGTCAGCAGAATCAGTGTATTTTCCTTAGGCAAAGGCGAAAGAGACAATGGAAGGACAGTATATACAGTGTGCATTGTTACAGCCTCAGCGGGGACTTCTGGTATGGGAATGATTATGGGAATACAGAGTAAAGCAGGGCCGTATTCTTCTCTGAGAATGTTGGGATTCCAAAAAGCTCTTGCAGACACTGATGCCTTTTTCATTGCTTTTATTGGGTGCTAGGTCTCTGGATTTAGCTTATTATTACATGATGTTTGAGTATTTATTTGCTCAGAAATAATTTAGGCCAGAGTTTGCTGAAGACTCCACTTCACTTGAGATGCATCAAGGTTCAAAGGATAAGAATCAAAAGTTTGTTCGATATTAACATCACTGGGGCTTTGAAAATTCCTCATTGTGGCAGTGAAACGGGGAGCAGCTTTACTCATTTCTGATGGTGCTTGCAAAGCAGAATTCTGCTGATTTTTCAGTTCCTAAGAATGTCTGCATAGTTTGTTAATCCCTGGAAGTGGGGAGCCAGTTTTTAACAACAGCAGGAGGGACTGGACCTTTGGTGTTTGCTAGCTCTGGAACTGGGATTTAGCCAGATTATTCTTCGTTTCTCACAAAAGGGGAGTCATAGTGCTTGCTGAAGCCAAATGACAGTTGTGGGAGCTGAAACTTCCATTTACTACATACAACAGCAAAGCTAAGAGGAAGTAATGGCTGCCAGATGTTTGTTTTACATAATCCAGAGGATGCAGATGTCTTTCTTCAGCAATGGATGTTCTGAGATATTCTTTAAAGGCTGGTACCTGAGATGTTTCTAGATTGTGACTTGAACTATGTCTGAGCAGAGTAGAGCAAGGATCCCTTTCCTCTTTGCAGGTTACATGAGGCAGCCCTGAACCTGGGGTGAAAGAATAGCTAGTACTTTGTGCCTGCTTACTCTTACCCCTGAGGAAAGAGGGTGAGAGAATAGATGAAGTGGTGGCTTCCTCCTACATCAAACTACACTGAACCTGAAGAAATAGAATAGAATAGAATAGAATAGAATAGAATAGAATAGAATAGAATAGAATAGAATAGAATATTTCAGTTGGAAGGGACCTACAATATCATCTGCTCCAACTGCCTGACCACTTCAGGGCTGACCAAAAGTTAAAGTGTATCATTAAGGACATTGTCCATATACCTCTTAAACACTGACAGGCTTCGGGCATCAACCAATTCTCTAGGAAGCCTGTTCCAGTGTTTGACCACTCTTGCTGTAAATAAATTCTCCCTAATGCATGTCTGGTCTAAGGAGTACAGGCTGTAAGGAAGAAGAGCTTGAGAAGAGCATGAGGACATCAGCCTTTGCACAGCCATTGGGCTGCAAGTGCAGCATCTTTGAAACCAGCTGTGTTAAAAAAGAACCACTTAAAGAACATGGCCTTTTTTGTATTATTGCATAACATGGTTCCCTAAGGTTGGTTAGAAAGTAGACACTGGATCTTGAAATCAAAGCATTGTTGACTTAGAGTAAAAAAAATGTAAGAGGGAGAGATGTTGGGACTGGTGGGTTTCCAAACAAAACTGTCATTTGCAACACAGAAGTTTGTAGTCTCTGCAAAGAGTCAAGGAGAGGAGTTAGAAATAAAACAGTGGAATAAAAGAAGTCACAGAATGCCATAAAGAATACCCAGAATTCAGATCATTAAGGTGATGGCTGTAAAGCACTGCATCTTCAAACGATAAAGTGGAGAGAAACCTACCTGCAACCTGAACAAAAATGAAGAAATATGGATGTTGAAAAAGACAAATATTTATTCTGCTGGCAACAAGGCTACATGGATGACAAAGTGAACAGGTTTCTCTGAGTGCTGTAGGCTACATCTATACCACTCACACACATACACACACATGTCAAGTCAAGCCTTGAGCAGTGGCTGATGATTGTTCAAGCAGTTAAGTTGTTTGCACAATATCAACAAACATTTTCCACATAATCTCTGCATGTGAGTTAGGTGATAGCACAGACCAGGGATCTCTCTGTATAAGCAGTCTGGATGCAGCCACCCTGCTTTGTTGGGAAAAGGAATATGCAACCTTGCTGTTAGACTAACATGTAACTCAGACCATAGCCTGGGATCCCCTGATACTGTGCATGATCCTGCCTATAATTTCATTGGTACTTGCTGTAAAACTCTTTAGGTTCTCCTATCTTTCCTTTGGTGGATAGAAATCTTTCTAATTTCAGCTATATTATATAACCAGGCCAAATATAATCTCAGTGGTTACAGTAAATTAGACTACAAAAATGTGGCCAAGTGTAAGCAGCTTACAATAAAAATATTCTGAGTCCATAGATAGTCATAGGCCATCAAGAAATTAATGAAACAAGACATTGGAGCACTGAGCTAGAGCAGGGATCCTATTCTAGGACAAATTATAGCACTGTGTATGTGAGAATTCTTGTGGCTTGATCTTGGGCAATAATCATAATTAGAAAAATTAAAGTTTCAATTAGCTGTCACACAAAAATGACATGTGTGACTTCTCATGTAGAAAGCTAGGGAACTACAAATATTTGTGAACTTTCTTGGACTGTGCTCCAGTTCAACACCAAAATATTCTCAACGTGAAAAAGGAAGAACAGGCACCCTGGTTTCCACCCAACATGCAAAGCCGAACAAAGCACATATTGGAGGAGGTGGAGGAGGAGCCTGCTTCATTGTGAGCTGAAGAGAGAAACACATTGGACCTGTAGACAGTGAGAATACAGAGAATTTCTTTAGCTTCAGGGAATGCTGGACAGAAGGAACTGCAGAAGGACAGAAGTCCTGCAATGAAGAGGTAACAATACACCTGTTGAAACAAGCACAGAACTAGTCACAAAATTCGTGCTTCTGATCCTAGACATCTGTTGACTTTTGAGAGAGTCCAGCTGCAGTCTGAAAAATGTAGAGTGTTTAGGAACTAAAGGGTGGGAAGAAGTTCAGTGATTTATAGGGATGCCTAGCTTATCTTTCTAGATTCTGCACATGCTTATCAGAAGCCTGTGAACTCTTGAGACAGTTAGCACATAGTGGGCGTATGGTGAGATACCAACAAACAGGCATTTGAAGGAGTAAAGAAAAATGTAAGTGATATATCAGGCTTTAAGTACGATCAAGCAAATCAGCCCTGGAACTATGGTGACTATGTCTACATAGACACACCTCTAAGCAACTGCGATTGTTCCTTAGGAAAAAGTACCACAAATTTATGCCCAAAGCAAAACCCATCCAAGGGATACTCGTGTCAACAGTCAACTTCCTCTCCCTTAAGTGTATGCAAGAAATTACTGCAAATCTTTGTTTGTGAAATTTAGAAAAGATCAAATACATATCGTCTATAAAAGTAATGTCTTTAGGAAAAAAAAAAAAGAGTCAACAAGATTGTTTCAGCTAATGTAGAGCTGTTTGTTTTTACTTCTTTGCCAACCCAGACTGGGGATAAGGTGGACTGGGCAGGTGTAAGTGAAAAGCAGATGTGTCTGTCTGACTGGCTTGCACATGAACAAAGTGTTGTGATGATGCCCTTTTTCAGGATTTGTATCTTGACTAATTTTTTAAATGCACCTGGCACTAGAAGGAGGGAAGCCTTGGACTCTTTTATCAAAGGCTGTCCAGTATTCCTGGAGGGCTAGACTTTTAAATGTTTATCTCTGGCATTGCAGAAACAAAAATCTTCTTGCATCATCTTTAGGCACCTTTTAGAAATGAAGAGCAAGGTAAGATGTATGGACACACCTCATGCTGGGTTTTCGAATGTGGGCTGTAAGAAGTAAAGGAAGCAAGCTACAGCGATTGTCACCAGAGCTCTGATACACTGGGAAAGTGGTGTGTTAGCACAGGAAAGGATGAAATGACAGATTTTGGAATACAGAAATCCAATTATTATACCTTTGGGTGGAGCATGAACATGTGATCTCACCACAATCCATTAGAAAACAGCATGAATAAGCTGATACTAAATACATCTAAACACTTATCCTGTTGAAACTACATTGATCATGAGGGAAAGGCTTATGAGCATTTTAAGACCTGACAGATACATATGCAGTATATCCTACTGAAAATATAACTCAGCTGGGACCCTGAAACAGAAGACAAAATCCCTGAGTATGCTACAGTACTTCAGGCAGCTGAAACAAAAGTGCTAGGAACAGCAAAACGACTCATACTCCAGCATTAATTGCTTCATAATATAAGACCACAGGATGTTACTTCTCTTTTGGTGAGTAGTGCCTTTGGTATGCAACATATGATCCCAAGTGCAGAGGCCAAGCAATCACACTGCTGGATTTAGGGTAGGCATGAAAGCTTAAATGAAAATGTAGGTCTTCCAGAGATGAGCCAGGAAACATACCCAGTGGTCAGACATGAAAGGCATACATAGAACAGTGTGCATAGTGCAAAGTGCCGGCAGCAGCAGGAGACTGCTGTCTGATGACATCCTAGGGAAACACTGTGAAGTGCTCTGTTCATACTGAAGAGCAGAAATTGCATTGCTGAAATAAATTATAATCCAATTTCTAAAAGCTGGATTCTCTTTTTATATGAAATCTTTGTCTTAAAGGCCTGTTTTTTCCACTACTTATAATGTAGTACTTTAAACAGACAGGAGCCAATGACTGCTGGAAAGAGCGTAAGACAGATGACTACCAGCTTTTGGCACAGAGAAAGCTGAGCAGAAATGTTGACTCACAGGTGTGTCACTAAATCACTTTGCCAGCTTGAATTGTTCCTCAGGTGATGCAGTCTGAGCACCACACCTGTCTAAGGGCTGTGCCTGCACAGATGAAAAAATATGAATCTAATTAGCTCATAAATAGAAAAAGATTGAGAGGGGAGAGAAATTAATTTTTTCTCAGTATACATACACATGAAAAAAGGAAGCCCCAGGAAGTCAGAAGAGCTGGTTAAGGTAAAGGATAATACTCTCACAGGGGTAACTGTTCAAAAACTGACCATGAATACATTCAGACTGGAAAATCAGAATGAATTTCATATCAACAAAGAATAGCAGGGGTGAAAAAAGAGTTGTATGTAGTGCAATAAGAAGCTCAGTCAACTCAGGGTAGGACGACATTGTCTAAGTTTGCAGGAGACAGATTCACAGGATTTCCCTTTTCATCCTGCATTCCTATATTTTCAAAAAGGGAACACCAAGGTTTGCATTCAAATATGCTAAATGTAACTGTTTACAGCTGTAGGTATTCCTGCCAAGGCTGGTCTGTAATTGGGATATTTATATGTACAAATGACCACTGGGGCAGCTATCTTCTGGTTTGTGCAACTGTGTGGCTTGCATGTACAGAAGTGGTTGTGCAACTCAAATAGACTTGCACAGTGCTGTGTGTACAGAGCCTAGGCAAATTATGAGTTACTTTAAAATATTTTGAAGTGAATAGATTAAAAAGCTATGTCTGCTATAGCTGTTTGTTTCACTGCTTAATCCAGCATCTCTAAGCATTAACATAGGAGATATGGGCATTAATGAACCTATCTATAACATATCAGCACCACAGAAATAAATATCTTAGTGTTTGTTTGTTTGGGTTTTTTCCCTAATTTTTCTTTTAAAAGACTGTTTGTGGGAAAGTTCCCTCCTGAGACTGATTGGATGACTTTCTAAAGAAAACACTTTCTAAGATATCCTTATTTTTTTACCAAAACAGCAGGAGAAAATCTTGATGCTATCCTTTGGGGAAATACAGACTTAACATGCTACTTCAACCAACCCCAAAGTCATTGGGAGTGAAGATCTCTGAAATTTCATGAGCTCCAGTTTACCAAAAGACTTTAGCACATCCTTAACATTAAACATGTGGGCTGTGCCTTTGAAGTCAGTAAGTGTACTCACATGCTTTTGTCTGCTGCTGGATTGGGCTTTGACCACCTGTTTTTTATCTCAGCAGGACAGAGCACCCAGTCATTCCTGATATCCCTTTACTCATGCTGGTGGTTCCTGAGCAGTCAATAGGCCCACCCCCCTGTGCATGTAAGGCTTGCTCAATTCAGACAATGTTAAGTCCACCAGTAGCACTGGAAGTTTTGTACTGTTTGGTATTCTGCTTGGACTTTTTTTCAAAATTTTGACTGGTAATTCTGTTTGAGCTGCACTGCTCCAGGGATTCCTGCACTCTTCCTCTCCAAAAGCCAGACAAACTAGTTAATAAACATTCATAATTGCAGGCAGTCCAAGACACAAATTAGCTTATCCCTTGTAAATTCATTTATTCACTTACTTGAGTCAATCTTCCATTATTTTGTTTTTCTTATACCTACTGAAGGGAACAGAGATCAACCCCCTGAGCCCCTCCAGGCTGCATATTCACTACTTTTTCTTTTAAAGTGTCAAAATACTCAATTTTTATTTTCTTCCTCAGTCTGCAAGGAAAATAACGTAAATGGAAAATTAACTTCAATGAAAGATCAAGTGGATATAAGCGCAATCTAATGAAGAAGATTTATTTTGAGTGTCCAGCGATATGGCTCCTAATTTCCTCTTCTGGGGCCCAGACTCTAAAAGTACCTTTCTTTTGGGGAATGGCTGCATGCCACTGTCTGGTATCACTGGCTGGTTGTGCCTGTTTGCTGCTTATGGTCTGCCAGCTCCAACATTTTCCTGTATTGACAAACAGAGTCTTTGACCTACTTTTGGAGACTAAAGTCTGATTCTCTTCTTGTACTGATTTTGAGACCAATATCGTTTTACTACATTTGTTGGAGTAAGTCCTGCAAGTAAAGCATAGAAGGGAGAAGTCAAGACTACTGGAGGCAACACGAGGGATTTCACTAACAGTGTTTTTGGGTCTCGAGACTGTTCTTTGTTCTTTGTTGTGCCACTTATATTGAGTTGCACACGGTTTCCTGCTGCCTGTTCTGGATATTCACGTTGCTGTATAATGCCATTGACAGATGCAATGATACATCCTGACATTGGCAGACTGAGGTCTAATTTTACCACCTAGAAAAAAATCAATGAAAAGAAGTGAATTTTCACAGAACAGATTGAAGATATTGCCATTTCTTCTATGTCTATGAGGAAATGACCATTTTGCCCTGCATCAAATTTGCAGATGCTCCCTGGAACATTGTTCTTGGTAAATTTGTAATGACAATGTCTCATTTTTCAAACCTACATTTTCTTGGAAGAAGTAATGTCATACTGGGCTACAGAAAGTAATCTGCCTGGGTGGGAAAAGTAAAAATTATACTTAGAGAAAAAAGAGAATAAGGATGTTTACAGAGAGAATCAACTTATGAAAAAGGAGTAGGATCTGTGGATTTTTTCATTTCAAAGTTCTACTGCATGAGATTTTGTTGTTTCTTGTGGCTCAAATATCAGTCATCAGACATTATTTTCTCATAAATAAATTGTAATATAAGGATTAAAACTTAGTCTATTTTTAGAATTACTGGGTTAAGAAAAACTATCATAGTGGAAAAACAGTAGTGAAAAGAATCAGACTTTTGGAGCTCATCTGGCTCTTCTTTCATTTTGCAACATTTTAAAGCTCGTTAGGGAAATGCACTTCAGGAGAACCTCAGAAGTCAATAGGTTGAATATTTTCTGAATTAACTCTGAGCATAAATTTCTAGTTTCAGAAAATAAATGCCAGCACATTGTATTGATTTAAACAACACATTCACCTATAATCCACTGTGCTGTCAGTGTAAGCAGAATTAGAATAATATCTCAAAACTAGCTCTAAACTAGCAATCATTTCATCTCTTCACACCTCTGTTAATTGCCATCCTCCTGATTTACATCACCAATACGTGAAATACTCCCATCTCATGGCAATCATCTTAATTGAAAAAGCAGAAGCACAGAGATGATATTGACTCAGGAAAATGGAGACAGACAAGAATGAATTTTCCATTATTCTGGATGCTGTTTATAAATGCTTTTCCTCTTCTGAACTTTAACTTGTTATGGTTGGAAAATCATTACCGCAGGTAGCTGTAGATGCCATTCAGTGAATATTACATGTCTGTTCAGATCCTCTTCTAAATTCTTCATTAGAGTTTCAGAAAATCTGTATAATAATTTCTAGTCATTCTCATAACTTTTGTCTGCAAAAGATGGACTTTAGTGTCCATCCACTACAGCTTCCCCTCAATGCAATGTGCCAAATCAAAACACAGTGCAAGATGCCTTCCAATTTTCCTGACGCTTTATAAAAAGTATACTTACTCTCAAAGTAGGTTACTATTTCTGAAAAGTGCTGTAGTGACAGACCTCCTGATTCAAGTCTTCAACCACATAACAGAAAGAGCACGGTTAGCAGCAACACAGCTACATCTGGCCTGACTGTAGCAAACTTCCAGGGATGAGAGGAAATTCATTTTCCATGCCCATTTAATTTTCACCTTCACTGTTAGGACAGACAAGAAGGATGCCAGTTTTGGACTTTCCAGCCTCATTTTAAGCCTGATCTGTGAAGTCTCATGACCTTAGGCTTATTGAATGAGCCTGACAATGAAAGACTCAGAAAGGCTTAGGGCAGAACTACAGTACATTTAGATCAAAGGAGACTACAGGCTTGTTCTGAGAAAAATAGAGTACTTTTTATTTTGCACATTAATATCCTTCATTTGACCAGGCCCATTCTCACATTTGTAGATGGTTTTGCAGGGCTGGAAGAAGTCTACAAAACCTGGAGGTTTGCATTGACACTTCTTTTTCCTAGCTCCTTCAAAACATTCCAATTCCAATTGCTTTAATCCTTTTACATACTGCTTCTTTTCATGGCCAGTCACTTGACTAGAGTTACAAATATTTCAAAAATAGGTCTCCAAAGGAGAGCATCTGTTTTGTTGTGGTTGTAATTTATTTCAATATCCTCGGATCACATGGGCAAGGCAGAAAGCAAAGGGAAAGAAACAGTTCTCTGATCAGAGATAACCTCCCAGCCACACAGTGTCAGTGGGGAGAGAGGACAGGAGAGACTGACAAAGGACTGTAGAACCAATAAAAGGCAACTGGTTTGTCTTCATATGAAGCTGCACAATGGAAGGAAGTTATATCCCTATTTGGTATCAGACTGAGATGTGTGAAAAAGGGTGTCTATGCTGTCCTATTGCATGTATCCATTTTCCCTCTAGGAAGGTGGCAGCAGTTACCAAGAACAAAACATACATGACCTGAAGGACACAAAATACTTTGTGATGGCTCTATTTAATTCTCTTCTAGTCTGCTTTCACTGACTGGCCAAATTAGGTCATTTCTGAAGTGGAGAGTAATAGACTAATAAGCAGGTTATTCTTCTTGCAAAACATGATAAATCAGAAGGAACACCTGGAATACCCCACAGCTAAAACAGACCACACAAATTTTCCATGCAAAGAGAAGTAGAGGCAAACTGGAAGCTAAGGGAAATGCTTACACACAAGGGCAACAGCTCAGACACTCAAAGCAATGGGAGTTAAAACACAAGTTCATTGACTTGTGAATAATCTGAACTGCAGCCTGAGTTTGACAATATTTCACAAGAGACTAAAGCTGACACTTTTGCATTATTCTTGAAAATGAACCTTTTCCCCAGTGCTGGTAGATATTGGTAAAGCTAAAACACTAAATAAACCTCATGGTACTTGTATGGAAGTGTCTGTGAATAGAATCAAAATAGTTTTCTTTTTTTTAATCCCCATGATTTGGTTTTGTGATATTTATTTTCTGAATGTTATTTCAGTTACAAAAGTTCATCAGGAAAAGGGATTACTTTCCAGGTGATCTAAGGACAAAAAATTGACATCTTAGTGTCAGCTGACAACCATACAAATGTTTGCCACAAAGAAGTATTCAATTTCAGTATGTAAAATATTTTCTTATAATAATTCAACTTAATTTCTAAATTTTCCAACTAAACTTTTAATTTAAACAAAATCACCATAAAATTCCTTCTTCTTTTTCTGAAACTGGCTTCACTGTCCAGATGTTTTCATTTTCCTTGTTACAATTCTTTCCACAGTTGAACTACAGTGATTCTTTATTGTTTACCATTAT
The DNA here is from genome assembly GCA_013398175.1 of Climacteris rufus. Lineage (NCBI taxonomy): Eukaryota > Metazoa > Chordata > Aves > Passeriformes > Climacteridae > Climacteris > Climacteris rufus. Next base: position 325,632 of record VZRZ01004368.1, on the reverse strand, counting down.
ATTTTGCTGTATCCTCAATGCTTTTCTATCACAAATGTGCCCAAGAGCTAACAGTAGAGGTAAGTGAAATATTCTTCTCTTGCAGGATAATTCTTGGTTTTATAAGTTATCATATCTTATACAAAGTCTATTTTTACATTTCTAGAATTTCTGATTACTTTCTCTGTTTTATAAATAGATCAAAATGGTCATGTCAAGTGTACACAATACATTTTAAAAGGGGCAGTCAATATGTCTTAGAATAAACAGAAGTGAAATTTTATTTAAACCCCTAAAAGGAAAAGATGTCTAATAAGCATGATAGCTTCTATTTGGGGAATAGAAACTATGAAGATTGTAAAAATAATTGAAATTATAGCCAAATTATATCCAGAAACAGCATCCTGAAGAATCTGAAATATCTGTTTGGAAAATTACATGCAATCTTCTGTTAGGATTTAGTTGCCAAAGTTGCTTGGCTGCTTCCTGGGGATTATTGACTGCAAGTCTCCAGTGTCTCACAGTGACATGATTGCCACTTCTCTGTTTAGTTAATTGAAGATTTGAGTAACTCATGGTAAAGAGAGACAAACAGACAGAGAAATTGCCTTGTGGTTGTTTTGCAGTGCAAACTTGGAGGGCCATACCCTTCCAGTGAGTTAACACCTTGTCCCCAGAGTAAAGAAGGATAAAAATAAAGATCTGAACAGTATTGTTCCAGCTGAGTAAAATTAGAAGCCTTTTTAAACAGCCCTGACTCTGCCATGCTATTGTTAGAACTTGTTCACTCGCTAAAGTGTGCTGCGTGATGCTACAGTGTGCGCTCCCTCCTCAGAGTAAGAGCCCTTTTCTGATCACCTTCTGCAGCCAAGAATGTGCCATATAAAATGAAACAGCTATTAAAATGTGCATGAAAAAACAATTTGCTTTGTGCCTAGTTATACCTTCAAGGGTGATCGTTATCAATGTATTTAATCTGAGTCTCCATGTGTCATCAAGCACTAGAACACAAAATGATTGTAAGCATAACAAAAACAAGGCAGTAGGAAAGCCAGTGGGGACTACTCAGTAATTTGCTGAAAAATGTGAAGGGATTGAAGCAGGTGGGAGTAGGAGAAAAAAGGACAAGTGGAACCTGTGAAACAAGGTTATCCTGTCATTCATTCAGTTTGAGTGTGGCTTTTGCACAGTTTATGTTAGCTGGTTGGGTGATCATGTTTACAAGAAGGAAGGATTTGCATGAACTGTAATATGGACACTCTAGGGATAGCAAACAGGACCCTAAAACAAGAGAACCACAAGGACCCTCTCTATTGTAAATTGTTTGTGGAACAGATTCCTTCTCCCACTAATTTTTATTGAAACCATAATTTGTATGTCTTAATTAACTAATCATGCCAGAACGACCCCAAAACCGCAAATTTTATCGCAATATGCTTACTCTTCTGGATCTCAGTTCAACAATTACTAGTATATTTATGTGATTACCACACATGATTTTTCTTTAATAGCAGTGTACTATTTTATAATATACTATCGTTTCCCTCTTCCTTGCAAAATGCTACACCATACTGTGCCATGCCATGTGTTAGCAAGACACAAAGTGTAAGGGAAAGAGGAGGGTAAAAGAGAATGTGAGCTCTTGGAAACACAGACAAAAATTCTAGGTATGAGAAAAATGCACATACTTGCAGGAATTTATTCTCATTTCTGCATAAGTGTGATTTTCATGTCAGTGATTCTATACTGCTGCATGCACTGAGAGAAACCTGTGGATTTAAATAGACCTCTAGAATCTTGAGACAAGAAAGAGTAAATATTTGGTGCACCTAGGGAGATAAACTTCACAGTGACATCTGAAAGTAGAAGGAAAACATTCATGCAACGCCAGCCCTTCCTTTCTCTCATCCTTTCTCTTTTTGTGAACACTCCAAGTGATAGTCTGTGGCAGTATGAGGAACTACCAGCAACACAAGCTACCTGCAAATTCCACAGAGACTCAAAACTGCAGACTTCTAAGATGTGTTTGGATCTACTAATGTGCCTAAATGGACTTAAATGTTCATTCTAGAATCTGGCTTCAAGACCATGATCTGTCTTGCAGAAAACCCATTACTGAGTCCCTACGAAAAGGCAAGACAGATGAGGCACCAACAAAATCATATTCCTCTGCCACATAGCCTGAATGTAATCTTGACTTCAAGGATTGTGCAAGATTGAGGGTCTGGAAGCCCTGTACATGTCCTGAATCACTCTTTGCTTTCTGACTTCCAGTCACAGGAGTCTGCTGAAGGGTGCACTATGTCATGCTGTTGCCTCAGAACTCAAGCCAGGCTGTGATCCCCTGGACTGTTGAAAAGTTGGTGGACAAAATGCAGGTAGACAGTCATAGCTCATTGTTTCACACATTTCTGACTGAAGAACTGGGATCTAATCATGTGCGTTTCTTACGTGAATAATGTATCTACTTCTGCCCCATAAGACCCTTTATTTTACTTTGAACTTTCATTATATCAGATTTTTTTGTAAGTGATAATTAAAACAGTAAGTACCTTTGTCTGGATTCAACTTTAGTAGAATTCTTTTCGGAGAGATACAAATTACATTCCTCTTTTCTAAAAATAGCATTGGTGGAGAGAGACCTGATACAGTCTCTGTCAAGAATTAGGTCTGTACAACAAGCTTTGATTTCCTCTACATAGAATAACCTGGCAGAATTCAAGGGAATTGCAGCCATTGACTGGAGGAATTTCTAAGGCATTTGCCTCTCACTTACTGAAATGTGTTAGTCCTTGGACATGGTTCCTTCTTTGAATGTGGTAATACTTAGAGCCTTGTGTTGCCTTTGATCCCATACTTTAATCATAGAAATTAGAGATGGAACAGACATATTCATTCATCTAGTCCATTTCCTGGCACTGCAGGATTGGTTTGCAGTTTATTTTTGAGGTCTTTCTAGTGCTCACATTTCGCCCTGAGATCAATGGGAATTCCTCACCCAGATCAAGGCCAGTGAATGGCTCATAGCTTGTGAAACTTATACTGAATTGTATTTTGTAGGATGTTGGGTGGTACAAATGGTGAGAATAAGAGTATTCCTCTCATACAGGTTGAAGCAAAGCATCTGATGGAGGAATAAGCATGGTTCATTTGTGCATGTATTAGCTGAGTAGAAAGGAAAGGATATTACGATTATTTTTCTATACATTCAGCTTTGTAAACCCAAGGGTCTTCCTGTGTGTATCATCTATCTTCTCTGTGCAATGTCTTCATTCTTCCTCAATGTTTTTCTCTTCACAGAGCTGGTCAAGTTTTTCCTCACTGTTTTTAGAAAATGCTAGAGTAGTGTTTTGTCAAAAAAAGTATCAATTTTTACCCAGGCAGACTGGTTGTGGTGTATTCCTTACATATTAGCATTTAAGAAAAGATAGTCTAAAGTTTTACATCTCTTACGGTGAATTCTTAAGTTTTGGGCTTTGAAGAAATTGCTAATAATTTGCCTATCATCTATATTACAGAAATTACAGTAGAAGTTTTGCCTTTGGGTTTCAGGTAGAACAATATTGTACAATGCAATGATCATGCAGTAGGGGCTGTTTACACTTTTTTTTATTACCAAATTTGTTATAATCCCTGAGTCTTTCCTCCACCCAACATTCCCCACACTTAATTTTCTGTTTCGCCTCAGAAGGGTCTGATGCTTTGCAATATTCCCCTGGCTGCCATGATACAGTCTATCTGGCATTTCCTTTTTAGTACAGTACTCTTCAAAGTAATTAAAATATAAGCCACAACATGAAAAAGCCTGAATTCAGCTGTCAGGCATGTCTGCATATCATGGCACTGGTCCGACAGTAAGCTTCTTAAACGACGCCCTGCCACAGAGTTCCACAAAATGGAAAATTGCCAAACAGTTTTTAATTCATATAATTTAAACTCGGTGTCATGAATGACTAACTGTGAAATGTGGAAAACTGTCGAAAGAAGTCCAAACGCTTGCTGAACTACAAATCAAATGTGAGTTTTCAGCTTCCTCTATGGTTTATTGTTAACATTCATTAACATGTAACAAAACATAACATCTCTAGTACCTGCTGCTTATTTAATACAGGTAGAAATTCATCCCTTGCCCTGATCCACACTGCATTTGCTCTAACAGCAGAAGAAAAAGCATAGTACATAGTAGAAAACATGGAACTGTCCTTGCCCTGAATATATTTTAAGTGGGCATCTAATGAGCAGGACCAAAGGAATTCTATGGAGGAGGAAGTCTTAAAATAGTATGGTTGTGAGCTGAGCTGTGCAAGGTATTTGTCTAGCTCTCAACGCACAGAAGGCGAAGTGTCACACAACAGCCTAGTGTTGCTGGGCGCAGGTCATTGTTAGTCCCCGCAGGAAAGAGATTAACTAGACAATTGCCTTTCTGCAGAGCAGAAACAAACTTCCCCATTAATTGCTACCAGCCTCTTCCTGTTCCAGTAGGTTACTCTGGCTTCTTTCACTGCAAAGCCTTTGCTATCAGAACAGACAGTATCTATGAGCACAGGAGGACTTACCAATTAACTCTTTCTGTATTTGCTCTTCTGCATTGCAACCTGATGTGACAACACTAGCCTTTTAGAGACAACAAAAGTATCTTGCTGTTTACCAAGGAAAATCAACCATTACTGTTATGCACAGCACATAACTACAGCATAAACTCCTGTTCAGTTTTGATGCAAGGAAAAACCTGTGTTTTATCATGCTTTTCAAAAGAAAAATTAATTTGTACGGTACTTGGTTTATGTTTTTCCACCTTAGCTTGAGCTGCAATTGCATGAATTGCCTGGAGCAGACCAGTAAAGTAGCTGAAGTGTTTTATCCTCCCTCCCTCCAGCTATAGTCCAGGCTAGATGCCTCTTAGGACAGTGAGGCTGCATGCCTGCAGAATTGCATATTTTCTACCTTTTAGCTCATGACTACTTACAGACAGAAGCCTGTATTTTATGTATGTACCAAGACACAAGAATCTTGTAGTTTAGTTAATACTATATTATTGCTGCTGAAGAACTGGCATCTTGTTCCTGTGTTAAAAAAAATAACAATAATGCTGTGCTTTTATCATTATCTGAGGTATGGACAGGGGCATAGTACAGTCTGATCCTGTTTCATTTTTTTGTTTTATTCTGTATTCACTTTGGTATTACTGAGTATGTTTGAAACCAATCTTATAACCGACATCTTTCCTCCTGTTCTCACTGCTACAAAATCTTCTAGTTACTCGTAGAGGTACATGGACTATTTGAATATTTACCTTTTCTGCCTACTCCCCTGCCTCCTTCATATACACTTACAGCTTTTTCTTTTTTTCAACATATTAAGATTTCTTCTTGTTTAGATGCATAAAAATATAAAATTTCCCCACAATCCTGCTACTCAAATTTGCTCCTTTGTGAATCCAGGAACTGCCTGCATTTTCTGGATTCTTGCTGCCACTCTGAGCAGGGTTTTGCTGATAATGTCACTCTCCTTTCTTGCAATGCTATCCTTTCTGCCTTCACAGATTCTAGTAGCCTTTTCCATCTGTCAGTTTTTTGACTAGTTCTTGTGCTCTTTTATGAATGTTTATGCCCCTTCCTCAGTTTGCATCAGACCTCAGTCCCTACTTTCATGTTGCTCTGTACATCGTCTGTGCTCATTCACAGCCTAGGGGAACATGTCTTCTTATTTCCAAGGGTTTAAATGTTTTGATCACCATTACACATTTGGGGAAACTCTCCTGGTTTTATATGTCAAGCACCTTTCCTCCCTTCTCTAAGAAACACAAGACCCACCCAAGCTCCCAACATGCTCTTCTCTTCCTACTGAGAAGGGCAACAAAACTCAGGAAAACTAAAAACCTGTAGAAAGTTCCTCACTGAAACTCATTGCACACCACACTCAAGTACTGTAAAACATGAACTTTTTACCTCAAATACTATTATTAGGTTCAGTAAAGAACACAAAACCTTGATTGTTTCCCAAAAGTGTTTTCATGTGTTGCCTGAAATGTGTACACTGAACCTGACACTTCAGAGGGGGAAAAATATCCCATTTTAGGCACATGATCTGCTATACAGTGCTGAAAACGTTAGGATCAATTTCTTGTTATATTATGTTGATTATTACTTTGCAGTTCTCATTGACAGCACTGTGTAAACCAGATATCTTGAAAGTATATGCTAATCAGTCTTTAGGAAATGGAATTAATGACTGAAAATCTAAATGTCTAGATGTCTGATAAAACTTTGACTCTAACGTAATTTTTTTCTCTGAAATGTAAGCCTGCAGCAATGGCTATTTTTTTTTTCTTTTCCTACAGAAACATTTAACATTTTTAGTTCTTTGACTACGTGTGACCACGTGATTTTCTGAATGCTCTATATTCTAAGTGCAAAATTTATTTTCGACATGTATGCTACCATGAAGCGTGAGATCCTATGCAGACGGAGTCTAAACCAGTGACTTATGAGATAATTAATGAGTGCAGTTTCTGTATCATAATAGCTTTGTCAGTTTTGGAAATATTATTAGTGGATGGCAGACCATGTACAATTAAGAAACTGTTTTTCTTAAAATTATAACTGCTTTACAGGATCACATATAAAATAATTAAAGTGCCTCAATATTTTTTTTTAAATAATATTTTTTCTTGGAAGATGGAAGTGTTTGCAGGACTACCTCTAAGCAATTATGTTGTTTAATTAAAGTAGATCTTTGGCTGCTGCTATGATTTCTCCCCAAACCATGAATTCATCGATTCTATGATTTTAAGCAACCTAGAACACGAATAAAACATTGCAGTTTATCACAGGATCTTCAATGCCAGACTCTGGTACAATTATTTTCATTACTGCCATCAAAAGCATGATGGTAATGTAGATGTGTAAGGGGGCTGTCAATAACCCCAAGCAGAGACTTTATTTCTTGCTAGTCCTGAGGAAACTACCAATCTCATTCCTATTACCATGGGCAAAACTCTGTCATATCCCTTTGTTTGTTGAATAGGATAGCCTAGTGTTGGGGTCTACATAGATGTATGTGTATATGTATAAGTACATATATATTCATATACATGTACATATATGTGTGTGTCTATATATAGATATATTGGTCCTCTTGCTGGAGCAGTAGAATTGTGAAATAGAAAATATCTTTGGATGAGCAATTGGAAAGAGCCATACACCTTGTATAGTTGAAGAAGAGCAGAAAAAAGAGTAATTTGCAAAAGTGAATGGATTAGGTCTTTCTCCCCCAGAGTACTGGTTGTCATCAGTGGAACTGTGGGAGAGAGAAACACTGTGTTTAAGTGGGTGATTTGCAGGGCAGAACTAGTCTTCAGACACACATGCAAGTGTAGAGAAGCCACTATCTGCTACTCACTTTGTCCTTCCCATTCCAGATGTTATACAGTATGGAAGGGGGTGTTGTTTTTTTTTTTTTGGGTTTTTTTTTTTTCCCCCTTGGATCTTACAAAATCCCTGGGGTCAGGCCTCTATAACCTTTAACTTGACCATGGCCACCAAATGAATACTTTCCACCAAAGGGAGGTCTGCAGCAAAAACCGAATGCCTGGACTTTTCTTCTGAGTTCTCACAAGAGACAACTGGTCTATCTGTAAGCAAGGAAAAGACTGTAGGAGTTATAAGTGAGCTTTTGTTAAAGCATTTGATTCACTAGGTCATGAGCCTTTTCTGTAAAGATTGATTCATAATAGCATGTATAAGAAAATTATCACATGGATAAAACAAACCAATAGAAAGGAAATGTGGCAAAGTTTATAATTCTGGATCAGAACAGTATAATATCTGGTTGTCATTTGCAGCTTTATTAACAGATCAGTAGAGAGGCCAAAGAGAAACCCAAGAAAATGAATGTATTAGAGAGGACCATGTGAATACTGCTGAGGACAGAGATAGAAAAAAATCCCCTAAACCAGCAATGTTAAAAAGTTTCCTTGAAATGCAATTGATTATTGGGCTACTTAAATTGACTGCTAAAATGAAGTCAGGAAGGGTTTTGCTTGTTAAATTGTTATGTACCAGAGTAAGGAAAAACTGTGGGGGAAAGCTCTTATTTTGCTTTTGTCTGTATTGTGGGTGTGGTCTGTTGGCTCCTAAGAGCTTTCTCTACCAAATTCACTACTTTTGCAGGGCCCTGGGCAGCACAAAACATTCTAGAAATTATTTTTCATCTTTACAACTTTTTTTAAGTTGTTAGAGAGCAATAGAGTTATTTTACGACCTGTAGATTAAGAGGAATGGGATGAAGGATCAACGCTCTGTGGAGCTTTCTAAAGGAAACACCTCAGAGTACAAGGGCAGAATTCATTGTCCCTCGTGACCCTAATGAGTCTTGCATTCCTATTGCCAACCAAGGGCTATCAGAAAGAAGGTCTATTTGCACTGTGTTAAAGTGAAAGTGAGACATCTTTGCTGAAGGGATCCATTCCAGCATTAATTTATCTAACAAATTGATTCTTTGTTTCGTCAAACTTTGAAGCATGTCACAATCTCCTGATGATCTAAGACACGAGTCTCAAAATGAAATAATAGACTTTTGTTCTAATCAAGTCTTACAGAGAAGAGTGTATGAGCAGCAGGCAGACATGATGTGTCTTGTTGCAGACTTGAGAAAGCTCAGAAAACCCCAGAACCGAAACATGCCACATGTTACCTCTGATGTTGCAGGGCTGAGTGGGGGAGGAGGAGGCAAGGAGCCAGCAGAAGGAGCGTGTGGGCACCAGCCACTCACTGCCCGGCCCTGTTGCTGCCTTGAGAGCTGGAAGGGAGAAATTATCATCTGAATCTGCCTTTTGTCCCAGACATATGGCACCAGGAAATCACTAACTTGAGAGAAGGTGCTCTGGGCTTTTACTTACATCTCTTACTTGGCCCAGAAGACTGCTAAGGAAAGCACTCTCTGAGCTCCCTTGGATGGCATGAGACCCAGCAGATACCTGGTGCTTATTGCTCGCCATCATTTGTACAACCATAGTGATCTATTACCTCCTAGTATCACAAGGTTTTTGGTGTTTTAATTTCTTAGAGCTTATCTAAGTAGCACCATTATAATAATTGGTATCAAAAATTCTGCTTATGACAAAATTCAGTTGAATCCAATCTGGTTACAATCTGTTAGGGTTGTGTAAATATTACAAATGTTAAATAGAAAGAAATTTTTTTTTTGGTAATTATATCTCAAAGTAATCCACTCTAGGATATTTCTCTGGAAATTACCCCACGTAGGTTGCACATATTACTTCTTAATCATTTGATACTCAGGCATTGGATGTTGGAACAAGATGACTACTTTTGCTATAATCCTGACTTCTACAGAGCCTATAATGGGCACAGTGTCAACCCAGTTTGTGCTGAGGTACTGAATTTAAGCACTTGACATCAGAATTTTCACTGTAAGCACACTTCAGCATTATGCTCAAGGGTAACTTTTGCTCAATATAGGTCCTTTACACATGCCTGTGTAAGGAGAAAAACGTTGGGATTTTTTAAGACAAAATTTAAAATACCTAGAGGAATTAAAAATTGTCATAAACATAATATTATATATATGTTAGTATTTTGACACAACCAATCTTGCAAAGAAACAACAGAAAGATTTGATAGAGTAACTTGAATTTATTATTCCTGTGTGCTGAAAAGGACTGCCTTTGCTAAGATGCAATTAAATATTTCTTAAATATTTTTTCTAGATAATAGTAAAAATCTACCTAGGTTTTCCTCCCAGTAAAGTTTCCGAAAATTCACCCTTCAGTATTTTCCCCTCAGAACTCCCAACATATCTTTTAAAGCTTATGTGAAAGGTTAGATTATGACTCATAATTACTGATTGACAATGTTATTTCCAGATTGCAGCCTGAATCTACACCCTATATGCGTACATAGAAGTGAGCTATTAAGTACAAATTAGGCGTTTCCTAGGTGAATCAGGCTTTACAGTAAATACGCCAATTCAGCTTATTGAAATTCTTCAGCTTTTGGAACACTTGCAATTTCAATTGTATTAAAGAATACTCACAATAAACAGCAAAACACAGCAACATGCAAATTGCTATTCAATACTACAAAGGTAGCAAGCTTTGAGGCACCATGCCAAAAGATCAAGGAAGAGTGGGTTTTCTGAGTGTGAATTATTGCACTGTAATTCATGCTCTGATATAGAATGCAGAACTGGTAAGATTGTTAGGTGAATGAGTTTTAAATATTGCCAAATCAAATATTAGATTGATAATGTAAAATGGTAGGTCAGGGTTCCTTCTCCCTTTGAATTTATAGAAAAACAGAGGACAAATTAGCTTCACCAACAGTATAGCATGATCTTTTTGTGTCTAGACTTGCATGTTTTAACAGGAGATGAATTTAGGATAAACCCTCAGGCTGTAGACATTGCTGGAGGACAGACATTTTGGAAGTTGAATATATATTCGATAATTTAACATTGTTAACATACAAATACTATAGTCTTTCAGCATTACTTGTGAAGAAAAAATGTTGAGAGCAGACAGCAGTCACAGAAGCTTTTAATTTAGTCAAATGTGGTGGTATCTGACCTCTCTTTAAACGTTCCTTTTGGGTTTTGGCTCAAAAGTTTTGAAGCCTTCTTGATGCCTGAGTTTTGTGACTTTTATGAATGGAAACATAAGCAAGTGGTACCAAACCCATGGCTGCACTCACATCTTCTTTTTGCTCTGTTGAAGTAGATTCCAGCTATTGTCCTGCATGCTTTCAGCTGGAAGGGAGAAAGTCAGTAATGATGTCCCACCTAAACAGAGAAAACCTCCACTTAGTGCACATTATCTGTTTAGACTGCATATTTTGTCTGGACATAAAGTCCTAGATCCTTAAAGGTGTTTATGAAACTAATTTCTGAACAGTCTCCTAATTTCTCATGAAATGAAACACTGATATTAAAGACTTTATGGTGTTCATCATCTAAATGCTAAAAAGTGCTGAATAGTAGTGAAATAAAGCTCTGCCTTAGCATTTTTCTCCTCTGTAACGGCTCTGAAACTTTTTATCAGCAATCTTTCTGTTGTGGAGATAATTTTTGAGGTATATTATAGAATAAATTTTAAAGCATGGCTCTTACAGAGATGGATTGGTAATAAAATGATTTTTGACTGAAAAGATCCTTGACCTCTAGTTGATCATGCTGGTAAGATTTTGTCTACCTTTCTTTATGTTAACTTTCTTTTTCATTAAAGCATTCTGAGAGGCATCTCTCTCTTTTCCCAATGCAATTGGCAGCAAATAGACCACTGTGAAAGGGAATATGTAGGATCGCTGATAGAGATTGTGTCTCTCAGCTCTCATACGTCCTTGCTCAGCTGAATGGGTTCGACCAGAGTTACACATGCTCACAGAGCAAGGGGACAGGTCTCAGAGCTGAGACGCCACTGCTTATTTGTATTCAAAATTTGCATGTGGAGAATAAATGGATAAGTGAAGGAAGGTTTTTTATTGTCTCATTCACTTTCCAATTATCTTCTTGCAGAGTTAAGAGACTGGCAGAAATATTCCCCTTCCCCTCCTTTGCGTTTGCCAGAAAAAACAGAATTTGACATTTTATCAATGTAACTGAGGGAGAAAATGGCAAAATTAAAACAAGACCAGGTTCATTCAGAGGCTACAGGGATACTCAAGGGCAAAGAAAAGAGATATTCAACGGGAACTTGAAGTACATAAAATAATAAGCCTGAGGTCCTTAACAAAGGCTTCTGGCACTTACAGAGTGTAAGCAATAAAGATTAATAAATGTGATTAAATTGAACCAGATTTTGCTAAAGGACACTGAAGTGTTCAGAAACTTTCCACTGTCCCCTTGTCCCCCACAAACTTTAATTGTAGGAACTAAAGCAGCTGTATTGCTTCATTAACTAGAATATGAAGACAGTTAACAGACCACTAATTAAGGCACTTTTAGTGATGCCTAGGGAGACTGGATGCTTAGATCTCATAGTCCAACTCTTAGTTTGGAGAAAACGATAACAAAATTGCAGGAGTGATTTAGATAATAAATCATAGCTTTCTTATGAAAAATGTTGCCTATAGAGACTTTTGGTCACAGTTCTGAGAGAAGATCTCTTTTCACTTCTCAAAGAGATATTTTTTCCTTGTTACATTTGGTATTATTGTTCATAAAAGGAATGAAGGGTTGAAAACATAATTAGAAACACCTTCATGTAATATCTCTGTTCCTTTTTTTCTCAATAATAAGGAACAGGTAACTGAACAAGTAAAGCAGCCACTGTAACTTTACTGAGTACCTTTTGGGGATACTGGTGAAAAATGGTGCTCTGAAGGAACAGAGGAGAGAGAAATTTAGTGTCTGTCTTTTAAACAGAGAGAGAAAGAAGACTTGAAAAATTAAGTCAGCTGGCCTCATATCAATACTGGGAAAGATACTGAAGCAATTTACTAAGAGTCGATTTATAATTACTTAGGGATGATTAAAAAACCCAATAAGGATTTATCAGGAAAAAAGAATGTCAAATTATTCTAATTACTTTCTTTGACAAGGTAACTCTCCTTGTAAATAACAGGATGGAGTAGATACAATACATATTTTAATCTTGCATTTTGAGCCATCCTCATACAGTTTTCTCAAAAGCAAATTAAAGGAAGATTACCTAAAAAAAAGTACTACAAAGTGGCTAAAAGTCAGTGTTTGGAAATAGGTGTGAGTAGTTCACTATTGAAATGGGTAGTTGGTAAATCCATTCTGGTCAGTGTTTTGGATGAGCGTACAGACTGTCATTACAAAATCCCGAATGTCCCAAGAATGAGGGAGACTGTAGGTGCTTTCTAAGTCACAACTGATATTAAAAGTTATTGTGAAAAATTGTATAAAATTATCTGAAATGACTGAAATTAATTTCAATAAGTATTAATGTGAAGCACTGTTTCCAGAGAGGAACATCACACAAACACAGAGCAGGGAGTAACTGGCCAGGCAGCAGAGCTGCAGAGAAGGAGTTGAGGGTGATAGTGGACTACAGACCAAGTATGAACACAATCTCTTTTTTGAACAGCGACTTCATTCTGTGATGAATTAAAAGAAATGCTGTGTGTCAGGAAGAGGTAGGAGTTCCATCCTACTTGGCACTCTGAATTCTGAGCTGGGAAGTCGATTCAACTTTGGGCACCGCTTTTTCAGAGAGATGCAGACAAATTGGCGAGTGTCCAGAGGAGAGCAACAGGAATGATAAGCAGTTTAGAAAACATGACCTGTGAGGAAAGATTGAAGGAATTGGATTTGTTTAGTCTACAGCCGAAGAGCCTGAGAGGGACATGATAACAGTCTTCAAGTATGTAGAAGGTTGTTGTAAAGTAGACAGTGATCAATTATACTCCAAGTCCACCGACAGAGCACAGAAAAAAATGATTGCTTTAATTTGAAATGAGGAAGGTTTAGGTTAAATATTGGAAAAATCCCACAAAAATAAAAAATCCTTTTACCACACAAACGATAACTAAGCACTTGAACAAGGTACCTAGGAAGTTTCAAGAGTTTTTAAAGAATTAATGAATAAAATAAATAAGGCTCAGAGGAAATGCAGGTATTTTCAAAGCACAAGGATCAACAAGGTAAAGTACGAGGGTTCCTTTTATGTCCTATATTCTCTGATACTACAAAATAATCTGCTCTGCAAAAGAATTACCTGTGCTTCAGGAACACAAGAACTAATGAGTTTCCTAATTTGTGCTAGGGCAACTTACTTTACTTGCATGTCTGAATTTGTCTTCTGGTTTAGTTTCTGAAAAACAGGGGTAGATTGGTTCAAAAGAATTGCAAGGACTTATTTAAGAAAACCCAACAAAACACTAAAACCCAACTGTGTGTGTAGTAAGCCATTACTACTACCATTTTTATCTGAAGTTCTTGTAAAGCTAAGTAAATGAGACATTTCAAGCTTTAAGTTTATCTCTTATAGCACAAAGGCCATCAGTAACCTAGTGGGTGTATTTATTTCCCAGACAGCATTAACTTATTTTTCTGTTTCTGATATACTTGTAACTATGGAATTTTCCCTATAGAACAGCAAATATGAAAACATCATTATCACCATCTGACCTTTCCAGAGCCTTAGCAAGGAAGATATCAGTGAAGGTGAGGTAAACCTAGACTGTGTATTGCAGAGACTGATAGTCAGACATTCCCTTTTGCTGAATCTGCTTTGAGAGTGCTAAGTTCCAGCAAAGAAATAGCAGGACAGGTGAGAAAAGACAACGTCTGAAACCACAAAAGGAAGATCTGCCAGAGCTAAGTACCAAAAGCCTGTGGCTGAGCGCTTGCCATGGGCTCAGGTAGCAGAAAAACAAGGTGCCTAATTCTCTTCTGTTGCTGTTTTTTTGCCATCCAGTGCAGTTCTTTGTGTTTTAATTTCAACACAGGTTATCCAAGGGAAGGGAGATACTTATTTGTTGCAACAAATAAGTTACAAACTACGAATCTGTAGGTTAATACCTACAGATAGGACTCAAAAGGACCTCCTGTGTCACAGAACCCAGCCCCATTATAACAAATTTTCAGTCCATCTGTTTAATGAGAACTGTCCTAAAACTCACTATGAACAACAGTAAGCTCAGCCAAGTGCATGCCCAGCATTTCCCAGCCAGGACTGCTGGTCAAAAGCAGGGAAGGAAGTGGTAGATGAATGTTTCTCATTTTAGGTTGTTGCATTGAGCTGATTAATCTATTGGAGGGAGGCATGTTTAAGGGGTTAGGAAAATATTTCAATAAACAAAAAATAAGGGGCATGAGAAGAAAATTTTTTTGTAGCTAAGATGTGGTGGCCATCATTTGGCATCAATTCATTTATATTTTTAATTGGATGTATGTGGAGAGCTGCCAGCCGCTGGCATGGAGCTCTCTGCACTCCCTTGGAGGAGAGATGCCTGAGGGCCAAATCTCCCCAGAGATAAGAACTCTCCTAAAACTTACGGCAACCAAAAAGTTAGCCCCAACAAGCCTTGCTTCTTTTATGGTAATAGTCTGTATCCTGTTGCCTAAATGGTGTCCACCCCACCCCTGCCTTCCCTCTATAAACCACCTGTGAGTACCCCTGATCGGGGAAAAGCCTGACCTCTGGTTGCCTTCACAGGGATGGCTGAATAAAGCTTACCTGTGGAATTCACCATGCAAGGCTCCCTCGTCTCTCTCCATCCCCAGGCTTGCCCAGGTGGTCTCATATGAGCTGATCTCACAAAGAGCTGAATCACTACGAGCTGAAACCACTTCTAGCCAAAGCGGCTACACTCTTTGAGACCACCCATTGCTCCGGAGAAGTTGCAAAGGCCCCTGGAAAGGTTCTTTCCTTGCGGGAAGCTTTCTCTAGGAAGGTTGCAACCCCGGTTAGCCCTTGGGCATCCCCCAGGAAGCGACAGATGTATGTACATGAAATTACAGTTAAGACTGGGTAAAATTTGTGTTAAAAATGCTTTTCACATATGTTTGCATTAACTTTGCATTTGATCTGGATAGAATGCTCTACTCTTTACCTTCTTTCACATTTTTCCTGCTCAAATTGTTGTATCACTCCTTCCTCTCCCTCTGAGGATTATGAAATCCCCAGGAAATATAGCAATTATAGAGTGTATCCCTGACAAAAAAATCAGTAATGAAAAGGGATTTCTAAGCTTGAACTAGTATAAGGCTCCCTCCTTTCCTCCTAACTGTCAACTTTTGCCCACCTATGACGAATCAGCCATTTACAAATTATAAACTGGGCAGAGTTACAATTTATCCATAGCAAAAGAGCACAGCAATATTGCGTCATCAGTTCAGAGTCACAGTGTTAAATTTTGCCTATTTTAACCTGCAAACTCCACAGAAGCCGTTCTTTTACTTAGTGTATTAGCAAGTATTGCAAAAATGCTAGACATGCCACTGCTGGGGAGCTGGCTTTTCAGTGATATGTAAATCATCTCACTTATCCACCATGATCCTGAAAGCAGCCTACGATACCGCACTGGAGTAGATGTCCAGGTGGACTTTCAGCTCTCACCTTTCTGACCCTGCTTGAAATTCTTCACTGGCTAAGATATTTCAACTCCTTTCATTGTCTTTTTCTTGGTCACTGTCTTAGGGCCACATTTCTCTACCTGTCTTTAACCATATTGTTCCTTGTTGGCCTCACTAGAGTGTGCTTCATTCTCTCTCCCAGTTTAGCTGGCTCTTCCTTCCCTCCACATAGACTGGAAACTACTTCCCCTTGTAAAAAGACTGCACCATATCCCACAACAGGATCTGCTAGAGCTCATCAAATGATGTGGTAAAGGTAGAGGCATCAGGGTTATTAATTAAATTTTCTTTTTACACACTGTTTGACAGAATGCCCTTCTCTCCAAGTAGTCATACCCTAAAGTCTTCAAGTGTCTGAGATATTATGGCTGTATTTATGTTGCTAAACATGTCATGGACAGGTACTGTTCTCTTGTCCATGTCACACAGCATGTGGTGCTGCATCTCCTCTAAGCATATGGATTCCCAGTGGATCTAAGATATAACTATTAATTTAAGTGATCTTTTTCAGGTGTTCATGAAGGTGATGTCTCTGCCTGCCTGTAAGAAGCAAGGTTTCATATGGTGAAAGTTGTGGGGTTGTGTTGCATGCCTTGATACAAAGGTTTGAAGGGATCTTTGAATGCACAAAGCCTGTGCAGGTAGTATCAGAGGACAGCACAGATCCTAATCTGTTGGAGTGTCACCCACAGTACCTGCTGGGAGTGCTCCCTACCACATGTGCTTTCCCATCAGTTATGCATGGGTATTATTACTGAAAAGTAGTAATTGGCACAGTTGGCAGTTCAGTGATCAAGTTCACTCTCTGGCCTTGATTTATTTAGTGGTATAGATACAGCTATGTTTTGAACATGCTGTACAGACCATTATCTGTTTTATTTTTGCTCTTTTGTACTAAGGCAATGTGTAACGTATCACACATGAAGGTTTTTAAGATATTTTCAACCACAAGATTTTTTTTTATGACAATAATAGCAATAATTCAGGAATGAGTGCCAAAATGTAGCTCATGTTTTGTTATAGCTATTCTCCATATCAGACAAATGTCCTGTGCTAGGAAATAAGAAGCAAGGGGTGTCAGAGTTCATGGACAGTGACTCTTGCTTTGAGCTGGAGACCTTTCTAGACATGTTTATTATCATTTTGTACTGATTCAGATGCAGGTTTAGCAGCAAAATAAAAAGCTATCTTGTTTAAAGGAAGATCTAACTCATTTTATGAACAAGAACTGCAAACAGCTGCTTCCATATGTTGCTAAAATCAGTAAAAATGCTTTGTTAAATGGCATCTTTAAGATTAAACTCTGTGCTGAAAATAAACACAACAAAACTGTGAGATGATTGAGGAGAACAGTGACCCACTCCAGGAGAAAATACACTTTGTTTCAGCTGGTGATGAATCTGCATGACCCAGACAGAGCGTTCCAACATTGGCTATCACTGTATTCTGCAGTATTTTGACATATAATACAAATGTCTGTGATAAAGGGATAAAAGGCACATTGGGCCATCTGTGCTAGTTTTAAACCTGTTTGTCCAACTTTGGGATGTTGCAACCTTTTTTTTTATTTGCTAAAAGTGAATTTTTAACATAGTTTGGACCTAATTCTGCTTTCTGTAGTCTCCCTATTAGAAAATGTTTTAAGTGCAACCCTCTGTTAGCCAGATTGAAACACAGTTCACGAAGGTGTCATCATGCTCTCTTTGAAGTTGGAGATGCATCTGCCTTGAATGAGAGCAGGATCAAATCACCTAAGCAAATGGTTGATTAATCAGATAGTGCCAAGGAAGCTAAGTATGGCTTGAGACCTTCTGTAAAGGAGACAAAGTTCTGGCTTCAGTTTTAATGATGAAATGTTTTCCCTCATAATGCCTACAGTGTGAATCTCCTGCCATCCTTCTCATGCCCCCAGATTTACTCTTCATCTTATGGACCTTTCTTCTCTAATAAAGCCACAGAGGAAAGTGAGGTTTGCAAGCCCAATTAGGACTGTCTAGTTCTTGAAATCTGCTCCTGTAACCTCTGATCACCTCCTCCTTGCTATACTTTCATACTGTCCTCTCTTAATGAGTTTTTATGTGTTGCCTCAAAGGGTTTTGTAACACAATGTAAGGAACCATATATATTTCAAAATGTGCTATCACTTATTGATCGAAAAATGAGTTTTATATGCTCATTTTTACATGGGGAATTTTTTTTCCAAACTACTGCATGAGAATTAATTGAAGAGTGTGTGGGAAGGCTAGTGTAGGGATGCTTGTCCAGAAACATATATGTGCCTGTTAAATAAGCTTCGTGAATTTTCTCCAGACCTTTTCAAAAGATATTTAAATTTGTTTTGGCATTATTGGTCTGCAATATTTTCATGATACACAGATTAATTTTTTTTTTTTTACTTTGGTACACATATATTTACTTGTTATTATGCATGGATGGAAAATATTGAAAAGATGAGCCACCTACTGACAGCATAGATAGCCTGAAATAGTAGCTCTCAGGAGCTCTCATTGAGTTCCCATTTCAGCGTCACACTGATTCTTATTGTGGCACCCATCTCAGTGCAACATGCTGGACGATTTCTTCAGGTCCCTCCCAGCCCTGCATTTCTAAGGATCTGGGATTTCAGAAATGGCTGAGGTCACAGTATTTCACTGGGTTTTGAGAAACCCTTCCCTGGGAGTGTTAAAAGGCACTGCTCTGCAGCCATTTAGCTGCAGTAGTTTTTAACATGATCACAAGCAATGTATTTATTACTGCGGGTTATATGATCTGCCTTCTTTTGTTTTGCCAGTTTTTTTTCCTTAATCATGTCAGTCAGTCTGTGTTTTGTGTCTGTGCAAACACATGTCCTTCACAGTCCTCTGATCTGAATTGAGAACATGTATTTCAGGCTTGTATGTATCTAAGCAAAGTGAGCAAAGGAGTTTCAAATGTTACCAACTACTGCTTTCTGTGAAAGGTTTATCTGGATGTACAATTTTATGATGGTTTAAACAGGGGAAGTGACATTTTAAAAAAATCCACTTTGGGGGATGTTATTGGAAGAACTTAAATGCATGTTATGATTAACTTGCCAAAGCTACTAGGAGTAAACACATCCTTAATGTAGACTAGGACATCTTCACATAAAACCCTTTCCCACATCTCACTCCCTCCCCTTCACCTCCCAAGTTCCATCCTAGCCTAAGGCAGTAAAATCTGTAGGGTGGGGGTTTCCTTAAGCGCATTGTGTGTGACAGTATGTGACTTATCATCTCTGTGCCTCATTTACAGTGAGGTTTAGCAGCTGCTTCGCAACCATGTGATACATTGAGCTTTGTATAATAGTTCACTTGAAGGTCTTTGCACAGTTCAGGCATGTCAGCTGAGTACCTTCAAGCAGTGCAGGGACTTGTAATTAGAGTGGCCTGAGGCTGCTTGCCTTTCTGAGGGGCTTTGTCTTCCCCGTGGATCCCAGTGGCATTCTGTATCCAGAGGCTCACCATTGGAGTGCTCCAGCGTGGGCTCAGCGGGCGGTAGGGGGGATCCAAGGTATGTCAGGAACTGAAAACAGGTATGAGAGTTCAAGCCTAGACAAAGGTCTTGTTAGTCATTTGAACACAAAGCATGCAGCACCTTGCCTCTCTGCTGGATCCCACACCAGGTAAAGAAAGAACCACCCTGTGATTTACCTCAGAGGAGTTATGCCCCAGTCCCTTTCCAAAATAAACAATCCACTGTGTTTTTCTGTAATGACTTTTGTCACTTTAAGCAAGTTGGCTGATGTAGAAATTCTTGGGAGGATGTCAAAGGAAGAAACATACTCCTTTCTAAGTTGGCCTTTTAAATGACTACATCACTTCTGCAACACTATGAAAGCTTTATATCCTGCCTGCAAGTTCTCATTTATTTTTCCCTCAACATTTTTGGAAGCACAGACTGAGCAATTTGGAAGGGATAAACCTGAACTTACTATTTCTACCATTCCATTTCTGTTATCCACTAAGACAGAGGAGGAAAAAAATAAAGGGAAAGAACAAAACAGATTTTTCTATGGAAGACAAACTTTTGGCCACTCAAATTTGCAAAGGCATGTTGAATACCAGAGGTTTTTAAACAGCAAATCAGCAAAGCATTGCTAAACCAGCTGCTCTATGAAATGGAAAATATACTTTTGCCTCATAAAAGGGTTACTTTTGAGGGTTGGAGTAGGAGGAAAGGTTCTTCACAAGTATAAGCTGGCACACTTTTCATGTTATTCTCCTGCACTGGCACTGTAGAAAGTATAAATCGTTGTATAAGAAAGGTCAGGTCTGACTGAGTGTAAGAAAGCATGATTGCCTGCTCTTGCACCTCTGTCTCATGGCTCACTGAGGAAGAAATATGTCTAGTACCCACATTCACTGCTACATGAGAAAGTGCTCTTTTTCCCCACAGAGGTACAGAGAAGCAGAATTGGTTTGGGCTGGATCTCACGAGGCACAACAGTTCTCTCTCTGCACTGCCTCCTAGATCCACTGCCTGCTGTGCCTGACTGCGCCATTCCATTGCCTTCAGAAGGGAAAAGTGTGATGTCTGCTCACCAAAGTGACTGAGCTGTCACACAGGCAACCCCCTATTTTGATAAATCCGAACTGTTGCTTTTTATGAATGAAGAAATTGATTCCCTGTCAGTACTGCTGGGAGGCACATGTCTCTGCCTCCTTGGAAAAACAGGGCTGAGGGTACCACATGCTCATACCCAACACAGCATATAGCCCTTGTGGCTATATTTATCTCTTTAAAAACAAAAAAGGAGCATGGACCATCCTCTGGCCCCAAGCCTGCTTAGGGTCAGCTGTCCTCAGGGCAGGAGGGTCTGGTGAAGTACAGCTCTACTAGTAAATGAGATGGTTGGATCAAAAATAGGTGGATTATCAGCACTATTGCATTATGAGGCTGGTCCTTGTCTCTGAGAGGTGTCCAACCAGCACTGTCAGACATTTGCCAGAGATGGTCCAGAGGTCATCATGGCCCCAAGACCATTCCCAGTAGGCCAGCTGGATGGCTCTTCTAGTGGGATGGGGGTGCTCTTCCTTGCCAGTTGGCCTCAGAGCCAGAGACCCGTCCCAGGCACGCTTAATTACCAGTATGAGTAGCTGCACTTTGCACCCCTGCAACTCAGAGAGTAACCTTGGGTTTCCTCTGGGCCCTGGGGTATCTCTGTGACCCCAAGACATAATTACCATGTCACTCTTGGTTATTCAGTTCAAAGTATCGGAAATAGCTGAGGGCTATGTTGCAAGAAGTGTTTTTATAGCAGAGACTGAATGTGTGTGCTGCATACCCAGAGGTGTGCCAGGATGGCATGAGAAGCACTTTGAAGGGCAATATATTCTGGGATAGCAGAAGATGGAGGGAGACAAAGCACACTGCACATTGAAAGTTGTCCCTGGGGGGAACAAACCCATTGCTTCCTCCAGTACATGTGCTACCATGGGCTGATGCCTTTGCTGCACTGGTTTCCTGCTCTTGTTTTTTCTCATGTTGCTTCTGCCACCACTGCCCTGGCTCTGCCACCACCTCCAGTGATCCAGACAGCAGTAGACAGCAGTAGACGCACGGACACACTCCAGACACACAGGGCTCCCTTCAGCTTTTCGTGTGGTTGTATGAGCTTGGGTCATGAGCTGGGCTTGCTGGGCAATACAAACTTGACATCAGGTTTATGGTGCTGGCACTCCGAGTGACAGATGGGTTTGCTTCCAGTCCTAAGCCCCTTGGGTCATGGGTGAATTGCTTGCTAGAATAAAGCTGGCTAATTTAGCCCTAATTTTTGAGTGTCTACACGGTGTTTTTGTCCTGGCAGTCTAAAGAGAGATGAGAAACATTCAGCAAGCTTGCTTGGGCTTTTCATCTACCTCTAGAAAGAGCAGACTAGAAACAGCTGAAACCACTGGGACTGTTTAGATAGATCTGGTGTTTGGATACTGCAATTCACTCATGTTAATATTATTATTTATACCCTCCAAAAATACTCAGTAATGTTGAATAGATTTTGGCCTGGTAGATCCCGTGTATATCCAAAAATAGGTAAGACTGATGAAAAAATTTCCCTGCTTGTCCTGGGTTTGTGACTAAAAGTTTTGACTTCAGGCTTTGGATTATCTCTAGTATTTTAAAATCAGTATCTCCTTTTATTAACTTGAATGTTCTGAAGCTTACCTAATTACCTATGACATAAGAATATTGTCACTTGGCCAGTTTTCCTCTAAGAGATAATATTTTATGGAACTCTACATACACATTGCTGAATTGCTTCTCGTTTTTAACTGCACTTGGAAATAAGCATTATATCAAACTCATTACAGAATTCAACTTGCAGATTCCCAGGCACAGGGCTTACCCAGCAAACTTGCATCCAGCTCATGTTCTTTTAGCACTGAACATGTCTGTGAATGTACTCTGGCTGGTGTCAGTGACAAAATCCTGTTGATTTAAGGGAAAGTAGGATGAGGCCCAAAATGCTAATTCTGTTGACTTTCTTGTTGGACTTCAGTTTAACCCTGCAGCACTGTAGACTGTTTCATTTCCTATGGCCCAACTTTATCTCTTCATCTCAATACCCCAAGTTTACATGACTCCCTTTTTCATCCCATCAACAAAGAATTATGTTGAATTACAGCTTTGTTAGTAAAGGGGAATTGTGTGTTTGAGGTATATTTTTCACGAGGCATTTTGGCCAAGTGGATGAGGTATTAATATGAGAAACTATAAACAAATCTTGGTTTTCTAAACTACGGATAGAGTGATTGGCTTAATTTGTTTCTATACACTGCCATCTTGAAAACTAAACCAAAGCATCCAAATTAAACAGGAGATGTAAATATTAGCCAGATGTTCCCTGGTGTCAGAACTCTTTTTTGTTTCTTTTTTTTTTTCTGTTAAATGGGTATGTTTTTTTATATCTAACATAATGACCTATGTTTTCGATTTTGGTCCTGGCCTAATGGCTTTTTATCATATGATTATGATATCATCTAATCATGTAAGCGTCATAAGATGCTGTTCAGCTTTGCTGAAACACATGAGTGTCAAACTGCTTAGTTTAGGCTGAACCATTTTTCTGACTGTCTTAATGTAGAGACTGAATGTGCTGTTAATTTAGGAAATGCCAGCTGAGGCTGAGGGTTTAGCAAGCCAAGCAAAACAGAGCAGTGACCACAGATTGAAACATTACAGAGTTCCTTAATGGTTCTGTCAAAAAGACATATAACCTTTTTTTTTCCCCCTACAGAAGTTGCAATAGTCTTCTGGTAGTAGCAACCAGTAGGGTTTTAGCCTTGATAAACATGGATGGAAAAGACAGGCACTTGACTTAACTTTTGGTTAATGCTTTTTCCTGAAGACATTTGTTTGAGTTTGATGATAGTGAAGCTTTTGGTTCCATTCCTCACATTTAATATTACTAGGCAGATGACTGCAGCTACCAGTAAATCAGGATTTAGCAGATACAAATGGAAGATTTTAAATATAATTAAAATTGTAGCAGTGACTTTTTGAATTTAATGCAAACGAGGAAAGCAAAATGACAGCTCTTTACTTTTTTTCTGTTACCTCGATAGCCTTGCTGAGAGATATGGTCTTTTAAAATCTCACTTAGTGTAGGTCTGGATTTGTGAGATACTGCGAACACCTGAAGAGCCTTGAATCTCCTGCTAAGCACTGACAAACCTCTGTCAATTTGGCTCTAGAGCTTGGATAGTTTGGGATTCTGATGAGAGTGTAGCTGCAACAATTCTTACTGTAAGACCCCTTTGTTCCCAAGTGACATATCTGCAAAGGCTCTTCTGCTTTAGTCTTGTTTTTCATTTACTGATCTCTTTGAAATATTGCTGAGCTTGATTGGGACAAGAAATTGTTTTGTGTTGTCTGCTTAGTACCCCAAGGACTTTGCTGAGTGAAAGAGAGAAAGCTTAATAAATAAAACTACTATTATTATTCTTTATCTATCCAAAGCTTTGTTAGAGGAAAGAGGTTTGCCTGTGAACTCTCCTCTGCAGAAATTCTCATCACTTAGGCCATTTAAAAATAGACTGGACAAAGCACTAGGGAGCATGCTGCAGAGGGCAAGCCCGCACTGTCAGCGAGAGGGACTAGATGACTTTCCCATATTTGTGCTACTTCACTGTAGCGAGGTAATGTGTTACCACTGTGTCCTCTAAGGCAACAAAAAAGAATAAACTAATCTCAAATACACATCTGCTGTGAGATTTCCACCACAGTCAAGCATCTGGAAATGACCAACTAAGAATATTGCTATTAGTGAATTGCAAGATATCCTTCACAGTAAGAAACACCAGTGTTTGACAGTAAAGCTTTGAAGGTCCTTCCAGCTTATGGGAAAGCATTTTCCAAATCATTCTTGTGAAAATGATGTAAATAGTCTCTTTTGCCCTTCCTTGACAAAAGGTGTGAATTGCCTCCAGTGACATTGCCTCCATCCATCTTGCCGATATATGAAGTACCCAGCTCTGTGAAACAAAGGAGGTGGATGCCACTTCCACTCCCAGAAGGTTCTCATTGCATCGGTGTATCAGGCTTTATTTTGGTTTATTACTTTATTGCCTGAGTATGTGAAAGAGATCAGGCTGTATTTTTCGCTGAGGAAAGCATATATCTGTTGAAACAAGTGTACCAGAAGGAAGGGATCAAAATCTAAAGAAGCCTTTAATTTCAGTTGCTGAAGACACCTTATATTCTGCAAAGCATGTTTTATAGTACTTAATATAAGCAGAGTGAGCCTTTAAAATCATTGTGTTTGTTTGGCCTTATATATTAGGCAGAAGGTCATCAGTGGGTTTGAATTTTGAGAGGCCCCTTGCAGAGCTGACTGAAAAGATGGGATTTCGTGCTGCTGAATTAACCATTCTGAACTATCCCAAACATGCAAACCATCATAGCTGAATTAACAAGATGTGCAGGTGCCACAGATAAGTATCTTGTCACACTTCTCACCACCTCCCTCTCTCCTTTCTCAGAATCTCTCTTTGTTTCATATATAAAATGATGTTTTAAAAATCCCAGTGGCTGGGCCCATCTCTTTATATGTCCAGCAAGATTTGTACTCCATTATTGAGGACTATTTATCTGTATCTCCCAGTTCCTCAGTAGTCTTAAGGAAAAAAACCACCACTCACTAGCAGACCAGAAGTGTGTTCAATTAATATTTAATCTTTGTTTATATTATCTACAAAATGTTTTCTGAGATAACGTGTTGCAACTTCTAGACCTGGAGTCCCCAACAACACAAAATACAGCCTCCAGTCAAATTGGTATTACTCTTGTCTTGTTAAAAAATTACACAGTGAAAGAAATACTTAATTTCGACCTGCAAATAGAGACAGAATGTTATTTTTCTATTTAATATTTTGCAATGTCTATGCAATATAATTATTTTTGTTAAATATTTTATGATTTTTTAATAATTCAAACAATAGTGATAGGACAAGGAGTAATGGGTTCAAATTGAAAGAGGGGAAGGAGAGGTTAGGTTAGCTTAGGTTAGGTTAGGTAGATGGAAGAAGTTTCTTACTGTGAAGGTGGTGAGGCACTGGAACAGGTTTCCCTGAGAAGTTGTGGATGCCCCATCTCTGGCAGTGTTCAAGGCCAGGTTGGATGGAGCTTTGAGCAACCTGGTCTAGTGGAAGGTGTTTCTGCCAGTGACAGGAGGGTTGGAACTGGATGATCTTTAAAACCTCTTCCAAACCTCTTCCATTCTATGATTCTATAAAAATACTTCAAGAATCTCCTTGTGATTAAAGTGTGATGAGACTGGCCCTTTCACTGCATCTCAATTCTACCATTATTTCTGCAATGTTAATTTTTAAAATGATAGTGCTTCTATTATCCCAGGTTTGCAATCATAGTAGCTGTATATCAGTCTTTCACTTAAGTGTTATTAGTCAAGAAATGTTGCTATCACCAAAGCCCTGTGATAAATGAAACTCTGTTACAGTGTCACTAGTTTCACACTGAAGCATTTACAAGTCAGAGATAAAACACTGGGTAAAAATAAAAACCAACAAAATCACACTCACCCCCCCACCCCTCCCCGACAGAAAACTCCACCCCCAAAAGCCATGACGAATGAAGGTCCTGCAAGAAAAATTGCATAGATATGAGATGGACATAATGCTGACCTTCATCACAATGACATAACAGTTGTGCCTATCACCTTGGGTGAGTTCACAACTGCCCAGAGAGGAAGATGTAAAACAGTCTCACTTACATATCTCCCCAGAGTGCACTAAAGTTGAACTGAGTAATGTCTCAACCCTTTTCTGAAGCTATCCAAAAGAGGCATTGAAATCCATCCAGGTCCAAAAGGCCGTAACCACTTCAATCAAGATTTTAGTGGTCCCCCATGGCTGCACCTTTCCCATGGACTCAGAGCAGTTCTGGGATGAATACTGCAAAGGAGCTGAAGGCCAAGGGAAGGACTCTAAGCTCTTAACTTCCCTACAGCTTCTAGTTTTGACATGCTGGACAAATGGTATGAGTTATCTACAGGCTTTATTCTGGTTATAATCTACATTGCTGCCCAATTCTTCAGCCAGGTCTTGGAGATTGGATTTCTAAGGTTTCTGAGTTATTTTGGGGACAATATCCTGGAATGACCTTTCAAACAGCGAACAGAAAAAACTACAACATTGCTGAGAGAAGAGCTCTTCCATGTTTAGAGAAAAGAAAATTCAGGATTTAAAAGTGAAAACTTGTAAGTAGGTGATTTACTGGTATTCCCAAGGGAATGTGTGATTTCTGTTTGTTGATCATTTGTTTTATACCATATTTATACTGGCCAGGAAGGAACTCCCATTTCCTTTTCTCCCTTGATGTATATCTTGGCCTCTAGGTTGTTTATTTATTTTCAGTCCTTTGAAGTATTTAGTCCCTGGCCATGTCTATAGACAGGTGAATGGATGCACTAATAGCAGCTTCCAGGTGCTTTCACAGCTTGTGGTCCTCACACAGCATCAAACCCATGTGCCATTTTGGCATCAAAATCCCCTGCCCTCTTTCCTAAGGTTGTATTGGCAGGGAATTTTCATGTTTATATTTTGCTTTCCTCTGTAGTGGATTTAACCCCACAAATCATCTGTTGTGACAAGGACTGTGGATGATGGCAATGCCTTTAGTTGAGAAAACCTCTTCGTTTTCCTGTCACATTAATTGTTATGACTCAGTCCTTTTCTGTTGGTCCTAAGTTTGCTATAGAGTTATAAGAAATCTTCAGGATGGATCAAAATACAGAAAGGCCTTTTGTTTGCCTGCAGTTTCTGAAACCGCTTTACATTTTAACACCCCAAATTCTGTACAAGAAATCCTTATGATCTGGCAACTTCACGCCTAGAATCTGCATTACAGTATCCGCAGAGAAAGTATAAACCTCTTTTATTTTTAATAAAGGAGACTTAGCTGTGTTCGAAAAAATAAAATCTCTGAGAATCTGGAGCAGTCAAATAAGGCAGAATTAATGTATTTGTTATTATTACTGCTTTGGCTGTCTTACAAAAATTTAACAAACAACACTGATGTTAACAAAGAAAACAGGAGTTCAGTATGATATACAGAAAATGATGAAAACCAGAAAATATTTCGTTATATTTTGCAAGGTAAATTGTCATTAGAATCTTGTTCCTGGTGTATGATATTGACTGTGGCCTCCTAATATCCTCTTCTTGGAACTCAAATAAACTCTGCTCATCTCTGTAACTGGAGGCTGCATATTCCTCTTTAGAAACTGTGGGTAGAGTACAAATACATTATTGTCTCACAGAATGGGTTATGTGGGCTCAGACAGTTTACATTTACATTTGCCAAATTCACAAAGGCTCCTGTAGCAAGGCCACAAAAAGATTCTCAGAGCTTCCAGATGCCGTTTGACTGCTACAGACACAAAGCTACACTTCCTGTTACTTAAGTCAATAATTACACCAAGGATATGTTTATCAGCAAGAGTTAGTGAACGTTTTTGTGAGTTTATGTCTCTGTAGCTACTAAGTAGCATTACTATGGTAAGTTACCATTAGAATTTTATTAAAAAATATGACCGATTAAAAAGCATGTACAAATAGGCACATATATGTAAACTACAGTACAGTAAAAATTTCATGTTGCAAGACTGAAGTGGAGAGTTTTAATTTATGATAACTGAAGGAATTTGAGATTACTACTGACAGGATTTCCTTCTTTAATAAGATCACAGTAGTATAAATAGAGGTGACATATTGCTTCACTGAGAACTATAAAGTGCAGGTCTGTCTTATGCAGTCATTTGCAAGAGTTGTTTGCAGATGGAAAAATGTAGGAGTAAGGCAAGGAGCTGCAGGCAAATCTTAATGTCTGCACAAGGTTCCAAGCCTCAAGGTTTCAGAAGTCTATTTTTAAACTTAGTTTCTTTGAAAAACCAAGACCTGCGTCTAATGCTTGTCATTATGGTACAATGATCTATCTTCTTGCCAGAGTATTTGGGGATTATGTTTCACAGAGAATCAGAGTTGTCTGCCAGAGATTGTTCTTCATGTTTGTATCTGTTTTCTCTCTTTCCTAGTAAAGCCTACAGTCTTCTATAGTTCCTAAGGCATTAAAACCAACTGTGCAAATGCCTTCTCTTCCAGATTTCAACATACATGTCTCTGTCCAAGCTGACTGTTCCTGGCAGCCTGCTCAGGGACCTTGGTATATCAGGAGCCAGTGTCCTTCTGCTGCTGCTGCTCAAGCATCTCCTTGCTGGGCAGCCTACTTAAGTCTGTCCAAATGGTCTGGGTATCATCAAAGCTCATTGAAAGTCTGAGCTAATACAACCAACTTCAAGAGAAAACTACAGGGAAAAAAAAAAAGGAAAAATACCCCCTGTTGAAGGATACTTAACTAGATACCATTCCACAAACAATGCACCCACCAAAGACTTCTCAGCAAAGGAAATTAATCTTCACTGCCCTGGTTTTGTGATCACCTTCCAATTTCATCTAAGGCTGGATAGGGAGGAGACATTAGTGCATTAGTATTCAATATGTTTGCATATGCAATTCTATGCCATGCTATTAGAAGGTTGTGTGACTTCTGGGACGGGCAACAGCCCTCCAAACCCTCTGGAGTACTGAGCCAAAGCCCTCTGTGAATGACAAAAGACCTGTGTGCATAGCGTATGATCTACATATTGTGTGTGTGATATGGAAAATTCATGATCTGCCTACTGGCTATGAAAATACTTGGAAAATTTTTCACATATGGGGGCTTAAGCTTATGGTTGCACCATAACATGATAAGTTACACATGTCTGGGTACTGAACCGTTTTGATTGTGATACTCAGATGCCTATTAGCCCTGAGGTCAGACATCCTTTCCATGAGGTGATATATTCCTCCAATCCCAAAGAATTCTCCGCTGTGAATCAAATACCTCACCATGATGAAGACCAATTTCAGTGGGTTTATTTATAGAAAGAAATTCTTGTATCACATGTTTTATCTATCTGTTATACAGTCTGACTGAGGATGACTTTTCTTGTATAAGACAAGTAGATCCACCAGTCAATGCTTGTAATTCTCTTACAGCGGAGATGTAGACAAATGTGCTTTATAACTGTGACCATAAACCACCTGAAAGGAGGATTTGAAACAGCCAGGAGAAGTAATGTAACAGAATATAAATGAGAGAAGCAGACTGGTGAAAAGCACAACTAATATGTCCTTCCCATGTTGACAGTGTTAGGGTCCCAAATACAAGCTTCCCTGTTCTTAATGTCTCCCTTGCTTGACATACAAAGGTTTGCAGCAATGAAGGGGGAACTAGGGAGAAAGAAGCTATTTGTAAATAAGGAGAAGACTTATGTATGATAAAAACATTGCAGCCTTGATCTACCCCTTATCTGCTGGGAAATAAAATGAACAGAAGGATGCATGCTAAATTTGAAACAGGGGTCAGACTCCCTCCAATTTACAAGAACTGTTCCAGATTAAAGGGTCTATTCAGACTTGGAGATAACTTTGGATTGGAAGAACCAGATGAGCACTATTGCTATTTTTTTAAATACTCATACTGCATTGGTTTCAAAACTCAGAAAGGAAACAGAAACTGTATGTATGTCCCTCAAAATACCTTAATAAGCTGAGTGAAGTGGATTTAGCAGTGTTAAAGTGTTCACAAATAATGATTAAAAAAACTGCAGGGGAGAGAAAGTGTTAGTTTTCCTTGGTTTTTCGAGACCTTGTTTTAACAATGTGCTTAATAGCCTGCCTACACTTAAGCATGTAATTTAAATGAATTGGGACTAAATGAAATAGATGGCAACAAATAACAAACTGTTTTCAGAAATACATCAACAGTTGTTTAAGATGGTTACTGTTAATCATTGTAGGATAGCTCACTGTACTTCTCAGTCTCCTCAGTTTATTCTGTATCATGATTTGATTCTGCAAAAGTCATCTACCTACTTGCCTAAAGAAGCAGTTCACATATATCTTCATGCTCCAAGTTTTGCTCTTGTTCAAATGAAGGCTGAAAACTCAAAACAACTGCAATTTCACACAATGTTAGTACAAAACTTTATGGGGCTGGGACTAAATCTGCCCTTCTGCAGTCAATTGTGGCCACATTAGGGCCATAATCAGCTCACGCAGTTACTGAAAACACTAAAATAAAGTTTCACACTACTTGTCCTGCTGATGTGTTTACCAGGCTATATTATCTCCTCTGCATGAATCCAGATATTGGGGATGTTGTTACATAGCCATAAAGAAGGAATACCAAGAGAACAAGAACTACCTCCTTCCCCACTATCCCACCCTCCTCGTAGCTCTCCCCTGCTGATCTTTAGCGAGTTTCTTTCAGACAGGGGTGTAAAGTCAAATTTAGTTCTCAGTTACACTAGTGAGTATCTGATTGAACCCGCTGCCATCATGAGAGTTATTCTGGTTTTACACTGTTATAGGAGATAGTAAGTTTTGGCAACAGCCTTTATGTAGAACAGTATAAACAGCTTGCTCTTATGCAAACAAATTACAAAATTGTGTATAGAGTAAGAGAATCCCTGCTTTTAAGCTGTCGTTTTCAGGAAGAGGAATTAAGTCATCCAATTTGGATATGTGTAATCCTCTTGAATTCTTCAAATTTACAACTTTCTCTCACTGTGTAAACTTCACTTTCCTTGTAGAGATGCTGTTGTCTAATTGCTTCTGCTTGCTTCTTGAGGATGCAATTTTAAAAGATAGTACTGTATCTAGTCATCTTCACCATCTGATGCAATTTAAGAAAAAAGAAAGACCATTAAATATAGTTAACACAGCTTGGCTCTGTCTTCTTGTTACTCCCCTACAGGCAATGGAAAAGAAGCCCAGAAAACAATTTGTTTATTATAAGCAGGTCAGTCCTTGGGGGGATTCATGGAATCACGCAGTGGGAGAGGACAATCATGGCACTGAAATGGTGGGTAATTTTATTTGTTCCACTTGATGGTCACAGTGGCATCATGCTGGCCAATTACTCTTGAGTCAGCAGGTTTCAGAGGTTAAGACCCCCTTGTGGGTTGCAGCACTGCAGGCAAAGTATTCAGGCCAGATTGAAACCGTTTCAACAGCAGAGACGCCAGCCGCCTTCTCCCTTGGAGTTCTCCTTTTTCAACTGTGTACGAGACATACATGTGATAAAATAGGCATGTCTCTAGCATCGAGACAGCTTAATTACTGAGAGTGGAAAAAATGCCAGCTTCAGATAAAGAAAGGAAGAAAATCAGCCAGAGAGAAAGGCTCTGTTGAGGAGGCATGAAGCGAACAAATATTGCGAACTTTGACTGCAGGTTTCAAATGAAAGATCATTTCTGGGAATAATCCTCATGCCAATAGTGTACTAGCGTTTCAAGGCTGCTGAACATTTAAAAATTTCATCACATTTTTCTCCAGTGGAAATGGTTCAAGCTCCTTCTTCTGTGATCTGTAATTCTAAGGGGAAAAACAGCAGCAAAGTGTTTGCTTTACCAGTAGAACCTGCCACAAGTGATTGGGCAGAGGCGGATATGAAAACCAAGTGAGCAGAAATAATGTGTGTGAGGGAATTGGGCAGGAGAGTTCTCCAGGACAGGCTGAAATCGTTCCATTAGGCTAGATGAAATTCATTAAGCGACTCACATTTCATTTGGATTGGGGTATGGGAAGCAAGGAAGTGGCATTTTATCCTCTTAATGATAATACTACTTAATATGATCTCAGAAACAGGGGAGGCTTCTCAGGCTTAAGCTCTGTTGTGTATGTGACATTTCAGGCTTAAAACATCTCAAGTGTATATTTCCTGTCAGAAATATTATGCTGTGAGAGCTATTCAGTTTCTGAAGGATTCACTGGAGAGCTAAGATCCATGCTGTAATATTTTTTTGGCTAGCATCATGCCAGTTTGCAGTTTCTGGAATACATCTCAAGAACCTCAGAGTCAAGACATAGATGTATTATTATGATTAATAGTGGTGTTAATTTATCCAGAGTCTGCTCTTGAGAGACAGAAATGCTCAGTGGGATTCTGATGTCTTTCTCTGAAGAACTGGATCAATGATATCTTAAGCTTAATATAAATGCCAGGCTATTTGAATTTGCAGAAGACACAGGGATGGAGTGGAATGAAACAAAACCTTTTTGTTTTTTTAATTAGGAGTAATTTTTCCTTCTTCAGCACTAAGAGGTTATAAGAAAACTTTGATTATGACAAATCCTGCAACTGACTTTTTCAGATCAAAAAGCATTTTGATCTGTAAAACACTGATGCATTGCTTTTTTTTTTGAAGTGAAAGAAGGAATCCAAGGCAGGAAGGTTTTCCTCCTTGTCTTTATTCCTCTAGCACCACTTTATATGACACAAGTGCTGCAAAAGTTTCACAATGGAAAGTCCTCACATTATGGCTGTAGAAAGCCATGTGTCTGGGCACCAAAAGTGGAGTAAAGTCCAACTCAAACTATTGTAAATCAGGTACATTTTACACTGTAGTGGTTTGAACACTAGCAGAAAGTTGAATACATACTTATTTAAGTTGCTTTTCTAAGCTCTGATTACTCGGAGTGTCCAGTCATTGTTACAGATGTCTAATGAACAAACAAAGGGACTTTATTAAAAAAAAATTAAGGAAATAATTTTAGCATCTCATTAATGACATTTTTAAGACCCTGGGAATCTTTCTATTTGGAAGTTCAGGATATGAAACAAAACTTAGGAGAGAGGTGAAAACCAGTCCTTGTCAGTTGAGTTTAACTGCTTGAACTACATGTTTGCTTCTCCTGCCCAAGCAGTTGGCAATTAACCCCTGCATGACATGTGCAAGACAGTAAGTCTGTACCATTCAGAGGAAGTCCTACTCTGAACTTCATCTAAAACACTATTTCATCTTCCAGATTTTGCTGGTGTCTGTTTGACAATCTTGGATTCCATACCAAGGAAGATGTTAGACAAAGAACAAACTGGGCTGAAGAAAGAGCTCTGGGAGGAGGGAAACTATGAGGAAATGCGTAGTTGAAATACATACTTTCTCATTCCACTGCCATTAATAAAATACCAAATAAGAATATATTCCTTTAATTCTTCAGACTAGTGGAAGAAGTGATATTGCTAAGAACAATGTATTTTCTTTGGTTTAATTGAATACACTGTTTCAATAAACATGTTTAGTTAGAATCTCATGTTTTAGAGATGATAATCAGTGACGGTATAAAGCTAGTTGGGCTTTGGATGCCCTGGGAAAAATAAGGTATAATTAATTGTAAATACTCAAGTACATTTTGATGGTCAATAATTACCACTTTGGTTGAGGAACCTTTCTTTATGAGACAAAAGACTTGAAGGAATAAATGATACACGTGGCAAATTTGTAACTCAATAAGAGAAGGAACTTGGGTTCCTTGCTGCTCTACTAAAATGGGCTTACATAGATTGTGTATCAAATCAAAAGAGAAAATGAATGGTAAATTTGCCTAATGTACCCAAATTAGGAAGAGAAACTTCATCAATCTCTTTTAAAGATTTTTACCATAAATAAATAATAATCCTAAATAAATAAGACATGGGAATATATGTTTAATGATAGGAACCTGTATTTCAACATCCAACTTGCTGTCTATTCCCAATGTTTATTTAGTAATTTTTACCTAATGTTATGATCTTTTCTGCTACCTGAAAGATGAAACAATTAGAAACATGTCAATGATCAACAGAAAGAAAAAAATTAAATACTTTATGGGATTTTTAATATTCTCCTAGACACTTCTTATGAAGGATTCTCTAAGATTTTATTACTTGCTTCACCAAAATAAAATAGTGTCTGTTGTAATTAAATACAACAAGAACGGTTCAGGAAACCATGAAATAAATGTCTGTACAAAAGTTTTGGTTTTTTTTTTTTTTTTTTTAATGATACACTGTACAAATTATTAGGATGAAATCTGTCACACAGAAAAGATATTTCAGCCCTTAGGTGTACTCATGAATATGCAGAAACAACCTCAGATGTGGAGAGTCTCAGCAATTTGTTGTAAACATGTGTCCTTGTGTACGGATTTTCATGTATGTACAGGTATAGATTGATAAAGATCTACTGAACTAAACGCTTCAGGGGAAAACAATTCAGCATTTTTTGAACCTTCAATAAATCTCAGGTGGAAGACTTATTTCTAAGACTTCTTGAGGTCAGGTTGATAATACATGGAACTAGCCCGTCTCCTACACATCTCAGACAAATCTGCACCTAGTCCCCTAATTAAATGTCACGTATTAGAGACTTCACCACTATGACAATAAAAAGAACCAGAAATCTTGCCTTGCAAATGAAAACCTCTGTGAATAGCTGGCAAAGGAGAAAATACATGATTAGTCATTGCTGAAATGCCTCTTCATGTGAGGGGAAAGCACATGATTTCACATCCCAGTCACACTGCTGCCACACACATCCATCAACTCTGTTGTACCTCAACAGAGTGAAAACAAGGCCAGAATTTAGAAGGGTTCAGTAACTTGAATCAAGACCATAACTGAATTTGCAGTTCCATGATTAAAACAATAAATGCACTTCATCAATCTCATCCAAAAGAATTTAATTTTTCTCTTGGGCTTTTTGTTCACATGAAAGTATAGCCCTCTCTTCCCCACCCCTTACTTTCTATTTTATTAATTTCTAGCCATAGAACTGCAGAATTCCTAGGGCTGGAAGGCATATCTGAAGATCATCTCATTGAACCCATCTGCTCTAGTATGGTCAGTTACAGTAGGTTTCCCGGGACTGTATCCTGTCAGGTTTTGAGAATCTCCAAGGATGGAGACTCCACAGCCTCTCTGAGCAACGTGTTCCAGTGCAAGCATTGCATTTAAATTGTATCTCTGCAGTTGCCTGTAATAAAAGGTAAGGAGATGTAAGACAATATTCATGGCAGTTTAGAAGGCAGTCATCCTCTTGCACCGATTCATGCCCTGCTGCAAGCGTATGTATCTAGTTAGTTCTGGGAACTTCCTGGATTAAGCATCATCCGATTTGGTAGAATTTGAATCCGTTTTCTACTTTCAATGGTTTGACCACCAATCTGCAAGATTCCAGATGCAAAAAGGAAAAAGAGGAGGATGCACATCAGTCCAGGCACAATCCAGGGAGATGGATTCAAGCCTGTATTCTACCAGATATGAGGGTTTAAAGCTGAATTTAGAGCACAACTTCCTTGATGGCACTTTCCAAAATTGCTACTCAAGTCAGAATGTGCAAGGTCAGATTTTAGATAGGGCAACGTTTAAGTGTGGGGTTTTTTCCCCTGAAAGATTCTGAAACCCTGTCTCTTTTGAAAATAGAAGTACCAAGGTGGAAAGCTTTTGCTGTTGAATTACTGGCTCCAGTCCTGTTCAGATCTGCTGTCCTGTGAGTTTTCCACTTAAGCTTTGCAGAATGACAGCTACCTGTGGAATGGAGCAGCCTGAAGGACAAAGACCAGAAACAGATGTAGATCTCCTACTGTCCTTTCTCTGAAATACATGCTGCATGTTGCAAACCACTCCTTCTCTACAGTGCCTTTGGAAAACATTTTCTTGACAGAAACATTTTTTACCTTTGGCCTATAGAAAGTAGACATAATATTAATAAAATTTGAGATAAAATTGCTCCAACTACACTCTGCAGCAAACACTCACATCACAGTGTTTGTTGTCCCCTACTGTAGGATAGGACACCGACTGAAATCTACCTTGCCCGTATGCCCAAGCTTTGCTCTGTGGGAAAGTGAAGTTGTTCACTAATGTTTTGCCTGACATACAGTGTGAATGTAACCAGATGTGCACCTAGAGACTATGAGTGTGGGACACAGGGAAATGCATCCACCTTATCCTGTGGATAGAGCCATGAGAATTGGCTTTCCTGTTAGCCGTTACCCCCTGACTTTTCCAGCATTTGTCTGACATGTTCTGCAGGCATTACATAGTGGGGAGCCAAAAAAGAGAAGACTGTGTCTATTCACTGGAACCTGGTGCTTTGAAAACTCCAGGATAAAACTAGCTCTGCACTTGGCAGCTGAACATTGACTGTGTGGTGTATGGGGTGAAAGGTTATAATTTGCAGCTCCTGGGCTGAGGTGTGGATGAAGGAGGATTGGATTTGTGTTGCATATCCTTTGTATGTATAGGAAGAGTCTTATCTCTCACACTTATCTCTCTTAAACAGTGGAATTCTCTGCTGAGTTGCATGGCTCAGATTCCCCTATTTCAGAGCATCTATGTAGAAGTAGGATTTTTATATTGTCCTTGATTTTCCAGAAGGTTTCCAAGCATTTAGGAAATGCAAAACTTTGGAGTTTCATGAGACTTCTCCCTTAGGTGCAGATCAAGTGTTTGCATGCATGGAATAGGTCTGATGTGATGCTGTGAGTGCTCTGCACAGCTATATTGCTCACACCTGTGAGCAGTGTTTTCTGAATGCATCAAATTTCCTGAGCACACATGATCTATTAATGTCCACAGGAAGATACCTGGCTCTTTATTTTGCTCTGCTGAGGCTAGCTGAATGTATAGGAGAAATCCAAACCCAAAACCTCAGCTGTGTCCCAACTTAATTTCTGCTAGAGAAAAAGGATAATACAGGTGCATAGTAAACCTACACAGGGACATTGTACTCAAGTGCTGCCATTAAAGAGGCAGGGAGATGTCTGAGCAAAGAACACAAGCTGTCTGTATTTTGCAAGCATAAAGAAGATTTCTTGACTAATATGGGAACTACGTGCCAGCATATTGGCTCTGGAAGATAGTCCATGGACTGGTTCATTGAGTCATGCATTTTATGTGGCTTCAAAGCAGGAACTGAATGGTAAGGGAAAGTGGAAACAATGGTGTTTTTCTAGATGCCACTCCCAGTGAAATTTTTCTGTTTTTACAAATGTAATCCAGTATACAGTTGCTTGCAACACCAAAACAAAAGGTCACAATAAATGGTGAAGGTCTTGACTACAGTATTCTCCCATGCTTTCCTTCCATGCTTTGGTCAGCCAAAGAATGGGTTCCTCACATTAGTTGTCTCCTTGAGGACTGTCACCATTGAAGCCTTTCTGAATAAAGCAGTACCAATATTTCTCTTTGAGAATTGCCTGCCTTTGCAGTCTGTTGTTTGGCTGCTTGAAGGTGACTAAAAGTTTACTGGTTACACTTCAGTGTTGTCAACAGTCTGTTTTTTCTGTGTGACTGTAGGAACAAGAGAGTCATTGTAGGTCTGGGGGTTTTTTAATGGAAGTTAAGATTTTGGAATAGAGAGGAGAATGGGAATGAGCCACATACTAATAGTACTGCTCAAAAAGAAAACAAAACAAAACATTGTTTAGAGTGTCATTTTGATTCTCTCTCTGCCTAAGTGCAGAAAATGTTTCCATGTATATGTTTGTACATATTGACTCACATTTGTACGTATACATGCACATATATGTTTAAAAGTGCTTGTTTAAATTTTAAAAATGGGAAAGGTAACATAGCTGGAACAGATTAAAGCAGAAGAGTTTTAGTAGACCAGAAAACATATTGCGCTGATAAGAATTTTTTGTTTTTAATTCAATCCTACCGTAAAGTAATTTATTACCCTTTAGTTGTTTATCTAGAAATGCCAGTGCAGCACCATTTGCTGCCTGACTGACAATGTAATTCTCTTTTTACAACTTGTAATTTAAAACAGGAAGGCTGCCATTCACACCAGTTAAGAAGTCTACATTTTAGATTACCTTGAAAGGTTCATCTTTGGCATAAATTTATGGGAGGTTCAAATGGATAAAACCAAAATGCAGAATTCCTAGCTCACATGCAAAATCTAAATCAGAAGACGTAATTAAAGAAAAGAAATTCACTTCAACTCTACATTTCCACCAACTTATTAGTTTGCTCTTCAAAGAGCAACAGAAATGGTCATTTTACATTCCTCAACAGGAACTGCAACAGTTCAGACTCTGCAGGCCTGGCTTGTCAGCTGATCATACTTCGAAATCTGCAGTTAATTAGTACTGGTCCAACCAGAAAAGGTCACAGCAATCTGGCTGAACTATTGCAGAGGTGTTACAAGACATGGACATTATTCATACTCACTAAAACAGGCAAGGAGAAAATAAAATGAAAGCAAAAGGATTAGCTCTAGTATATTTGTTATAGTCTCACCATGAGAAGGACGGTTTCCGCTCTTCTTCTGCCACCAGCAAACATTTTCCAACCATAACTCCCATCACAAGTCACCACAAAATCCTGTCATTCAAGCATTAATATCTGGGCTATACTCTAGGCCCAATCCAGGGAGCAGGTTGTTTAAGCTGTGCTGTCCTTAGATCAGGTCTGTGTCAGGAACTTTTTCCAAGTAGCTCTTATATATTTGTGCTTTTTTTCTCTCTCCATTGCTTTTTCCTCTAACACTTCTGTACTGACAAATGCTAAAGTCTAGTGGTGTGATCTTGGCTTACAAGTTGCTCTTGTGCTTGGGCAACCAGGAGAAACACTGCTGGTAAAGCACATTTTGTCATTATGGATTGTGTATATGCTAGTAGAGTTTGCTACACAGTTACATCAGCAAAATCTGGAGGGAAGGATCATTCTCAGATACTTCAGTGAAATGCTGGCCAGCTTTCTTTCCAGCTGTGTTGTGGTGCCTCTGGGCGTGGCTTGCAACCGGGCCCAGCCCCACCGGGCTGGGACTGTGGGTTCCTTTTCCCTCCCGCGCGGTGCCGGTTCCTTTCCCCCCTCCCACGCGGCAGCTGGGGTGGTGCAGCCCCGGCTGGCAGGGGCTGTCCCCGCCCAGGGGAACAGCTCATTGGTTCCCATGCCGGGTGCAGACAGCCCACTCACTGCCCGGCGCCACTGTCAATCATTGTGGTCCTCCGCAGTGATTGGCTCTTCCGACTGCCCTCCCCTCGCCTCCCCCACCCCTCCCCCCTGTCTTATAACACTCCCTGAGTGCCATTTTGGCCGTCTTCTCTGCACCATGTTCCAGGAATAAACCTGCTGGCGATAAGTGGAAAAGAAGCCTTTCTCGTCTCTTTATTTCCCTGCATAAATTAAACCACTGTGCGTGAGCAAAGCCAAGATCTGCGGGAGTTCTGATGCTCGCCTCGCCTCTGATCGGAGACTAGATAAGGCCTGAGTTGCGTTATTTAGGCAAACGGGACCGACGCAAGAGACTCCAAGTTACTCGCGCTTCGCTTTCTACCCGTGGCACAGCTGCACCAGATCAGAGCATGACGGCTCCTGGCAACGTTAGGCACCACTACCAGAGCTTTAAAGAGCATGAAAATAAGGCTAAAGGACAAGTCATTTGCAAGTGTGACTGGTTCAAGGGAGGAGAGAGTTCTGGTCCTGGAGAGTTTGACTTGGTCATAACCTGTCAGTGAAGGAGCCATACAAATGCATGGTTTGACTTTACATGGCACCTCTTCAAAATATGACTTCCTCCTTTCAAAATGAGGGATTGCATGGATACTGAACTATAGTGTTTATCTGTGCAGGTAATATATGCTGCAAGTTTAGTTATGGGCACCTAAGGAAAGCAGTATGCCAGATTCTAAGATCTTTCTCAGACAAAAACTCTCTTTATGTCTAGGAACAAAGTAATGTAAGAGAAGATTATCTGGACTAGAAGTCCTAAAAGCTGTTTCCTGTTTAAAGTGGGGGACCAAAATCACACATGTGATGGCAATATATTTTTGTTTTTACAAATGTCACAAAACAGGTCCTTCCTCTCCATTAGTGACCTAAGATGCAAACAGGCATTTATTTTCTTTAAGAACTGTGACATTTCTTCTCACAGTGTTAAAACACAGCAGCAAGCAATGTATGTGCAGAATTTCCCTTCTCAAGCAGCTAAAAGTGCAAAGAGAAGAGCCGTAATTTCTGGTTGTCTTCAAGAGACTTCTTGTGAAACTTTTACTTTTTATTTTAAACAGGGAGATATAAACGAGGTGGAAAAGCATTTACCAAAGTTTCATGATTTAACCTGAACTATTCCCCCTCACTCCTGATGGGAAGGGGAGAGAATCAGAAAAAGGTAATACCCGTGAGTTAAGAACAGTTAAATAATTGAAACAGAGTTAAAAATAATGGTGGAAAGGGGGGAGAGAGAGAGAGACAGAGTGGGGGGGGGGGGGGGGAATAAACCCTGAGAGAAATGAGTGATGCACAATACAGTTGCTCACCATCTGCTGGCCGATGTCCAGCCAGTCTCTGAGCTGTGATTGGCATCTCCCAGACAACTCCCCCCATTTATGTACTGGACATGATGTTCTGTGGTAAGCAATATCCCTTTATCCAGTTGGGGTAAGTTGTCCTGGCTGTGCTCCCGCCTGTCTTCTTGTGCAGCTTCTTGCTGGCAGAGCATGGGAGACTGGAAAGTCCTTGATTTAGGGTAAGCACTACTTAGCAACAACAACAGTGTGCTATCAACATTATTCTCATAATAAATCCAAACCAGAGCACTTTATCAACTACTAAGAGGAAAATTAACTCTACCCCAGATGAAACCAGGACACAAAGATGAATAGAAAAAGCTTCTCAAATATAGAGGAGTGCAGATTTAATATCATGTTTGCAAGTTATCTGAACAACTATGAATAATATTTCCAAAAATCACTTGTACTCAGCTTAAATAATAAGTCAATCTTGTGCACTCTTTCCATTAATATGTAGCAAAAACCAAGGAGAAAGATGTTACAAAGGCTATAAACTTACCACAGAAGCTCAGAATTGCAACCTCATCATTGTTACCATAGCAGTCTGACATAGAAACTGCAGCAGTGCAGGAAAAGGCAAGAGCCCATCACAGACAATTCTGATTCATCTTCAGCCTGGGTGATTGTAGAGAAGAAAAAATGGTTTACTAGAAAAAAGGACCCATAGAGCTCCAAATAAGTCAGTGTCTTAGTAAGAACAAGATGCCCAGGCTTGCAAACTTTTGGCTATGCTCCCTTCTTAGCGTTATAAACCAAAACAAATACACTTGATGCAGTACATGGGATTTGTTAGCAGATGTCCATATAGATTTAAACCTTTTGACAGGGACAAATGCAAAGTGCTGCGGGTAGAAAGCGTGAATAACTCAGAGTCTTTTGCATCGGTCCCGTTTGCCTAGATAACGTGACTCAGGCCTTATCTAGTCTCCGATCAGAGGCGAGGCGAGCATCAGAACTCCCGCAGATCTAGGCTTTGCTCACGCACAGCGGTTTAATTTATGCAGGGAAATAAAGAGACAAGAAAGGGTTCTTTTCCGCTTATCGCCAGCAGGTTTTATTCCTGGAACATGGTGCAGAGAAGACGGCCAAAATGGCGCTCAGGGTGTGTTATAAGACGGGAGGTGAGGGGAGGGCAGCCGGGAGAGCCAATCACTGCGGAGGACCACAATGATTGACAGTGGCTCCGGCCAGTGAGTCAGCTGTCTGCACCCGGCATGGGAACCAATGAGCTGTTCCCCTGGGCGGGGACAGCCCCTGCTGCACTGGGCCAGGATGGCACCCGCCGAGCCGGGGCTGCGCCACCCCAGCTGCCGCACGGGGGCAGGGAAAGGACCAACACCGCGCGGGGGGGGGAAGGACCGACCCCCGGGCCGGGCCCGGTCACAAGCCACGCCCAGAGGCACCACAACAGAAAAGTTCGTGGTGAGAAAACCACTGTATGGGACAATCCCAGGATACTCTGTACATAGAATTGTTCCCACCAGAATGGCAGACATAGACATACAAACTGTAGGAGCATTCTATGATTGCCAAAATAAGTCAGTTTCCTTCAGTGCCTTCTGGGATCTATGAACTTTTGGTAAAAAGGAAGCATACCCTTTTCATTTTTTTTTTTGTTTTTTTTTAATTGGAAAAGAATCCTTTATCTGAGATACCTGTTTTTGAAAGATGAAAAGCAGTGGAAATAGTAATTTTTGTTAAATATTTTAGGCTAAAATAAAAACTAACCAGCACTGTAGCAGGGCTGTTTCTTAAAATATTTTTCCAACTTCAATTTTACGTATTTAATTTTACTTATTTTTATATAGATATAAAAAGGTATATAGCTTATAATGATTTTGAATGTTCCTATTACTAATAGTTTCTATATTTGTAATTAAAAAAATCTACTACAACCTTAGTTCTGACTATATTTTGTGGCAATAACAGCAATAATGAAACATACCTGATTTATCGGATCAGTCTTAATTGGAGTCAAAATGTCTTCTCAAAGCTGAACAGTGTTGAACTTGAGTTTTTCCTGGTTCAGAAGACTGACCTGGAAGGTAACTTGCAATTGATATTTAGTGCTTGTAAATATCTATTAACTACCATGTCCTCCTATTGAAGGCTGACATTTCAACGGTCCTTGGGACCTTTCTTTTTCTTACCTTTGTTGCCAGAATCCTGTCATCCTGCCAGTGTGACAAGCTGACATAATTGTCTGTGGACCGACAAAGCATTTGAATTCAAATATTCAGGAGCAGCCCTCAGTCATCTGCTGTCACCACCAAACTACGAGAGTGACTTTCAAACGTGTGACAAAATGCCGGTGGGAAATTAAGGTACCAGTAATTGCAACTAATTTTTTTTTCTGCCAATAGTGGGAAAAGTGGGGATAGAGAAAAGGGGTGGAGCAATTTCTTGAAACTACCTAGAAGCAGAAAGCCATTTTCCAAATAAAAAATAATTTTTCTATCACTAAGTGAGAGCTGTCAAAAAATCCTGACTGTTTTTGAGTGTTGGCCTTGTCCAGTCAGAACTAGTTAGGATCTGGGCTGAGATGCCAAGCTGTTTTACAAACACCACGAAGTGTCCATCACGAGTCACAAGATTCTTTTTTTAATTTCCTCAGGACATAGCAACCTGGCCTGGTTTCATGTATTACAGATGAATAGTGAATATTGTGCTATAAATCTTGGTGAACTGTCTTGCAAAATATCTTTTTATAATGCTTAAAAATGTGAAAAATTAATGACAATGCCAAATACAATGAAGCTTTTACTGAGATGAGGGGGATTTTTATTAGTCTTTTATGCATAATATTATTACTTTGAGTTGCTGATTGTTTTTAATTCAATTTTTACTGGAGTT
The DNA here is from genome assembly GCA_013398175.1 of Climacteris rufus. Classification (NCBI taxonomy): domain Eukaryota; kingdom Metazoa; phylum Chordata; class Aves; order Passeriformes; family Climacteridae; genus Climacteris; species Climacteris rufus. Next base: position 282,031 of record VZRZ01004368.1, on the reverse strand, counting down.
ACTTAATAACTGTCACTTTTCATTCTTCTGACTCTTTATTCATTGTGAACTCTGGATGATCTGCCAGCCCACATGAGAGGGCAGGTTACATTGAAAGGAATTTTCTTTGCTTTAGGGACATGTGCAAAATCTGAGCTAATTGCAGTGCAACTTTTTACTTTAACTGCTTCTTACTAGCAACTTAGCAAATGTCAGATGGTACTCTGATGTTCAGTGTTTGTACTGGGAGCCCACAGGACTCAGTGAGATGTAGGCACTTCTCTGAGCAGTATCTGTTAGACCAAGCTCCTGCATTGCCAGGCCATGCCTTTGAGAAGACGTGAAGAGGTGACGGTCAGGGTGCGCTGCCATTTGATGGCCAACGTGGAGCAGGTATTTGTTGTTCATACCCACATCTAGGGCTGCTGAGAGGCCATGCCAATGCCCACACCTCTCTGGTATCAAAAGATCCATGTTCCTCTGACTCTGACCCCCCTGACTCAGCCATGTCTGGGAAGGAGATGATTTCTATGTAAGGCAGAGAAAGCAGTAATAGAAGGGGCTAAAATATGAAAAGTAAAGAGAATATAGAGCCTTACCAAAGTGAGGAATGGCTTTCTGTAGTCTCCTTTGGTTAGACAAAGGCTCTGTTTTTTAGGATAAGTAATATAAACATCTAGGAAAGTATTCTGATCCAGAATATGTGGCATTCTCAGTCATTCCAATGCTGAGTGAATGGACAGACAGCTTGAAGAACATCCTCCTTTGACTTTAGCCTGCTAGACAGGATCCTTGTTCTTGTATTTAAATCAACTTTTTTTTTAATTGAGAGATGGTCTAGCAACAAAATGAGGTATCTCTCTGAGGGATTTTCTGAAGTAGATCCTCCATGTCAGGGTTGCAGTGAAAGAATTCATGTGTTTGAATGTGCAGGCTGGCCAGCTCTATGTCTATTTGTGTGGGGGGAAAAAAGTGTGAATGTGCCTCAGTTGCTTTTCCAAGATTACAGAATCAAGGGTACTAAAAATGTTGGAAATGTGAATTTGAGCTGATGTTCATGTGATTCCTGTTTTCCATGTCTTCTTTTGACAAAACAAAGTAAAAATATGTTTGTATAACTGAAAGATGTAAAAGGTCATTTATTTCTTCTTAGCAAGGGCTGCCAAGCCATGATCATCATCCTTACAGCTATGTAGTATATGCACTGGACAATGGAAAAGAGAGCTACACAAGCAAGAGATGGGAATATTCATTACCCAGGTAAAAGGGATAGAGGTGACAGATGTAAGAGAAACCAGCTGTTGTATGACTTTTTTCTTCCAGAGACATGGGGAGAACAATAGAAGGAGGGCCATGAATGAACACATACTTAGGTTTTTGTAACCAAAATGATGAGTGAATCAGAAGAAGAAAAAACCATTGGTTTGGATGGCATATTTGAATTATTGGAAAGGTAAGTGAAGAGGAATGAGGTGACTGAACTGACAAATATGTAAAAACAACACCATTGTGCACTTACTAATTATTTTTTTAAAAATATTTTTAATCTCTAGTCTGATATGGCTGAGGCACCCTTATGCTGCACTCTGTAAGAGGACAGAGCAACTCTTGCTCTCCTTGGAAAACAGAGTCCCACAGTCCACATCCTTCAAGGTTCCTGAGGACTTCGCATGTACTTAGAATGAATGAAAATTTTTGGGAAGAAGGAACAGAGAATACAGGCATAATTTTTGTTTGTTTTCTACTGCTATGGTTATTCTCCCAACACTTATGCATCCCATCAGCATCCCAGCAGGAACTGAACGGTATTTCTACCTCTAGTCAGCACAGCCTATCTGCACTGCTAGGTCCAGTTCTGGGCTCACCAGTACAAGGTCGATGTTGCCCATTTTTACTGTTAAGGATAGCTAGCTGTGCTAGATAGTTTTCAAGGACGAGATTCTGTAAACATAGCTATGTTGTTGTAAAATTATCTTGTTTTACATTCCTTTCCCATGGACACAGATCCTTTGATGGACATTTCTTTTAACCACTGTAGTTAAAGATGGAAGTGTTAATTTTCTCCAATGAACAGTGATTTCTAAAAGTGTATATAAGAATTAAAAGAAGGTGGGTTCTCCCCCTTCCGCCCTTTGCTCTGAACACAAACTCTGACTCCGTCTCCTCTATTCTGCGTCTCCTTACATCCGCGGCTGATAAGCGGCGGATAAGCCGCAATAAGCGGTAATAGGTCAACATGAGAATACTGGAGTCCAGTGAAGGACCACAAAGGTAATTAAGACATTGGAACATCTCTCATATTGGAGTCATTGAGACAGCTTGAAAAGAAAAAACTCAAGGGAGACCTTATTAATGTGTATAAATTTCTCATGTGAGCGAGTAAAGAATACAGTTTCTTAGTGTTGCACGTTGACAGGACAAGAGGCACTGCATGACACCTGAAATACAGAAAATTCCAGTTAAATGTAAGAAAAAACTCTTTTATACTGTGTGACTGAACACTGGCACAGGTTGCCCAGAGAGGTCATGGAGTCTCCATTCTTTGAGACACCAAAACCCCATCTGAACACAGTCTTGGATAAACAGCTCTCCTGACCTTTCTCTGAGCAGGTAGGTTGGACTGGCCAATGTCCAGAGTGTTTTCCCACCTCAACCATTCCTTGATTTGTGATTCACTTCAACAGTCTGTTCTTATTTCTTGCACTATCATTTGGTACTACAATATATGCAGGCTGGGGCGTCCTGCTCACCTTCCACTCTTCATATTTCTGTGAACCAAAGTTATAATACAATTCATATAATCTACCTGTTAGAACACCTACTTTAAGAGACAAAAGCAAACACTTGGGTCAGCTAGTAAAACCCATTATTTCCAAAGCAGTAATACTCGTAACTGAAAATGTCTTATTCAAAAATAAAAATATGTTTTCAAATTAAATATTGATGTATTTGTGGCAGGGAAAATCAGCTGTAGCACAAAAAAATCAGAATTAAATTACCAGGTTTCCCATTGTTTTTGTTTTAATTGAAATTATGTGATCTTTACTGTGCTTCATTTTTATATGATTTTATGGAGCTTAGAGTAACAGGCCCTGAGTTTGCTTAATGACAACAGGAACTGTAATAATCCAAATAGAGCAAAATACAGAAGACAGATTCATGGTGCCTTAATCTGAGAGGCACTTCTTTTAACCCTTTGGTGAGTGTAGAACGTTTTTCTGAATTCTGCATTGCATGGTAGGATAATTGCAGTGCTTTGAGCCTAAAAGTGTACTTTGTTTTGTCTTCATTTCATATACATCTTTCATTCTGCAGCCTCTGAAGTGAAAAGCATGCCCAAACAGAAGCAAGGGAAGAGAGATGTGGAAACCAAAGTGAATCAATTCTTGCCTACAGCCTTGAGAAACTCACATATTTGATGTGTAACTTCACAAGTGCTGAGGTGGTATTTTCTGTACACTGAAAGAACATTGAAAGTAAATTGACAGAACATCCTAAAGGAAGGATCTGGACCTCATTTCATTAAAAAAAAAAAAAAAGTGATTGATTTCAGAAAAGAGCAGTGAAGATATTCATAATACAGGGGCCATGTTTTTCTAAGAAAGATTTTTAAAGTCTAGAAAGTTTAAAAAACTTATTTGGATATAGAATATGAGCTGTGTTGTGAGAAATGTTGCAATGGCCAAAGAGATTCAATGGATAGATTGACCATGGGGCGAGCTTCTCCTTTATGTGTTGAGAAAGTCATAGGAGTCATCAACCAGCAGCTCAGAACAGAATTCAATTTACATTGATAAATAGCTTGTGCAGGTGCAGAAGGGCATTTCTAAGGTAATGAGGTAAAACTATTAATGGAATATGTTTTGGAGAAATGACTTGACAGGGAATAGAAAGCAGTCACACAGGAAAAGCAGAGAAATTTAGCTGCTTGGGAAGTTTATGCTGCAACTGGACAGAGAGCTAGGGATCTGTGATAGAATGCTCTGTTTCAATTACAGAGATGAGCCAGAAGAGCTTCTAGCCTTTCCCATCTCTGTGTTTTATGAGTACAGGTGTTACAGGCATGCAAAGTAGCATATCTTAATTGTCATCTCCAAATCAGACCAGTTCCACTTGTGTTTGGTTTAGCATACTGTATTTTGATGAAGTTTTCATCTGATTTCCCTTAAGGACTACAGCAGCATTTCCACTCACTCAAGAAGTCAAGCTCTTATGTTATTTAATTTACTATGGGTGTAGAGAATTTAAAGTGTGAATTAAAACAATGGAAAAGTCTTTGTGGCACAACAGAGGAAAGCAAACCTAGAACAGTACAAATAGCTGTTGACTGCCAGAGCTTTACTCATACTCCAGTAAACTTTGCTCTGGGAAGAAGGAGCTGCACAAAGATCTGCTGGAGCCTAAGAACTTCAAAGCGAATGACATGGAAGTGCAAATCAATAGAGTAACCACATGAAACTTTTCAAGGGTATTTGATGCCTTCATGTGTTCATTTTGAAATGTTACCTCACAAATTCCCACTAACCCTATCTTTCTTGAACTCTCCAGCTACTTCCTGAAAAAAAAATCTAGCAGCTCCTAGGGAATAATTGTTATAACCCTGAGATTTTTTTCAGAAGGTGCTTAGAGAATATGAAAGCTTCATTTGAGCTGATCTTTTTCCAGTTTCATGCTTTCTGTGGAGAAAAGGTGCAAAACTTCTGTCCATTTCCTACCTTAATCCAATGTAGTCCTGCCAAAGCCCTCCTCTGCAGAGCTCAGCTGGAGGAGACAGAAGGCATGTATGGTCTATTGCATTATTTTGCTGAAACATATTCTTTTTCAAGAAATGTTCACCTTGTGTTTATGTATCAGCAACGTTCTTGTTAAATTGTTGGAATTTTATTTTTGCTATTAATTGTTCCTGCTGATACCCTAGTGTGGACATTGGGTTCTTTAGACTGGATGCCAACTAGTGTGTGTCTGTTCTCCAGCTTCGTACTTTGCTAAAAATTTAAAATTGTGTTGTTTCACACCAGTCAGTAATGATGAGACATGATTTGTTGATGTAATGCTTTTATATAGTTCAGATCTTGGACTACTTTGTCAAATCACCTGAAGAAAAAAGATTTCTACTTTTTACTATGGAATAATTTCTTTCCTGTGATATATTAGCTGATATACAGTTGTAATGTGTTCACTTGACAGTTCTGATATGTAATATATATTAATAAAATATCTTTCATCATCTTGAAATTGCCATATAGAGTATATTATACTGTGACTGGACTACTACCTTAAAAGAGCATCATGCAAACATTGCTGAACCCCTGTAAGGCTCCACTGACTTTAATGAACTTTGGAGTAGGCCCAGATTCCCTGATGTCAGAGTCTCAGGGAAAGTACTATAAGGCCTCACTAATAACATCCTTTCATCTGTTAAAATTCAAGAAAAAAGTTGCTCTTAAATGTTTTTGATAAGATATATTTCAAAATGTTGTCAGACTCTGCAAGTAGTAGAAAAGCAAGTTTTTTAAGGCAGTGACTCCAGAAAAATGCTCTCTAAGGTTTAAAAACCTTTAAAATGCAATGGATATATTCCTTTCTAATGTTTAGAACTTGTGAAGTAAGTCTTCACACCTGAAATTCACTTTTATCTTCATTTGGTCACGCAGAGACAGTCACATTTTTCTATGTTCCAAAGCAGACACAGTTGTTTTCTTTAATTAGAACAAACAACAGAAATCTTACTTAAAAATGTTTATTGTAAAAAAGTGGCTAGAAAACAACACCAATTTCACTTCACACTTTCTTCAAGTTATCTATAGATGCTGCTATGGGCAACAATTTGCTTCCATTCATAACACATTCAATCATATAAAAATAAAAATATTTACATTATGTCCACATACTTTACAAAATCATCAATAAAAAAGGCACTTGGAGGGGTAATGCTGAAAATATTGCATTTCCTTTGTGCATTTAAAAAAATAATTGTAAAACTCCCATGGATCCCCTCTCTTGCACTTATTCCCGTTTTTTAAAACAAAAATGAAGTTTAGAGGAACTATTCCATATTAAAAGATGGTCAAGCATGCACCAGGAATGTTTGAAGCTACAGTATTACCTTTTTTTTTTTTTTTTAAGGCACATGCGGTTAATTTGTGGCTTCCAATTTTTTTGTACATTCTCTTATATTTTTCCTTCTCTAAATTACACAGCTTTAAAGCATTTCAGATCATTAATGAAGGCCTTGGCTTCTAATAAAATAAAATAAAAAAACACAGCAATGAATAATATTAAACATTTACTAAGGTAAACTCGGAATACTTTTTAAGGCACCTGAGATAAATGGTGTCTAGCAAAATTCACTTGGGTAGTATTTTTATTAAAATTTCCACTTAAAATACTGTTTCTTTGGTTGAAATGGCTTGGCAGGAATGTACTGGTAACTTTGAAGCCTTTTCTAAGCAAGAAAAGACGACCTACATTTGGCTTCATTTATAAAGAAAGCTGATAATGCTTTTTCCTTTAGATCTACTTGAAATGTCACACATGGCATCTTTCCCCCTATTTCAGAATTTACACTTAGGAATGCAAATGTATGGCAGAACAGAAACTACTTAAAGCTCTTTTCTACTGACATTCTAAGTTCTTCCACTAGTTTATTTGTTTGCTTGTTTCGTGGTGTTTTGGTTTGTTGTGGTGGTTTTTTTTGGTTTTTTTTTTGGTTTTTTTTTGGGTTTTTTTGGTAATTTTTTGGCTGAAAAGCAGATGAGAAAACGCCTTTGGATTTCCACTTATCATTTGGAATAGGAGTGGAAAAATGCATCAAGTCCAGGTAAACATTGATTGCATGACTCAGTGTGCTACACAGCAGCCAGATTCCTCATGTTTGTGTAGAAGAGACATTCTGGAGAAAGTTTTGGAGCAATTTTTGCACTGGTATTTCTTCACATCCGAGTGGGTCTGCAGATGAGCCCTCAGATTGGATCTGTCTGCAAAAGCCCTGTTGCAGTGAGGACAGGAAAACGGCTTCTCTCCTACAAAGGAAACATCAAGAGAAAATAGGATAAAGCTTAAAAAAAAAAAATAAAGTACTTGTTTAGGACAGGTAAAACCTGCTTTTATGCTAAGAAACAGATGAACAAACAGAAATGGCTTCTTATAAGAAAAAAAAGTCTAATAAGAAGCTAATCATGTCACAGATACAGCAGCTTTCAGCACTGCTGGCTGTATTTGCAGAACCCCAGCCTACTGAGAACATGCTGTGAAGTGCAGTCTCCGAAGACAAGCTGCTGACACCTTCTGCATCTACAGGTGCATGCAGTACTTTTAGGCTGGGCTCCTCCCAACATTTTCAAGTGTTTTCATGGAACTTTTTCTGCTAAGGGCTGTATGAATTACTGGGGAGCAAGGGCTTTGACTGAAAAGGAGCAAACAGCTGTACAGACACTACATTATACCCAGTGTTATACTCAAACCCCAGTCTTTGCCTCAATAGATAAAAACCCCAACCACTTTGCTGATGATGGGTTTCTAATTCTTAAGGACTTGAGACAGTGCATGCAAAACTTGCCAGCTGTCTAAGGAGTCAGAAAGCAGGCCCTCATGCATTGCCTGTTTTTTGCTGCCTGATTTCAGAGTCAGCTGGAGCCTTCTCAAAGTTATCAATTTCCCAAGCCCAAAAGTTAATATAAAGTTCTTAAAGACAAACTTTCAGTTGATGGAAATAGACTAAACAACCATAAAATTAGGAAGGGAACAATGCTGATTTTCGCCAGTATCTGGCCCACAGTTATGAGACCATGCTAAACCCCTTTCCCACCTCTGCCCTCCCCCACAACAGGGAGAATTTATCATTTTAGTGATTCATTTGAAATTCTGTGGGTGCATTTCAAGGTTAGTTGAGAAATACTGCTGGTTTTTCCACCTGTGGAGAAAAATAGCAAATAGGTATCCTGACGTTATAGCAACAGGAAGCTGCAAATATAATGCTTGTTCTTACCAGTGTGAGTTCTAATGTGTCCTTGAAGTAGCCAGGGTCTAGAGAAAGCCTTGCCGCAGATCTTGCAGACACAAGGTAGTGTGTGGGTCCTGATGTGCATCTTAAGCGCTCCCAGGCTGACATACTCCTTGTCACAGTACTTGCAGCTGAACGATTTCCTAGACTGGGCATCACAGTGCAGCTGCTTATGTTTGGCCAACCCGGAGAAAGTGGAATAGGTCTTGTTGCATAAACTGCACTGGAACTTTTCAGCTTCGATTGCATGAGGGTCTGAAAGCTTTGATTGGATTCTCTCTTCTTCATCGCTAATGGGGCTTTCTGAACCGCTGTGATCTTTGGACGAGGTATCAGAAGGTGGAGGTGGGCTGACTCTTCCCAAAGATGAGGGGTATCCAGAAAGTGGAGAGAGGTCATTGGGTAATGGAGACGGTAGCAGCCCAGTTGTAGTCCAGACAGTAATGGGATTGTAAGCTACTGAGCTCAGGATCTCTGGCTGTGGTATGATAGGGACTGGATAGCTTTCGTACAGGTATGGGGATATAATCACTGGAGAAGGAAGAACATTTTAAGGTAAGAGAACTGAAAAGTATTTCAAAAGGCAGCAAAATTAACACGCACATGATTAAAGGCTGCATAAATCAAATACTCACTAGGGTAATCTGAATATAAGGGGGATTAACAAGAAATACTGTTTCATACATATATTCTGATGGGTAGAGGCAGAGCCCTTGAACAGGGAAATTGCAATTGGAGAGTCTCTTCAAAGCATCATGCAGCTTCTATATCTATGCAGCCTGACACAATGAAGCAGTGAAACTTCCTGAAGGATTTGAATAAAAGTTTCAATTCCGCCACCAACAGATACAGAACAGGAAAACTCCAAATCCTTTCTAAGTAACTTGAGTTCAAGTGGATGAGCAAACTCTCATGATTCATTCTAGTCAGCACTAACATATTTCTCAAAACGCCCTCCTTGTAAGCAGGAGAAAATAGAGCAAGCAATGAAGGAACCCGTCCCCTCCAGCCTGCAGAGCAATCCCACCCCTCCTCAGCACTGCCACGCAATGACCGCAGCGGCATTGGATCTATTTTGTTACCTGTATGAGTGTCCAGCTCGCTGTAATTCGGCTTCTTGGATGAATTGAAATGCTTCTTGACCAGGAAGGAGCGTGGCATTTTGGACGCAGGGTTTCAGCTTCTGGCGGGCTGTGTGTCGGTGCGGTGGGTGTAGCGGTCCCGGGTGGCGCAGCGCAGGCACACGCGCTATCACTGCGGGCGCATTGGTCCCGCTCCTGGTCCCTGTGGCTCTGCCAGCCCCACGCAGCCCATCCACTCCCGCTTGTGCAGTGGCAGTGCCGAAGCGCCTTGAAATGTGCTGTAAATACCCACGAGTCAGGTGCAGGGGGGAAGGGTTTTCCTCTCCTCCAATCGCTTCGGGATGTTCTCAAGCCCTTTTCCAAAGAGGCTGTTTTTCTGGGAGGGCTCTGAGGCTGCTGGTCGAGGGATCCAATCCCACTCGGAGGGTTTGGTTCAGGTTTCAGCTCCTCCCGCTGGAGACAGCTGTGAACGGGGGAGAGAGCTCTAGCAGAGCGCGTTGCCCTGCTCCGAAGTGGGGGGATGTGGCTCTGTAGAACCGCAGTCTACAAAAATGTGTTTCTCAAAGTGCTTGAAAATAAAGGTCAGTTTACTGATTCAACTGAATTCTTTTTTTTTTTCCTTTTTTTTTTTTTCTTTTCTTTCTGACAGAGACCTGGATAAGTCATAGGCACTGAAACGTCTTTTTCTTCTTCTCCCCACCCGTTTCTTCCCCATTTTTAAATTATTTTCTTTTTCCTTTTTTTTTCTCCCCCCTTTTTTCTTTCTTTTTTTCTTATCTGTTTTCTTTCTCTTTTTATTTTTCTTTCAAACGAGTCTGGTTTCCAGATGTTTGTTGTGAGAATTACAACGGAACAAACTGTTCATTAAGGGCAGAAGGGGTACACGCACACACACACGACACATTACAAGATAACAAGTTGGCCGGCAGAACTAATGGAAGCCTTTGAACCGACTGGGTGCCTGCTCCGTTTGGGAGCTGCCTTTGAATAGCTGCGCTTCGGAAAGGCTGGAGACGAGCAGCCTGCCTCCCAAACCTGCACCCTTCCAGGCAGAAGGACCAGACAGATACTGCCAGTGAGTTCAAGGAGAGGGAGAAGCCCTGGAAAGGATTATATTTCAGAGCAGGGTGATAAGTTTTATATAATATGCATACTGCTTCAGACTGTTCACATGAAGAATACTTTCTCTTTTACTTTAAAAATCTGCAGAATGCAAAACCTCGACCTTTCCTTCCTTGGGAGTAGTTATGTCACTCTTTTGCCTATCCTCTTAGGACAGTGCCAAGGAAATTTTCCTAATTATCCAAAGCAGTTAAAAGATGCATAGATAGGCAACCCCCCCCGAATTATAGACTGGGTAATTTAAAAGTCTCTTAAATGTCCTTCTCCATTAGTATATTTTAGGATCTCTTGACTTCCTATGGAGGTATAATCTGTTATGTATTTCATTTAAGATGAAAGTCCCTTAAATGTTCCACAGAGTTTTCTGTTTATCTAGATTGATTTAGATGAGATACTTAGTCACAGATAGGTTTTTTAATTTTGAAATATTTGCATTTTGGAAACATGGACAGCTGAATGCTGGTAAATCTCTAGCACAAATTACACTCTGATTGACTCTTGGTTTGCCCTCCCCCCCCACCTCGTTGTGTATTACCTACACCTGCCTGGGCACATACCGGCATGCCGTGCTGGTGTGACGCTGGAGCTCTCTCTCTCCTCTTGGGAGGAGGCACAGAGGGGTGTTTTACAGAGACCACCCCAGCCTGTTTTTGCAGCAGGTGTTGGAATAGATGTGAAGAAGGAAAAAAAAAAAAAAAAAGCCTGATGGATCTGTTAAGACATGCAAGAGCAAAGTGCTTTGTCAAGCTGCATGACTTCTTAATCTTGGGGAATACCAAAACAAGTGCAGGGAAAGTTAGCCATTTTCAAGAACTGATTAAATAGATTCATCTGTTCAATATCTAACTCTGGTGTCTGTTAGTGAAAGGTGTCATATGGATTTCCAAGTGGTAGGGAACATACCCAGGCTACGGGAGGAAAGTGGTAACGAAAGGGACTTTCCAGGTACTTGTTTTACAGATGGGGCAAAAGGAACAGAGGTGGCTTTTCCCAGAAGATAGAACAGTGCTTGCAGAGACACAATCAGCTACTTTCCTCAACCCCACAGAAATGAAGAAATCCACAAAGCATTTTTAAAACCCTGCATTTGTGGTCCTGCTTGCCTCTCAGCCCTGTTTCATCTGAGAAATCCCTGTTCCTTGCCAGCTCTGGGAAAGCATTGCATTTCAGGATGTGAAGCATTAGTCTCTATCTAAATAGTCTGTTACATGAGCTGTGATTCAGACCTTGAGCTGGTTTAAGTTTGTGTGTGGAAATGAATGGAGCCATGCAGATTTTCACTGGCTCGGGATCTTTTCTTTTGTATGTTTGTTAAAAGTAAAGGGCCTGATTCATCAGTGAGGTTCTCCCTCTCGGGGCATTTTCACCAGCATAACACCGGAGTGATGCAGTTTAAATTAATTGCACTTATATAAATCACAGGAGCATAAGCAGTTAGCCCACTGGCTGAGCTGATTGAAGGATGTTAGGAATTGGATAGAAGGCATGTTATTACAGGGTCCTGAAAGGATATTAACAGCACATACTACTTGAGTGAGGTCTGCTGTCAAAAAAAGGGAGAGTCTGTGTGAGGAGTGGGTGAGTCAGAGTAAACAGGTGTTCTGGGTGTTTACAGCAAATGTGGATGAGAGGGCACCTGGAGATGTGTGGCATCCATCCCTGTGCAGGAAAGGCAACACAAAGGTCGAGTGCAGAAGACAGGAGCTTTCCCCTCCTTGGAGGAACCAGGGAAGTGTGGAGGGTGGCAGGTGGCTCTGATTGATGGTCACACTGCCTGCGGGCAAAGCCTTGCACCCACCTCTGAAAAATCAGGCCTAGAGCTTCCCTCTCACATTTTACAAGTAGTTGGTCTTTTACGGATTCTTTATGTTTTTACTTTGAAAGCTCATGTAAAGCTGTCTTGTTAATGCCACTGTGCTGCTAATTGCCACTCTGCAAAGCGCGTAGGAAATGATCCAAGCAATTCTGCTGCCTGAAACCTTGGCATGTGCTTTGCAGCAGCGAAATGATTAAGACCAGAGCTTCAACCATACAGTAGAATTTTCTTTTTTTTTTTTTTTTTTTTAATCCGGCCATTTGTTCCTGTGCACAGATAACAAACTGTGACCCCCACTTTATTTTTCCCATTTCTGACAGCTTCACCAAATCTCTTTCCTTGTCAGGCTTTCTGAGAATGGCAGCCACTTCGTTTCTGGGCTTTCTGGAAATGGAAGGGTGCCAGAAATATGTTTATTATCAAAGAGGGAAGAAGGACCCAAGCTAAGCCATCAATAGCTTAGTTTTTCTCATGACAGCATTAGTGTCCTTACCAAACATCAATACTAGCAAGAGAGTGGGTCAGAAAATGTTAACTATCTGGATAAACCACAGCAGAGTCAAGAAAAATAGTTTCTGAATATTAAATGAGTTATGTTGGATCACTGTTCCCATATTTCTCAGGCAGCACTCTTAATCACATTTTACTGCCACAGAGTCCATGGAAGGCAGCACAGCAAGGTTTGGAAGAACCCCCAGGAGGCACTGAGCCCAGTGGAGCATACCAAAAATAGCTCTGGACGTTTATTGATGCAGGTGACGACTTCATCCTGGAAGAGGTAAAAGCTCAAGTAACTCACACCTATAGTGTAGCTCTAGCAATTCATAAGCCTCCTACATTTCAAAGGAAAGTGTGAAATGGCTAACATGGGAAAAAGAAAGGTGGGTTTTCAATAGTCAGTTGAATACAGGACATACCAACTCAACTTCAGTGTTACCCTCTGCTTTCATATTTCCTCCTTAGTGCCAGCTGATATACCCTGGAAAGTAAAGACATGGTGTGACTTTTGGAAGCTGGAAAGTAGCACTAGAAGCTGAAGAGTACCTCAGATGTGATTAGATTGGATGTTGGAGGGAAATAACCCCAAAATTAACAGAATAGAGGGAAACAATTAGGCAGTAGAATTCCTTTCCATTGCCCCAACATATATGCCTTAACAATTTTTGAAACGCATTCTTAGAATACCTTTTCTCTCATGTTTTTCTCATCTTTCCAAATGCTGACCTTTACCATCAGCAGAAATGGCACCAAATTTAAAGAAGGACTGTTATGAAGTCATGTCAAGCTCCAGTCTTGCAGGCTCTAAATTCAATGGGTCATGATAAATCTGTGCATTTTGGAAAATTTGTCCCAGTCAAGTAAAAAATCTCCACATTTTGAATGTTTTTCATAGAGAAAAATAGATATATTTTTCCTAAAATCAGTAACTTTGCCAAAGTTTAGGCCTATTTGAGAGATGGTGATTGAACAGCAAAGATCTGATTCAGTCTGAACTTTCCAATAAATCAAAGCCCTTTGAAGTGTGTCTCCTAAAGATCTAAACCTGTCTATATTCTATATACATCTGTATGAAAACAATTTTCCTTACAAATAAACTTGCATTTATTAATAGATCAAAATGCTTCCTTTTGGATCAAGCGGCTGAAACAGTCCGGTCTTCTATGTGCACTCTCCTCCACACCTGTGTATCTTCACCAACTTGAGGGGTCATTTTAGAGTCAAATTACCCCATAATGAAGGAACCTGGTCATAGTTCGATTTTCCTGCATTGTTTCTACACGAAGATATTTTAACAATGAGCCAAATTCCCCTGTCATTCCCATCTGCAATATCTCCACGGGCTCCAGCTGAGCTATTTCAGATTTACTCAAGCAGAACTGAGATGCAATTCTAGTCCAATAAATACAGCCCTCGTCATGTGTGTAGCACTGTAACAAGTATTCGTTAGAGAAAAGTATTCGTTACAACCCAGCCCAAGCTATTGCACTCTGGAAAACAGTGCCGATCTTCCAGTACGCCACTGCGTTATTCATCCGAGGAACAAAAGATTTGAAAACGCTGACCTTGGGATCCAGGGAGCGAAGCGAGGGCTTGCGCAGCGTTGTGTGGTTGGAAAGAGCCACCTGCTGGGCACAGACGCCGCCGGAGCAGGGATGCTCCGCCGAGCCAGGACCGGGCCGGCCGCCCCACCGTGTGGCCAACCCGGGAAACGGGGATGCCGGCACCGGGATGAACCAGCACCCTGCTGATTGATGGGGGCTCTGGGGAAGAGAAGGACTGGGCGGCAGCAGCGGCAACGAAAAGGCCAAATCGCGTCCCGAATATTTTATATGGCTGAGATCTATGACTTGTGCGGATTTGTTGCCTACAGAAAAACGAGGCACGAAGGCATAGTACGAGACTTCCGGCTCTGGGAAATGCATGTGTGTGCGTGTGTGTGAGCACCCAAAAGAGATCATAGACTGGCATGTGCTGCAAATGACCTTAAAAATCATCGAGGTCCTAACCCCCTGCCACGGGCAAGGACACTTTTCACCAGACCAGGTTGCTCAGACACCCATACAGCCTGGTCTTGAATACTTCCAGGGAGGGGGCATCCACAACCTCTTTAGGCAACCTTTTCCAGTTTACATTAAGAATTTCTTCCTAAGATGTAATCTACACTTACCCTCTTTCATTGTGAGGCCATTTTCCCTCAATGTATTATCACTACAAGCCCCTGTAAAAACTGTCCCTCTTTCTTGCAGACGCCCTTCAGGCACTGGAAGGTTGCTCTAAGGTCTGCACAGGATCTTCTTTATACACTTACTTGTCATGTACTGTACATACCTCATTACAGTCTACAGCATACTCACAAGAGGAAGAAGAGTGTCAGGCACTGATCTCTTCTCTCTGGTGCCTAATGACAGGACCCAAGGCCTGAAGTTGTGTCAGGGGAGGTTTAGGCTGGGTATTATTAAAAGGTTCTTCACCCAGAGGGTGGTTGGGCACTGCAACAGGTTTCCCAGGGATGTGGTCACAGCACCAAGCCTGACAGAATTCAAGAAGTGTGTAGACAATGCCCTCAGGCACATGGTGTGACTCCTGTGCAGCATAGAGTGGATATTTCTGTTTCAGTATAAAGTCATCATTTTGCTGTGTCACCAGAAGGTGAGAGATGCTGGGTTTGCTGCAGTGTCACTCTTCTGTTTCATCCTGAGGCCCAAGGACCTTCTGCAATCCCTGCTGCTCAAAATTATAGTCGTGCTACAAGGCTGGTTCACCACCTGTATTGTCTATTCTTTATTTCCTCATGTAACTATGTATTGCTTGCACACTGGATTTCAGGCAGATGCTGTACTTGGCTATTCTTATAACTTCTTACATTGACTTCAGAAACTTGGTCTTTCACAAGGACCATCTGGGAAATTCCCAGGACCCCAGAGATTTCTGATAGTGAAGATCTCTTCTCCTGAGAACCAGCTTCTTTGCATTCAGACTAGTACTCTGCTCCTGGCTCTGCTAACCTTGATAAAGACATCCTGTGGTATCTTCTGCTATCGTCTTAGACAATAACCTTTGCCAGCTGCAGGCCTGATGTCTGAAAGTCCTGTTTTGCCTTTATCTGTTATCACTGGAATAGCTTTGAGGGCAGGCTGATGTCTGAAGCCATTTTTTTTCTTCAGCAGTACCTGGCAAAAGACATAGTGCAGATTGCAAGGGACTGGGTGATTCAGCATACCAGAACCTTTCTTCGGTATTGCAACCAGAGACCTTTTTAGTCCCAGACAAATCAAGCAGTATATCTTCAGGATTACCACACAGTGACTTCTTTGCAGGGCTGTGTTCCCTGATGGAAGGTTTCCCAAACATCCAAGACATTTTTTGAGGGCTTTTCACCATCATGAAAATGCTAAAGACTGCAAAAAGTGAAGAAACAGCTGCCAACTCTGGCTTCCATGAGTTTGAGGGTGTCTGGGCTTTCTACTCTCTCCACTTCCTTCTTCAGCATCTCCACCAGACCTGAGGGATGTCTGCACTTTGAGTTTCTTATTAGCTCTTGTGAGAGCCTTCATTTGA
The DNA here is from genome assembly GCA_013398175.1 of Climacteris rufus. NCBI lineage: Eukaryota > Metazoa > Chordata > Aves > Passeriformes > Climacteridae > Climacteris > Climacteris rufus. The sequence continues at coordinate 265,971 of VZRZ01004368.1, read as the reverse complement.
CAACAGCATGTGCTGGAGGAGTTGATCTTATAATACATCTCTGTTAGGCTGCTAGAGAGGGCACCAAAGGACTGTTATCTTTTCATGGTGTGGACAGTCAGACACAGCATTTCAACTGAACTTCTGGCTTGCTTTAATGATGTTCTGTGGCAATGGTACTGCCTCTGCATCAACTATTGTGCATTTCTAGTAATAGTAGCTTTGTTTTTTACTTTGTTTAATTTCTCTGTTAACAGCTGGCTTCAAAAATGCTTTACTGCATATTGCCAGTACTAGGCCACACTTCTTCACCCTCATGTTGTTTTGCCTCTTGGTATGGTGGGAGTGAGCTGCAGCTGTCTCTGCACATTGGCTGGAACTGGATACATAATTGATCTCCAGTTCATTTAAAGCTGTGTTGGTATGGCAAATTTTTCAATCAGCTGATTTTTTCTTGATTTGTCTCTCTAGCATTCTTTTTCATGGTCCTGAATATTCCCTCTGCAGTAGATCAGTTCTCATGTACTTTTCCTTTTCTTACTGTTTAGGTACACTTATGCTGGGTTAGTGTTTCTTTAGTAATTGGCTCTGCAAGGTGGTGTGAAGTGCACAATGTATGACTATATCTAGGGAGAAAATTTTTATGCCTCCAATACTGCATGAAGGTGCCAGTAATCTCATTTTTGTGACACAAAGTATCTATTTTTTTTTCCTTTTTGGGGATACGAAACCAATGTTTCTCTGCAGTCCTTTTCTGTTTAATACTCCTCATTCTTCCCCAGAGCTGTGACCTGGGGGTGTGGTCTCACCAGCACCTCAGCAGTCTTCCCCACAGAGGCTGCTGAGGATTTACCCTCATCTCTGCTCAGATTGCACTTTGACTTGTGGAGTGTCTGTGTTATGGGTAGCATATACTGAGAAGCCTGGCTTCATGTTGTACTGCCTTTTCCTCTAGTTCTTGCTCATGCACTAGTTCTTTGTGAATTACATCTTTTAGATTCACTTCTACAAAAGACAAAGAGACAGACCTTTCCTGGACTCACCACTGCCAGCAGAGTTTACAAATAAGATAGATGAGAACACTGAAAAACTGCATTGCCACAGATAAATTGTGTATGTACAGATAGTGATACATATGTTTCTACACGGAAGAGGCTAGAGACTGCCTTGAGGGTGAGAATCACAGCTGACTCATGTCTTCATGTGTAAACTGGTCTTTTTTCCCCTAAAGTAGGGTGGCTACAGCTAAACTCTCTATTAGAGACAGTCTTATAAAATGCTGAAGGATGTCTAGACCTTAGCTTGGAGGATGCTACACATTACTATCCAAAGCTATGCTAAGAAAATGCTAGAAATGAAGCAGTGTGGACCTTTGTAATCCTGTGCCTTGCCTCTGTTTCATCTGCTAATCCAGACATAGCTCATAATCCTGAAATCAGACTGATTCTCCATTGAAGGAAGTATTTTCCAATCTGTGGAATGCAGATATTTAAACAGGACAACATTCTCTCCAGTGTTTCATACACGCTTTTCTTTATAACTTCTTCTCTTTCTAACAAGTTATATGCATTGTACTGTGTATTATGTCCTGACATATATCTGTCCAGGTGAAAAAAAAAGGGAAAAAATTGTTGTGCTTTACTCAATTTTTACTGTAATTTTCTTATGTGTAATTTCAAAACTTCTAAATCAGCTAGTGAATTTCTAAAATTCAGGTTATAGATTTTTCCACTGCTACCCCTGTTCTTTAAAACCTTGTTGCAGCTTCATCTACTATTATGAAGCATCTATTTCAGTTTATTTTGTATAAGTTTTGTCCTATCCTCTCCCCATTGAAAAACCACTAGGTACTTGGTAAATGACTTCAAGAAGATATAGATATTCATGATGTCTGGGGAACAACTACCATTGATCCCAAATATCTCACTTGCTCTTCATGGCAGATGTGATGGAAGCAGGTGATAAGAGGAAAATTATGAGTCCATATTAGAAGCATCACCAGGAGGAAGAGTGAGTAACTAGTATAACCAGTTTGCATCTTCTGAAGTGGAAGTAATAAAGACTTGCAAGAGGATGTGGCCTGTTGCAAAATCACAACTAACAAGCATTCTGTGACTGCTATATTTTCATCATAGAAAGAAAATATTTTGTGGGAACACTATATATGTGATAGCCTGTATTTCAAATGGAGAGATGTTTGAACCTTGGAAGAGTCACATCCTTAAAACTTTACAGATTACCTTACATCCTTTTCACTCTTGATATAGGAGTTCAGACAGCAGGTTTTCAAGATGAAAGGTAACTCTATAGTTAAGGCTTGATTCACTTCATCTTGAGAAAAGTTTCATGTTTGATCAACCTGAGAAACAGGTTCCTGTTCTGCAGCAGATTTCTGCTGTTTGTGTTTCAGTTGCCGTTTCTCATTTCAAAAATGAAGCTTATGACATTCCCCTATCTCCTAAGAAGTTCTCAGGACTACTGCCTTAAAGCACAGACAATATTAATGAGGAGATTAGTAGTGCCTTGGAGTGGATTGAAGTCTGGAAGAAAATTCAGATGTGGAAGAGGAGATACCAGAGAGAGGAGGGGAGAGATGCAGCTGGAATGTGCAGATTGGAATGCCTTCAAGGTTGTGTCATTTCCCACCCCAGAAGCAAGAGCTGGTGCCATATTATTGTGTGTTTGTTCTTCCTTCTCCCTTCAGCCATTCTGCTCCTGCACCTCTTGTGCACTTTTTCTTATACCTTGGCAAAGTAAGCATGAAGTGCCCAATGAATGGCTTTCCATGGTTCTCTTCTGGACTTGTTCCAACAGGTCGATGTCTCTTTTGTATCTCTGAGGTACCATTTTAAGAGATTGTGTGCTGGAAAAAAGAAAACAACCTCAAGCTGAAGCTGAGGTTTTCATTCCTCTGCCTCCTGAGATATGAATGAATTGCTCCTGTCATATGCTATTGCATAATTCATGAGTTGAAATAACTATGAAATGTTTTGCTGAAATTTTACAGATGAACAAAGAAAATGTGCATTGCAAAATTCAGTTTAGAGCATTGATAAACACAGAATATAGAAAAAAGAGGCCTCCAGGGCCTCTGAGAGAATTGCTTTCCACTTTTTTTTTCCTTTATTGCAGTTTTGTTTTCTCATTAATTACTCTTAATACATGAGTCAATATTTATGTGGGTGATAACACTGGCTATACCAGCTGCTAGAAATTGTTCATTTCAGGCAATTACCTGTTTAGAAATTGCCAAATCCCCAGTTTATTTATCCCTATGAAGAATAGATTCCTTTGAAGTGAAGTTTAATCTTTTTTAGTGACTTGAACAGTTTGCAGAGGTTGATCCTCAAGGAGGTGAAAGCAAATTTGCCTTAATTTTGACTTGATCTCTGTACCCATCAGCAGTGGCTGCCAAATTACCTGTATTCCACAGAGTGATTTTCCTCACTTGAGCACTTTTCCTTAAGAAATGAAATTATGTACCCAAAAATAACCTTGTGGTCTAAGGCAGCTTTAAAAAAAATTACAACAAAACTCAAACAAAACCCTAATAAAATGAGCTGAGGGAGATTTAAAGCCCACTGAAAGTCAGACTGACTGATATAGCATGTAAAAGCAAATATTGCTGCTCTATGCAACTCCCATCTACCATATGAATTTGATGTGCAGATCAGATATTGCTGTACAGTTTGTTGTTTGTGGACTGCCCTTGCAGCATTTTTGTTGGGGATTCTCTGTGAAATGTATAATGATAAGAAAGTTTCTTGTAGGAGAATCAGCTAAAAAGAGAGAAGTATAGCTGTGAGAAGAAAGAATGAGCAAACCAAATAAATGTCAGGTATTGATCTCTCAGATCATGCAAAGCCTTTGAAAAATATGGAGTCTCTCTCAGGTGGCAGAGAAGTCCTTTCAACTCTACTTTACTGACCTCTAAGTGTCAGCATAGTGCTGTGACAGCTGACAGGACTTTTGCCATCTGAACTACGCTAGGAGCAGTATTTCAGTTCCTTCAGATTCTTCCTGACCACCACACTTTAAAAAAAAAATTCCCTTTTCTTCCAGCATTGCTGTTAAGAGTTTTCCATAGCTTCTCTATCCTAAATCATCATCCTCCTTTTTTATGCACTTCCTTGGTTCTTTAAATTTTGTTCTTCTGTGAGTGGTTACAAATTTTCACATAGGAAAAGATGACAAATGAATGTGCAGTGCTGTACAAATTACTAAAATCTGCCTCCACAACCTAGGCGACCTTCCTTTGCCAGAGTAGCCAAGTATATCCGCAGTGTGATGGGAGAGGGATGCAGGAGAACAGCTTAGGGCTATATTGCAAAAGCCTGGCAATGATGTCAAACGTGCAGTAAATTATTATATCTGACCTTTCTGAGGAGTGTGGTGTATTACCATGAGCTGATCGGCATATGTACTGCAGAAATACCCAGGACTGGCAGCTGTATTGAGCAATTTGTCCTTCACCAGCCTAGAGGTCACCAATAAGTGTAGAGTCTTCACATGTCATGTAGACAGAGCTTTCTTTTGAGAAAAAAGGGTTGCATCTGAGAGGAACCTTTGACATCTGGTAGGCAGGCATGGGACATCAGCTGGAGTACTGAGGACATTTAAAAAAACACAAGCAAAGCCAGCAAGAAAAACCTGCATAGGAATGGAGAAGGTCTATTTAAAACAAGATCAAGTATGGAATAATCTTTCTTTTCCTCAGCATTATTTTTAAGCCATCACTGAAAGAAGGTAATTCCATCAGCAGGCCTCTGGTCTGCATGCACATGGGAAAGTCCCCTAGTACAAAGACAGCTGCAGTGGGCAGTGACTGAATAGCACATTTTGCTGTGATCCATGTAATCAAGTTATTTCTCCAGTTATATGCAGTGTCAACTGATGTGATACCTCATGTCTCATTAAAATCTAGAGAATTAAGCTACCTGGAGAATTTGAGTAGCATTTGAGAAGACATAATAGCACAAAAGATCAAGGGGATTCACTCTTTAGCACTGTCAGTGATATTAACAAAATTACCAGTGAAGAAGAAAAAATGAATCAATGATGAATAATCATGTACTATATCAGGTAAGTCAAGCCTTTGTCTCTGTGGTAATTAACTGTTCCAATGATACGGGCTGGCAATGTAATGAGGAAGCATCAGTGAACATGCACTAATTACATTTGCTTTCAAATTCAACAGAAGCTGAACAGCTGTTTGGTGTAGTAGGTAAATTAAGTGCACTAGTCAGATCCAATTTTGAAGTGAATCCTTGATGTCATTCAATGATTAATGTGTAGGCTGAATGTTTAAGGGCATGATTCAGCTAAAAAATACTTTCATTCTGTATCTTACTACCTCTTGATGTCTTGATGACACCTTCCCTGTACAAAAACCCATTTGAGGGCTTGTGTGTGGAGGGGATAAGAAAGAAGAAACTGAAGAAAGTGACTTCTGTTGTTCTCCTTGCAGAAATTTCTTGTCAATCATTTGTGGAGAACAGAAGTACAGAATTTATCCTCTCCCGCTGAGAATTGCAGTCATAGCGTGTATCTGGAGCCTACTGGATCAGAGGTGAACTAAGGCACTCCTCATAGGAAAGAGCTGTTCCAGTTCATCGGATCACATTAAAAGGCATCTTAAGCAGGAAAGAAAAATTTAAAATATATTATGTTAACACACGAACTCCTCAGGAATTGTCTGAATGGCCCCATGGTCTACACCATTCCATCTTCCTAGTCTTTCTATTAGAAAGCCAACCCCTGTACTAGGGACTAGGACTTTGGGTTGGAGTCATAAACTGTAATAACATGAACTTTTCTTGCTGTGTTCTGCTATGCCTGACAAATATATTCCATATACTGGTTCCAGCTGGGACAGAGTTAATTTCTTCTGGTGCAGTGCTGTGGTTTGGATTCAGGATGAGAATAATGCTGATAACACACTGACGTTTTAGCTGTTGCTAAGTAGTGCTTACCCTAAGCCAAGGATTTTTCAGTTTCTCATTTCTCATGCTTTGCCAGTGAGCAGGCACACAAGAAGTCAGGAGGAAACACAGCCAGAACAACTGATATGAACCAAAAGGATATTCCATGCCACAGAATGTCACAGTCAGTGTATAAACTGTGAAGGAACTGGCTGTGAGAGGCTGATCTCTGCCTGTGGACAAAAGGGACATTGGTTAGTGAGTGGTGAGCAATTATATCAAACTGTTATCTCAACCCACAGGTTTGACAATTTTCTGATTCTCTTCCCTGTCCCATAGGGAGAGGGGGAGGGAGTGGTGTGGGAGGGGGGCATGAGGACTCAGGCTGCCTTTCTGGATGGTTGTGGTTTAACCCCAGTCAGCAACTGAGTCCCACGCAGCCGCTCACTCACTTTACTCGAAATAAAGGGAAATAGAAAACTAATAATAATAATGAAAAGAAAAAAGAGATGAATAAAATGTGGGAGACACAAATAGATGCATCATAGACTTTCTTGGGAAGAGCATGGGAAACTGAAAGGTCCTTGACTTAGGGTAAGCACTCCTTAGCAACAACTAAAGAAACATGATTCTCATGTTAAATCCAAAACACAGCACTGCATCAGTTACTAAACAAAATATTAACTCTATCCCAGCTTAAATTAGGACACATATTGAGCACTATTTCTCCCCAGCTTGTAACAATTCTGAAGGGAAGAGATGCCATCCTGAGGGACCTTGACAGGCCTGAGAGCTGGGCCTCTGCAAACCTCATGAAGTTCAACAAAGCCAAGTGCAAGGTCCTGCACCTGAGTCAGAGCAATCCCAAGTACAAATACAGGCTGTGTAAAGAATGGATTGAAAGCAGCCCAGAGGACAAGGACTTGGGGTGTTGTTGGATGAGAGGCTGGACATGACCTGGTGACCTGTGCTTACAGCCCAGAAAACCAACCACATCCTGGGCTGCTTCAAAAGAAATGTGACCAGCAGGTTGAGGGAGGTGGTCCTCTCCTTCTACTTTCCCTTCGTGAGACCCTGCCTGGAATGCTGTGTCCAGCTCTGGGGCCCTGAACACAAGAAAGATGTGGACCTTCTGGAGCAAGTCCAGAGGAGAGCTATGATGACGATGTTTAGAGGGCTGGGGCAGCTCTCCTATGAAGACAGACTGAGCAAGTTGGTGCTGTTCAGCCTAAAGAGAAGATTTTGGGGAGACCTCACAGCAGCTTTCCAGGACCTAAAGAGGGCCTGCAAGAGATCTGGAATTTTCAGAAGATCATGTAGTGGCAGAACAAGCAGGGCGTGGCCTTAAGATCAAGGAGAGTAGATTAAGATTAGTTGTTTGGAAGAAATTCTTTATGATAAGGGTGGTGAGGCAATGGAGCAGGGTGCCCAGAGAGGTTGTAGACTCTCCATCCGTGGAGGTGTTTAAGACTGGGTTGGATGGAGTTCTGAGTATCTTGGAGTAGTGGAAGGTTCCTTGCCCATGGCAGAACAGGTGGAACTAGATGATCTTTAAGGTCCCTTCCAACCCAAACCGTCCTATGATTCCATGATTCTCTAATTCTATGATTGATAGTATTTAATTTCTGGAGTTTTTTTTCATGCTTCACAAAAAACCTCAGTCTTAGCATTTGATTCGGAATGGGTTGGCACTGGTCAGTTAGAACTGAAGAAGCACTACAGCAGCTGCTTGTTCATGTAAAGGTTGACAGTCAGAAAGCGATGTGTTGACAGCCAGCCATGTGCATTGTTAGCGAAAAACAAAAAGGGCTTACTTATTTAAGGCCTTTTCTTGCTTGCATTCAGCTTCTCATAACGTATGAGAGCTGGTTTTTTTCTCCTAATTTTAAACCCAAAGTAAATCCATAGAAAAACGCTATATTTAAGGAATGGGATAATGTATTATCCTTGTATTATCAAAGGGAATTTCTTGGTGAGTGACATGTGACAAGTCTTTTCCCATCTGAAACTCAGGTTTTGGTCTTTCTCCATGCCTTGATTAGCAAGTGCATTTCCTTTACCACTTCAGCCAATGCCCTGATGTGCCTGTCACAGTGATAGACTGCTTTTGATCACTTAAAATGCTATTTTTAAAAGAAAACAATAATCTGTCCGATAGGTCAATGCTGTCTTTGTAAAAGAATTAGTCATGGTCAGATATTCTTGTTTCAGAGCACCACAGAAAATACAAGGAGTTACATTCAACATTCTCATCTGGATGCTACTTCCTGCTCTGAAGCATGACTTTGATGTAGGTGCATTTGTTAGCTGCATATAGATGAGAATTAGTTTTAAGATTATTAATGAGTCTACAAAGACAGAATCATGGCAGGGGAAGACAGAAAACAGCTTGTCTTCCTCCTTTCAATGAAGGATTGCATGGTTTCCAGAAATGAAGTAACTTGGATGAGTCATATAATCAGTATTCACAGGGTCAGATGCAAATTTATGGTCCTTAAATCCTCTCTGAATGCAAATATAGGGGTTAAAATCAGTACTTTGCTAAAGAGTCAGGTATTGGCAATTTCAGCATTGACAGAAATAGGCTTGGTTAAAACAGATTTAGTGTAATCAAGCTACATCTTTAAAACTGATCTTGTCATAGAATTTTAGTTTATCTGTTTAATTTCATAGAAGTACAGAAAGCCAGGAATAAAGAAGTCTCTACACTCAAAACTTCCCAGATATCCTTTTCTGCAAGAACAATATGGGTACAGAGGTAGGAAAGGTTATACAGACTTGCTTAATAAACCCCACATTGCAGTCAAGGTATGAAAATATGGTCTGCTAGGCAACCCTGAACCAAATCACATCCATCTCCAAAGATAAATTACAGATGCTTTGCAGAGGTCTTTGAAAGTTAAACTGAAGGTCTACAGAATTGTTCACCAAGCATAATCAGACAGAGGAAAATCCAGCAACCACCCCCTCTGCTGAAACACAAACATGTTGTGGCAAACTGCTTCTTAGAGGTGCTCATGTGCATAATTGATGATCAGAGATAACTTACCTTGAATTAAAGAGACTCTCTCAGCCTACAGGTCATGATCTTGAGTCTGAGATTTCCTTCTGAAAGCCAATACTTCAGTGAAGCAAAGGAGGAAAGTACCTTGATCCATGCCTTACCTGGCCAGATTACACTATTTCTGTCATTTATAGTCTGTGACATAAACACACTGGGGACAACACTGGCAAAACAGAGAGCCTAAAGCCAAAAAAGAGTGCATGTGGAGGGTGTGGAGGGACATCACAAGGGAAAAGTGCTTTTTGCTTCCTTTACAGTTAAATAATTGACCCCATCATTTTTTTTAACTGAATCATCTTTAGAACTGTTACCTTTTAAGTCTGCTTTAAAATTATTTGTGTAATGTGGCTTCTTATTCTTCATCCATTATTATGTCTCAAGCTGTCATGAGGAAGGTATTCACCTAAATTGGTAGGCAGCATATGTATCATATCATACATTACTTACCACACCATTCAGTAGTGAGAAAGAATATCTCACTACTCTAATTACTAGTGAGATATTAGTACTACTAATATCTCTATGCCAGAAGAAAAGGATTTACAGACATCTCAAAAATCCTTCCTATAATCTTGCCATGTCAGCAGTGTTTTAAAAGAGGAAACCATTTAATGGTGATTAGAATGTGACACCTACAGCTTTGCATTGATGTGCACAGAAAAGATGTAGACCAAGAGAAGATGAGTGGAATTCAAGGAGAAGCACATAGCATCTCTAAGCCAGCAGAAATCCCTGTGCTTAATTTCCTTCTCGAGGGCTGTTTTATCTTCAGGATGTTAATACACAGTTTGTGAAGGATAATGGCTTTATCACAGTGTCAAACAAACAGCTATGCAATGAACTCTCTTTGCATATACATATGCTATCCATCTCTTTTTAGTTCAAAAGTAGTTATCTCTTTCCATCCAATTGTATAATATTTACCTTTTGAAATTTACTACTGAGACTACTACTAAACCCAGACCCTTCTAAGTCATGCTGTACATTCTACTAGGTTTGAAATTTACATTAAAGTCTTAATATTAAAATCCAAGGAAAAGTTTAGCTTAATGGCAAAAAATATTTTTTGTAATAGGTATTCTCTCTTCTCACCAAAAAGGTTAGATAATGAAACTGAAAAAATGAGAATCTGAAAGGAAGTGAAAATAGACTCTGAAAAAGATTCAGATGGCACAGAACATAACAATACAAATCAATGAGGTGGTAAAATCACATTGGAGATAATGCAAACGAAATTAAAGGAAAAGAGAGTTTAACAAGGTAGGGGACACCATGTCAAATGTAAAATACAGACAAAATCATAAAGGAGACAGGGTGGAAAAATAGGATAATGATTGAAAATGGAGCAATGTAGAAGGATGCAAAAGGGAATAATAACAAATCGTAAATGAAAAGGAAGGAGTAGGTAAAGAAATTTAAAGAGGCTTATGTTCCATGACACTAAAGTGAATAACTTTAATCACAATGTTAAAAAGATCCATAGGTGTACACTACTGCAAAAAAAAGGTAGAAAATAAACATTGCAATAAAATAACTGTTCAGAAAGTTGACCTACTAATTTGTGTCTTCAGGAAGAGACAGAAAGAGAAATGTAAAGAAATTAAACACATCTGTAAGTTTCCCTTTCATGAGTATGCCTAAGCTGTGATAAGCTTATGTTTCCATATGATTTTGGAAATAAGACTTTTCTTACTAGCCATTATATGTGACACTTTAGAA